>CM077817.1:106784002-107146502 GCA_039764185.1 Tamarix austromongolica
TAATACAAGTAAAGGAAGAGGAGTGAGGTATGAGGGAGAGTTGAGTCTGAGGGTCATGATTTGGGTTTCCAATGCGAGAAATGTGTTAAGCATGATAGCTACAAAGGGTGTTTAGTGGCCTAATATAGGCGCAGGAGATAGCTCGGTAACCTAAACCGAGTCAGGATATAGCTAAGGCTGAATGTGTGACATGTGTCCTACGTGCCATGGATGTTCTATATGATTTACGTGTCGTGGTCTTAAATGCCATTATTCTAAGTGTTTCATGTGTGGCATGGTTGGAATCGGGTTGTGTGCATGTGCCCTCATTTGTATGTGGTAGTACACATATATTTTCAGTTTTGACGTGATGTGTTGAGATCTCTGGCCATGCATGACAAGGTGAAATGCCCTCGAATAAGATACATTAAAACACTAACTACTTACAGAGAAAGATGTTGAGCCGAACCCAGACCGGTCCACCGGCTATAATAGTAGCAGGGTATCTTACCCTTGCGACCGTTCCACCGGCTATAATAGTGGCAGGGCATACGCCCTCGCGACCGTTCCACCGGCTATAATAGTGGGGGATTTCGTGCTCAACAAGCCAAATGTAAAAGTGATAAGACATGGAAAGATACTAATATTTACAGTGGAATACCTTGTGAGTCGGGGCCAGACTGGTCCACCGGCAAATAATAGTGGCAGGGTATATTACCCTCGCGACCGTTCTACCGGCTATAATAGTGGCAGGGCTATAATAGTGGCAGGGCATAGCCCTTGCGACCGTTCCACCGGCTATAATAGTGGGGCTCCTGCACTCGCATGGATTAATAAAGATTGTGTGTGAAATGGACATATTATTAACGAGGATAAAGAATAAGTCACCGGAAAGTACTCAGGCCTTATCTGGTGTGTTATTGCATGTTACTTATATGATTGTGTTATGTAGGCTACGTGGTATGATTGTATGCTTGGCCTTAGCACACCTGCGCCCTTACTCAGTATTGGACCCGTACTGATACTACCTTGATTGAATGGGTCCTGTGATGATCCACCGATGGTGGGGAGCAGACTTCCTATGCAGGTTTATGATCGGGTACGATTTTGGGGTGGAAGGCTTGGCTGAGTGAGTAGGCGATTCAGATATTTATCCCTCGGGATTGGTTTTGTTTAATTGTATTCGTCCTTGGAAGTTACAAGTGTTGTATTTAAATTTCCAAGGGTTTTATCATACTCTATCCTTCCGTTATTTTAATTCCTCTGACATTTGGAATTTTAAATTGTACTTTCGAACGTAACTCTTGACTTTCGTACTCTGATTTCCTTATCACTTATGCCTTACTAATGATTTGTTTTGGTTCTATTATTTTAGCCTTAGCACTCAGTATCGGGTCGATAGTTGTGAATCGATCTGGTACTAAGTGTGGCGGTAATACCCCCGAATTTATAGTTTTATTTGCTTGCTTCCGCTAAACTTCTTTAAAATTTAACGAAATTTTTCAGTAGTAAATTTGGGGGTGTTACAACTTATCCATGCCACCACCGTTGCGAGCTACTACAACCGCCATCGAGGAGCAATTGTGTGAGCAACAGATGACCACAATGAATGGAGAAAACAATGGCTATACCACCATCACAACCGTTGTTAGCGCCACCCGAGCACCGATGAGTGATACTTGACTTCTGGCGAGCTTTAGTAAGCTACTGGTTGATGCGGGTGCATCTAGTGCATCTAATGATTCTCATGTTTCTACTGATTCTCAAGGTAAAGAGGAATTAGCTTTATTAATGATGGAGCCAATCATTTTAAATGTTCTTGATAATATGTCTATGCTTGGTATTGAAAACGATTCAAGATGTTCTTGCAGGTATATAATATATTTGCAAGGTGAAGACGTTAACACACAAAAAAAAGACTTAAAGTGTACAATCATTCAAATCATGCAAAGCTATGACATACATGGGATGACACTACAATAAGATATAGTGATGTTATCATTAGTTATATTAAACTTCTTGTAAACCCTAAGTATATTTTATGTAAGCTAGGGTTTTGTTGTAATTTCATGTATGTACCATAGTTGATTGTGTGGCTTTGTAATGTTAGTCATTAATATCATTTAAATGATGATATTATGAGTAAGATTATGTATTATATAGGCTTAATTTAAGTGAGTTAAAATGGATTGGATTAAGAAGGGAAACCCGCCTGGTTTAAGGCCTTTAAGTTAGTCTCCCTCCCTTATATATAGCTAATTCTTGTACACGCCATGCAGAATGGGAATAATAGAAAATTTTTGAACACCAAATTATCAAGATAATCTTACGTTTGTCCTCTCATTTGGAGTATCTTTCGATAGGGAAAAACCCGAGGTCTTTCCTTCATCCTTCGAGCATTTGAATGAGCTGCAACAGTCAAAGTTTTCAGATCTTCAAGCCTGCATATATTCGAGTTTAATCTACATTAAACCAAACCTCGTTTCTTCAATTTCAACCTCTGATTGACCCAAACAAGGACTTGATAGATCCTGCGTTTCCTCTCCACCTTGATTCACATCACCGGTTTTTTTGAATCCATTGGTATAATTTCTAAACCATAACCTCAATTATTGAATTCATATGTGTGGTTTGGCTTTTGTTAAGCCAAATTGGTGGTTGTTGATATGTTTGATTTTAAGGGTTTTGGATTTTTAATCTAGATATGTCCAAATTGCTCGGATTTATCTAATTAAGCTAGCTTTGATAAATTTATTGTATAATATGTTTTGAAACGTATCTAATTTCTTATTGGTATCTTTAATTCGATTAATTTGATGATTGAATTAGGATTTATGGGCTCAAATTCTAATCGGGGAGTCATGTTTTTGAATTAGACCCATAATTTTATTTTATTTTTACCAATTGATGTTACAAAATGCTTTAGAATATGATTAATTTAATGAAATTTATAAGAACCAATCAAATTAGGATTTTTAGATCATAAATCTAATATTGTTAAATCAATACATGTCTATATGGTCTTTAGTCAAATTAATTATTCAATATGACTTAGAATATACTTAATTTTATATTCTGATAATCAATTTGAATAATTGAGTAAGGATTGATTGGATTCACATTTTGGGCCAAAATGTTAATTTTTGGGAAATGATTATCTTAAAATAGATAATCATAAGATTTTTTGTTGAAATTTATTGTCTAGATTTGTCAAATATTGGTTTAATTATATTTATAAACTATCAATTTGAGGTAATTGAAGCTAATTAGTTGATTTGCAATTTGAGCTTAGAAAACCTAATTGTTGGAGATAGTTTTACAAAAAAGGATTTTTCTATGCTTCTTTTACCTAGTTAATTACCGGCTTTAATTTAAAATTATTCAAATTGTGATTTTATCTCGTTTTCTTGGATTGGTTCCTTGAAATTGGGTGGTTTGTCTTTTTGGTTGTAATACTTGAGTATTAAGCCATTTTTGATAAAATTAAATTATCATCTATAATCCTTTTCCCATTTTTTAAATTAATTTGAAATACCCTAGGTGATACGTGATGAAATCAATTTAGTTGATACTCAATTCTAAATCTTGATTGAGCTACACTCTTGATTATTACGTTTTGGCCACATTTTCTAAGAAATATCGTCCATACCATCCATTGTTAATTACATTGTATTACATGAATTATTGATTGATAAGGTTGTTCCTAACCTAGCCTTATGATTTCTATCGGCTATCTAGAAAAGTATTATCGTGGATTATCAATCTCTCTCTCTGCCCCTCTTTCTCTCTCTTATTTTGCTTAGCTAGCTTTGGATTTAGGAAAGTTACCTTTGCTTATGGTAGAATCATGAGATGTATGTTTTATTAAGGTTGAAAGTGATAAATATACTTTACGTGATTTAAGTATGTCAGATGTATACTATGTCTTGTATGGTACTTTAATGTATTTATGAGCTTATAATTTTTAATGCAAAAAGATGTTAGCATGCCTATTGAATATTGTATACGTTCTTATATACAAAGGGTTGAGTATGATTACGTGGTTAACTTGTTTAGCTAAATTCTAAAATGTTTGGTGATTCTAGGATATGTTTTGTGTGCTTTAATTATAATTGGTTTGGAAAATCATATCATTGGTTAAGTATGGATTGAAATTGTGTGATGACTTATGTTGAACTTTATGCTATAGGCTTTAACGCCACTTGGAATCATTCGGCTTTAATGCCACTTGACATTGATGTTTACTGCCTTTAATGGCACTCAAAATTGATCAAGTTTAATGGCACTTAGAATCTTTCACCTTTAATGCCAATTGAAATGGATTGGATTTAATGCCACTCATCATGGATTTAAAAATGGAATTGCATTTTATCGATGGAAGTGATTTAAGTGTTGTTATGTGTGCCTGATTTATGCTTGGTCAAAATCCTTAAATAAAACACTAATACTTAAAGTGATATATCTTGAGTTAGGACTTGTACCACTTGGGGTAATTATCAGAGTTAGGTTTGGTATTTACTTGGTAAAATTTTGGTGTTTTCTATTTTATGATCCTAGGTGTCTTACAAGGTTTGGAATCCTCTATTCTACTCTATAGGCGTCTCGATATATTTTGGCCCTATAGAGGGTATGCATACTCAAGTGATTAGGTGTCCTATGTATTGATAATATGGTTGCATTTTTAGGTAGGCCAACTAGGGATAGTACCATTTAAGCACTTGATTAGTTGTTATGGTTTATTTAAGTCTCCATCTCTAAGTTAATATAATCAAATGATTTTGATCACGATAATATAATATAATAATCAATTATACTTGTTCATTCATAAACTTTATATTTCATTATCCTAATCATATCGTTTAGTTTTTTTCCTTATAATTTTTCTACCATATTATGGTTGTTCTTACCTTATGATCACGTGATCTATAATTTTAATCGCATGTGGGTCTTATGTGTAAAATGTTATCTTTTAGGATAATTGTGTCATTCAACATGCGTTCGCATTTCATTATACACTTGCATGTTCTATTATATGTTATCTCATGTACTCATGTACGCCTTTAATGATTATAGCTATGATATTCCATGTTAGCATGCCATACTCTAGTTATCGTATGTGTATCTTATTATATTCATTACATGTATGACTTTCTTTGATACCTATTAGGAGAACAATTAATGTAATGGTATATACTTCATCAAATTGTATGAGTGGAATGGTGCACGTGTCACATGTATAATTGAGCAGAAGTATTATAAGTTAAAGGTTTTTATAACCATACGTGCATCATGTACCCTCTATGAGTTAGGTAGTTTTAATTTACCCAATACTAGACTAGTACTCATACTACCTTGGTTTAATAGGTCTTACGATGATCTACTAACGGTAAAGAGCATATCGCTTATGCAATATTTAGAACAATTACTAATATTGGGTTGAAGATTGGGCTTTGAAAGTAAGCCACCTAGAGTTTTTATCCCTCAGAGACTTATCGTAATACCCCATGCTAAAATCCTTCAATTTGTATTTAAAATTATGTTGGTATAAAATAAATGATATTTAGTTTTAGAACGGGATTGAAATTTTTATAAAGTTGTGAATTTAGGTGCATTGATCAATCGGTATACTCGGGAACTGGTAATTTTATTTCCTAATAAACTATTCGATCGGTTTTCTCTAACTAATCGAATGGTTATCCTAAAATCCCACTCATAACCTTGAGCTAGATGCAAAAATTTTTGCCTCCAAGATCTGGAGACATTATCCATATGGAGTGCAGTGTAAGTTCTACACAAACCATAAGAGTCTCAATACATCTTCACTCAATGTGAGCTGAACATGAGATACTGAAGGTGGATAGAGTTGGCTAATGACTACAATTTTAAGTTGACCTATCACGAAAGTGAGGCTAAAGTCATAACAAATCTTCTTAGTATAAATACTTCACACTCCTCAGGGTCACTAGTTGTTTCGTACTAGGTTTAGAATGATTTTCAAGAGTTAGACATCAAGATCATTAGGTCTGGGGATCTTTAGACAAGAATAAGTGCTCTCTTGATCACACCGACCATTTTTTATGAGAGGCAAGCTAGCCAGCCAGAAGTTTTCAAGCTTGAGCGAATTAAAAGAGCTATAGTAGAGGGTTGAACGGTGGGGTTTCAAATTTTTGAGGATGGTAGTATCTATTTTTGAGGTAGATGGTGTGTTCCATAGAGTTGTGGGGAGCTTAAGAGGAAGATTTTGGATAAAGGTCATCATGTGCCTTATTCTATCAATCCTAGAGAGGACGAGTTGTGCAAGGACTTGAAGAGGACCTATTAGTGGCCCCATAAGAAATGGGAGGCTACATACTTTATAGCCAAGTACTTAAATTCTCATAAGGTTAAGGTATAACATCTCAAAATTTTGTAACCTTTATTTTCAAGTGTTTATCCTTTTATTCAGTAACAACTCTTAAACCTTTGCCTAATTATTTTACTAATTACCCTTACCTCATTACCTAAATAAATTCCTAAACATTTTTTTTCGATTATTTTACCTATTTCCTTTTCGTTAGACCTATAATAAACCTTATTATTTTTACTCGATATCCTAACTTAGCCAAATTAAACATCAAACTAAAAAAAGAACTTTTTTCCTTTTACCCTACCATTTTATCCACCTGAAATTATCCTCTACATGCCCCTATTCTCCTACCCTTACGTATCTTATATCCTTTCACCAATTACTCTCCCTATCTCCCTCCTTACCTCACTCCATTCAAACCATTGTCTTATGAATGTATACATATAGACACATGAGCATACTACGCTTCCCCAACTCCCTCTCTATTGATCCCAACCTTCCTTAACTAAATGAAACGCAACTCCCAAGCTTATCCTTATACATGAGCAACCCCTACACACTCCCTCCTCTCTTCTCCTTTCATGCACAACCTCCTTCCTCGTCGACCATCTTTGTGCACACACTACCACTGCTGGCCTCACCTTCCTTTTTCTTTATTCTTCCTCTTCTTATTCTTCTTCTTCTTCTTCTTCTTCTTCTTCTTCTTCTTCTTCTTCTTCTTCTTCTTCTTCTTCTTCTTCTTCTTCTTCTTCTTCTTCTTCTTCTTCTTCTTCTTCTTCTTCTTCTTCTTCTTCTTCTTCTTCTTCCTCCTCCTCCTCCTCCTCCTCCTCCTCTTCTTCGTCTTCCTCTTCTTCTTCCTCCTCCTCCTCCTCCTCCTCTTCTTCTTCTTCTTCTTCCTCCTCCTCCTCCTCCTCCTCCTCCTCTTCTTCGTCTTCCTCTTCTTCTTCCTCCTCCTCCTCCTCCTCCTCCTCCTCCTCCTCCTCCTCCTCCTCCT
The DNA here is from genome assembly GCA_039764185.1 of Tamarix austromongolica. Classification (NCBI taxonomy): domain Eukaryota; kingdom Viridiplantae; phylum Streptophyta; class Magnoliopsida; order Caryophyllales; family Tamaricaceae; genus Tamarix; species Tamarix austromongolica. The sequence goes on from CM077817.1 coordinate 106,791,322, forward strand.
CCTCCTCCTCCTCCTCTTCTTCTTCTTCTTCTTCTTCTTCTTCTTCTTCTTCTTCTTCTTCTTCTTCTTCTTCTTCTTCTTCTTCTTCTTCTTCTTCTTCTTCTTCTTCTTCTTCTTCTTCTTCTTCTCTGTCGCACGTCTCTTTCTCTTTTCTTATATTTCTTCCTTCTCCTTCCCTACGGTAGATTTTGCCAGACCCTTCCCCAACACCCGAGTTCACTCTCTCGTAGCACCCCCTAGGAAAATGATAATTTATATAAAGTATTTGAAGTAAATGTGAATGATATCAGGTTGATAAAGTATGAAAGCGTTGATTTGGGAATAGTAGCCCTAAAACTAGGAGGCTATTATTGCATGTTTGAAATGATAGAGTTAGACTACAAATTTTGAATATGTTGTTAATATTAGTGTTTTGGGAATGTAGATGAAATATCATCATTGTTTGAGCCCTATATGAAAATTTATGATTGATTTGTGAAATTAAGGTTTATAAGCCCTAGCTTTGGGATAGGGTTATTATCATATGTGTAAGACCTTAGAGTTAGTCATTGAACTTTAATTGTGATTGATGATAATAAACTTTGAGGAAGAGGTATTGAGTTTGGTGATTAAAAGAGTGATAGAAGAAGAGTTATGATAAAAGTGTGAAATTAGAGTTTCGGGGGAACTATAGGAATCTTAACTCTAGAGAGCAGCCTTATGATCTTTGTGATGTGCTTTATATGCTTTAAATGTGTTATGTACATTTGAATCAATTATGAATAGGACATTAATCATTTAAAGTGAAAGATCACGTGAGTCGGGCTAAGATATTTTTGGATTCATTCCATCGGATAATAATAGTGGTTCAAGTAAGTTATCCCTGAGAGCTGCTTTAGATCATTCCATCCATTTAATAATAGCAGCTAAGAATCACTTTTCCTTGAAAGATATTTTGATGGATCTATTCCATCGGATGATAATAGTACTCAAGGATCACTTTTCTTTGAAAGATATTTTTATGGATCTGTTCCACCAGATGATAATAGACGCTTTAGTTTGTTCTACCGAATTCAAAATAGTGGGACCTTATACTCATAGTGAATAAGAGTATGATTTGAGATAAGTAACCTAATGGATAAGATATTAATCATTTAAAGTGGAATTATACATGAGTCAAGACCGGTGTCGGATCCATTCCACTAGATGATAATAGTAACTCTGGTGTGTTGTCTCTCAAAAGTGCTTCAGACCATTTCATGGATTTAAGAATAGCAACTTAGGAGTGCTTTTCCTTGAGAGGCATTGAGTTCGTTCCACTGGATGATAATAGTAGCCCAATTGTGATGTCCCTATGAGATACTTCAAACCATTCCACTAGTTTAATAATAGCAAGTTCCTTAAACTCAATGTAAATAAAAAGAATGAAAATGGTTATATCTAATAAATAGGTGTGGTTTGGTAGCTTCCTTCATGCCTACTTGTGATACAATGAGTTGTTATCAATATGTGCTTGTGAGCCTACCTATGTTGTGAGAGTTATCAGGATTGATAGTGGTTATTATCTTTTTCTTGGATTGATGTTGTTTCTAATTATACTACAAAGAGCATCACTTGAATGTTCCATTGGTAAGTTCTAGCTAATTCTAGATGAACGAGTATGGTTAGTATATGGTATTATTGGTATATGATGATATGAATGGTTATTTGATGCATGTGTAACTCGATGTTTATACTATGTATCATTGTGATGCCTTGCATGTGATCTATATTGGTTTTTTGTTTTGGTTGAGTGTAAAGGGTTGTTCAGTACTATTATACTAAAGGGTTCCTTTCATGGGCCCCTACATATTCAGTGGACAATGGTCTTTGTAGATCATCTTCTGAGTTTAGTTAAAGCTGGTAGTTTGGTTGAGAGAGCCTTAGGCTATTCGACATCTTTTGGTATGTTGATTTCAATTGTATTTGGACGTCTTTGTCCCTCTATATTCTTTCCCTCTAAGTTTTGTGAATCACTGATGTTGCTTTTATGTAGCAAGATACTTATCTTTTGTCTCCTCTATTCTATTTCTTGTAATTATGTTATAAATCTAACTAGAGCAATGATTTTATCCTTAATACTTGGTGTGAGAATGGTAAGGACAACAAGACTTGTACCAAGTATAGTAGTAACACCCTTCATTTTTATGGTTTTAACTTTCATGCTTAACTTTGTAAATGAATTTTTTTATAATTTATAAAAATTGAGGTTTTACATAAGGTCAAGCACAAGCATCTGACAGGGTTATTTCAGCTATTGGAGGTTCCTGATTGAAAGTGGGACAATGTGTTGTTGGACTTCATAGTTGGTTTATTGAGGAACCATAATGATTCAGATTCAATTTGGGTGGTAGTTGATCAGTTAAGCAAATCAGCAGTATTCATACCAATAAAATTGACTTAGAGTATGGGGTAAATGGTCAATGCTTATAAGAAACATGTGGTACGGTACCATGGGATGCCCAAATACATTATGTCTAACCAATATTCCAGATTCTTATCACTTTTTTGCCAAAATTTGCAAGTAGCTTTTGGGACACAATTGAATATGAGCACTATTTTCTATTCAGGTACAGATAATCAGATCGAGCACGCTATTTTGACTTTAGAGGATATGCGTAATACCCCAAAATTTTAAAACTTAAAATTAACTATTTAACCTTTTATCAATAATAATATAATCTTAAATTATTAATTTAATTATCTTGTCAACCTTTGATTCACAAAAATAGATAGAATTATTTAATAAATTAATATAACTATTTATATTATTTTATCTTACTCCTTTTAGTTAAATAAATCCCTAAACCCATAATTTTACCCAAATTATTTTCCTAAATTAATACCTTAATTTTTGGGTAAATGAATTTAATATTTTTTCCATAACCAATCTTAATCTAAATTCTAATCCTAACTCTAAAAATAATTTCCTTTTTCCTTTTGATTTTTTTTTCCTTTTCTTCTTTCTATTTTCTTTTTGTTCTTTTCTTCTTTGGGCCAGCCTTGCCCTTCCTTTTCTCCTTCTCTTTTTCTTTCGCTTGGGCCAGCCAAAACTTCCTTTCTTTTTTTCTTCTTTTCTTCCTTATTCCTTGGGTTATCCCTATCCTTCCTTTTCCCCTTCCTCTTCTTCTTTTGCCCTAGTCAGCCCGGGCTTTCTTTTTTTCTTTTTTTCTTGTCTCTCCTTTCCCCTTGAGCCAGCCCAGCCTTGCCTCTTCTTTTTATTTTCTCTCCTATACAGGCTGGCTTACCCTTCTTCTTCTCCTTCCTTCCCCACACGACCCATCCCCTTTTATTCTTCCTTCTATTCATCTGTGCCACTCAAGCCAAACAACCCCTCCCCCCTCGCATGCCTTTTTCCCCTACTCAGTTGCACCCTATTAGCCTCCACCTCCTCCTTTGCCTTCCAAACTCCTTGCACCACCCTCCTCCCCTACCCTCCCTTTCTTTGCTGTTTTTAACCCTGCATCCCCCTTGCTTCCCTTCCTCCACATGCCCCTTCCTTCCATTTCCGTCCACCCCTATCACACGCCCTGCCTCCTGCACTCACTTAACCTTACACGACCGAGCCTCTCCTCCTCTTCTCCTTCTTCTCTGCCCCACTTCTCCCTCAAACTCGCCTCTTCTCCCCCCAATCCTCTCTTTTTATCTCCATTTTCTCTTACCCTATTTTTCCATTCGACATCCTTACAACCCCTTTTCATCTTCCCCATCACCAATCCGGCTCCATGCTACCAAATCCTACCCTACCTCCTTCCTATCCCACCCGAGCATCCAACATCAGCCCAGCCTTGCAGCCTGCCTCCCTTTTCTTCTTCTTCTTCTTCTTCTTCTTCTCCCCTTCGTCCCCTTGCACCCACCACCATCAGCCATCACTTCTCCTCCCTTTCCACCGCTGTCGTCACCTCCCCTAGTTGCCTGCCACCACCTTGACCTCCCCCCTACACCACCTCACTCGAGCACATGCGTCTCCTTCTTCTCTTTCTCTTCTTCTTCTTTCTTCCTCTTTTCCCTCCCTTCTTTGCACCTTTCTCCTATAGCCCCATAGCTATCTTCGCCGCCTCCAAGATGTTGTACCATGACCTCCAACCACCACCCACCTCTTGTCTCACCTCTACACCAACAACCAACACCTACAACTCCCCACCACCTCCTTCGAAACCCTTTACCCAAGCCTCCCCTCCTTCCTTTTTCCTTACCATATGCCCATTTTCTATGGTTCACGCTACACATACAACATGAGTTATGCTGTGATTTTTAGTATATATTTTAGATAATGTTAAGGCATAAGGTAGTTTGGTAATATTATATTTAAAAAATATTTTTAATAAGAATTATTCTTTCATTTATCTAATATTAATATTATATTTGTGATATTATTTTTAGGTATGAAATTTAATTAAACAAAGCTAAGCATTTTAAATAAGATACCGGTAAAATTTGGTTTTTGCCAGAAATGAGGTAACTGTTATACCCTACTAAAATGTATGGATAATCATATGTTAGAATATTAGGGTTTTTGCTATGTGATTTGTGTGAATATGATGTGTTACAAATAATTCCATGATTATCATATTATCTTGGAAAATGGAAAAATAATGTATGTATCTTGTGTAGGTTATGATGTGTGTGAAATGATGATTTAGAAGAGGCTTGATGTTTGATGATGGGTGTTATGTATATATGATGCTATGCTTAGTAAGTGTGGACACTTGTAGTAACAATCTTACTATTATGAGCCCTAGGGGCAATTTGGTTATTTTAACACATTATGATATTTAACCCCAATAGGGGTGACTAATGTATTATATTTGTTGCTAAGAATAGAGATAGGAGTTTGGTGTATTATAAATACATGTGTTAGTAGAAAAATCAATATTTCATGGCATGGGGTTATTTTGGTAATTTTAATGTATGGTGGCGATTATCTTAATAAAAATGCATACTAAGTGTTGTGTGGTGTTGAAAATGATAACAGGGGTTTGTGGCATTGAAAATACATATTCCATCATGAACGATAATATTATATGTTCTAGGGGCATTTTGGTAAATTTACATGTGAAATGGGGGTTGTCTTAATCAAAATGTATAATAAGTAATAATCGGTGCTAAGTATGATAATAAGAGTTTATGGTGTTAGTAATGCATGGCTGGTGTAACACCCCCAAAATTCACTACCAAAAAATTTTGTTTAATTAAAAGAAAATTAGCGGAAGCAAATAAAAAAAACCGTGAACTTTGGGGATATTACCGCCACACTTAGTACTAGACCGGTTCACTCCTACCGTTCCAGTACCAAGTGCTAAGGTTAGAAGAGTAAAACACAATTTACGAGAAATTTAGACATACTTAAATTAGAGTAGCGCAATTAAACATTTTATACGAATATAATCCACCAATGGTAGTTCAAAATAACAAATACATTGAAGCTGTGAATTTAAAGGAGACACAGTAAAACCATACTAGTTCTGGATAGTTTCTTACTCTCTTTTCCGAAGTCCACTTGAATAACAACGAATACGACCTACAAGGGGTTCTGCCCATTGAATAGGCAGGAGCCCCACGAATGGAACCCTTCAGTACTACGGTACTGAGTAACCCTTTAAATACACACTTAAAAACAGGTTCGCAATATAACACACGATACTACATACATACATAATGAAAGGTAAATAATTAAGATCCACAGTCATACAACCACATACTTAATGAATCAATAATAATTAATAGGTCATAGAGAACAATCGATACGTCTGGGCCTTAAGACCTTAATCCATCATTATCAATCATATCAGATTATAATTATTCGTGTGAGTGCGGGAACCCCACTATTATAGCCGGTGGAACGGCCACGAGGGTACATGCCCTGCCACTATTTTAGCCGGTGGATCAGTATAAAAATGAGGTTACCGATCCAAAGGGTAACATACCCTGCCACTATTATTCACTGGTGGACCGATCTGACCCCGACTCACATCATATTCCACTATAAGTGATTGGTATTTTCCATAATTTATTCACAACCAAATCAAAATTATTGAGCTCGGGATTCCCACTATTCTGGCCGGTGTATTGGAATACAAATATACATCATTCAGTGTAAAACATCCTGGGCCACTATTATATCCGGTGGATCGGTACTTATAATATATAATTCAACTAGGCCCGGCTCATTAATCTTTCACTTTAACGACTAGTGTTTTCCCTTTTTAATTAGCACAACAATTCCATTTATTTGCCTCGATAGGGAGATCAAGATCTCGGGACACAAAGGTACACCGGTCGCACTGGTACATAAAAGCTACTCAGTACCCTTCAACTATCAACCCAGGGACGCAAAGGTACCCTGGTCGTACTGGTGCATAAAGCTAACTCAGTACCCTACCAACAAGGACACCTAATCCTTAAGTATGCATACCCCCTAACTAGGTCCGTAGAGCTAGATAGAGTAGATATAGGGTCTGGCTAGAGCACAAAGGCACAAAGGCACACCAGCAAATACCAAATAATCATAGGCTAAACCACGTCTTTAGGGTAGCAACCCCTAAAGAGCCACCATTCCCGATCTCGAGGTCTTTCACTTTAAGTATTAGTGTCTTAATTAATGGTGATCACAGAAGCACAACAATCATATAATTATTCACTTTTAATCGTTCGAATTTCATCAGATATTTCTTATTCAAATGGTTGCCCAAGGTAACACAGAAGAATCATTAAGGCCATCTTAATCTCATCTAATTTCGAATTGGAATTTGTTCTTGTAATACCTACTAATCATCAAATACTCTTACCTCGCTAATCAGCGTTATTTGAGTCATATTACGAAATTCCACAATCACAATGACATATTAGGTACAAACTACTCATTTGCCCCTTACTTATATAATTGCTAAGTCATCCCTTCCTTACTTGACAAATTACCATGTTACCCCCTTGTTACATAATTACCCAATTACCCCTTACTCGATTTAGGTTACTAAGTTATTTCTCATACTTATTGGGTCACTAATTCCCCTTCATAATTATTACCCTTAATATACTTTCCATTTAGTTGGTTAGATTACCACTTTGCCCTTTCTCCTTTCACTACTACGGAAACAGGAAATATTAACGGGACATTAATAACAGTGGTTCGAAAACCGTCGTCAAATGCGTGAAAATTAATGCGTGGGAAGTTTTAATAACGATTTTATGTAATAACCGTTATTAGAAGTGCAAGGTGAAATTTTGCACGGGAATTTTAATAACGGTTGACGTAAAACCGTTATTAAAACATGATTTAATAACGGTTCAAACAAGAACCATTGTCAAAATTGGCAAGGTTTTAATAACGGTTCCTGTAAGAACAGTTATTAAAAGTTCCTTTTATTTCATTCTCTTCTGTTTCGTGCCAAAAATTTCAGACTCTGCCGCTTCCCTCTCGTACTCTCTTTCTCTTGCGAACCCTTGTACCACCGCTCTGGCTCCTCTGAATTAAGGGAAACCGTCACACCGCCATCTCTCCACCACCCCTCTGCCATTCTTGCGAACGTAGTCAGCATTTGTACCTTTGTTGTTGCCGTTCTCAACTTGTACGCCGTCGCTCCCTTTACGTATGTGTTTTTCTTCCTTCATTGCTTAATTTGTCTCTACTGATATGTATATATATATAAATGCATGCATGTTGCACCGAAGAGGTTGTGTTTGATGTGTTGTTTGAAAATCTGTTGTTTGATGTGTTGGTGAAAAATTTTGTTGTGGCCTTTTTTGATTGTAGTGGCCGGCTGAGACCTTAATTTATATATATATATATATATATATATATATATATATATATATATAAATTTGTTTGTGTGCTATTTTATAAAAATATGTATTATTATTTTAAGAGAATTCACAAGCCTAAAATATATATTATTATCATAAGATATGTACGTTCTAAGTATAAAATTAAGGTGTATATATATTTTTAGCACTCACATTATTATGCAGATCATGTGTATTTATATGCTTTTTTTAATATATATTTTGTAAGACGTGTATTTATATTCCGTAAAATGTGTGTTTATATGTGTTCTATTATATGTATATATATTTATAATATATTTATATATAAGATGTGTATATATAATCTTAAATAATTGTGGTTAGGGTTAGGGTTGGGGTTAGGGGGAGGGTTAGTGTTAGGGTTAGGGTTAGGGTTAGCTATAGGTTTAGGATCATTATCTTATGAGGTTTAGTGTTATTTTTTATTATAATTTATTAGGGTTAATTATTGTTAGGGTTAGGGGAGGGGGAGGGGGATGGGGAGGGTTAGGGTTAGGGTTAGGGTCAGGGTTAGGGTTATGGTTAGAGTTAGGGTTTATCATTTATTATACTAAATATAAACTAGGGCTATAGGGAAAAATCCTAAGGATAAGGGTATTGTGCATGGGGAAAAGTTGAGGAGGTTGGTTGGGCATCAGTGTTGTGATAAAAATTAAATAGAGATGAATAATTGTGTATAATAATAATAATAATCATATAGGATTTATTAGGTTGTACTATATATATATATATATATATATATTATCTTATTAATATCTACTTGATTTTACTATGCGTAGCTTGAATGATTTGATGATAGTTTGATGTTTAGCCAGTTTGTTAAATATATAACTAAAGATTATGTCCTTATTTTAAATAGTTTGATGTTGTTAGGTTTACATAGTTGGTTGTGATCTGGTAGAATATATTTATGATTTGTCTAGCTAGTTGAAGATCAGTTTACATATTCTGTAATTTAGATCCTTTTGAGAACAACCTTGATGATAAGATTTAGTGGTTCTCATTTGTAGGTAGTGAGATGACATACCCTCCACTGTATTTTCATATGGCGCCACATACAGATGTACGGACTCATGTGACATGGTTATATGACAAGCAATGTCATTTGTACGCGAGTGGCTCTACCTATCACCCCTTCCATTTCAGATCTTATCACCTTCTGTTGACCCTGCCCCAGATAGCCCCATGGGCATCGGCTACGTCTACTTTTTTCCAGTGATTTGTCTACCACACTGATGCACCACACCCGAGATTTATTGAGGGTGAAATGTTTGCTAGAGAGTATGATAGGATATCGAGAGAACTAATGATCATCGATGATGAGTGGAGGTATCATCATAGCTTGCCTCGGAGTATCCACCTCGGTTACCCTAGAGTGTCCGTGAGTAGACTCTCTTGCGATGATGTCAGGGATCAAATGATATATCGTGATGAGTGGACTTTTAGAGTTATAGTTTTTAGTCGGGCTCGATGAGGCTATCGGGGGATTTAGTTTTAGATATGAGTTTTCATTTTTTAGGTATTTGATTTGTAGCAACATTTTGATGTATATAGTGCTGCTATTGCTTAAATCCTGTAGTATGTATATCTTTTGTAATTTGAACTATTAATTGTATAATATTTTGCTACGTATGTATGTATGTATGTATATATATATATATATATATATATATATATATATATATATATATGTATATATATATATATGAACTCTTTGTAAGTATGAGGAGTTTCATTGATCAACATTAATATAATTTTGGAAACTTGTTAGCACGATTCATATATATATATATACAGAATAGCATGATACATTTGAGATTAATTCTTTCTAAGCAAGAGTGATTTGAAAATTATTAAACTTATAATTCAATTGATTTTTAATAATTACTTTCATGTGGGATATATCTAGATTCAAATAATATGGATCGTAAATGGTTGTCTGCAAATCGTCTGTCTAGAGAATATAACGAAGGAGTGGAGTTTTTCATCAAGTTTGCAGTTGAACATGCTCGGGACTCTAGTAGAATAGTCTGTCCTTGTTTGAAGTGTGCTTATATTCAGCGTGTCAACGCTAATGATTTGAGAGATCATTTATTTGTGTATGGAATTGATACAAGTTACACTTGTTGGATATGGCATTGGGAAACAGAGTCTAAATATGAAAATGACGATGTTAGGAGGGATAGTAGTGGATCATCATTTGATAACTATGAGGGACATTCGTTAGAGGAGATGACTCAAAAGGTTGAGAAAAGTGTTAGAGATTGTCCAAAAATGTTTGAGAAGTTATTGAATGACTCGGAGAAACCTTTGTACGGTGATTGTAAGACGTTTACGCGATTATCCGCTACTTTAATGTTGTACAACTTAAAGGCATGTAACAGATGGAGTGATAAGAGTTTCACAGAATTATTGTCACTTGTGAAGGATATGCTTCCTGATGATAACGTTCTACGCGATCGTACGTATGAAGCGAAGAAGATTCTATCCTCTATGGGCATGAGTTATGAGAAGATACATGCATGCCCTAATGATTGTATTTTATATCGCAATGACAATGCATCTTTGGATAGTTGTCCTAATCCTGAATGCAAAGCACCACGATACAAGAAGAACAAGGTGCCCGCTAAGGTGTTACGGTATTTTCCTATAATACTAAGATTAAAACGGATGTTTAATGATATTGAAGATGCCAAGAACCTAAGATGGCATGCTGACGACAAGATAGATGACGGGATTCTTAGACATCCATCTGACTCTCCACAATGGATGACGATTGATGGGTTGTTTCCTGAATTTGGTAAAGAAGCAAGAAATGTGCGCCTTGCGCTTTCTGCAGATGGAATGAATCCGCACAATCAAGGCATCTACAGTTTATGGCCAGTGATTTTGTTTATATACAATTTACCTCCGTGGCTCTATATGAAACACAAGTATATGATGTTATCTTTACTCATTTCCGGGCCAAACCAACCTGGGAATGATATTGATGTTTATTTGGCACCTTTGATTGATGATTTGAAGTTTTTATGGGACATGGGCGTTGAAGTATTTGATGCATATGGTCAAGAAAATTTCACTTTGAGAGCATTGTTATTCTGTACTATAAATGATTTTCCGGCGTATGGCAACTTGTCAGGTTATAGTGTGAAAGGTCATTATGCATGTCCGATATGTGAGGAGAATACTTCATTTGTTCAGCTAACACGTGGCTGAAAGACTGTGTTCCTTAGGCATCGTAGGTTTTTACCGAGAATCATCATTATCGTAGGCAAAGAAAAGCGTTCAATGTATTCCGAGAAGAAGGGCAGGCACCAATCCGGTTGACGGGTTGATAAGTGTGGCTGAAGATGAAACATTTGAGTGTCAAGTTTGGGAAGAAGAATAAAGATAAGCCTCCATCAGTTGGGTGGAAGAAGATGTCAATATTCTTCAACCTTCCTTATTGGGAATCTTTCTACGTGAGACATGCCCTTGATGTGATGCATATTGAGAAAAATATATGTGACAGTCTTGTTGGCACATTACTTAATGTTCCACGCAAGACTAAAGATGGGATAAATGCTCGAATGGATATGGAAGAAATGAGTATTAGACGGGAACTGACACTGCGAGACAACGGAAGAAGAACATATTTACCGCCGGCGTGTCATACTCTTTCCAGAAAAGAGAAAATTTCATTTTGTGAATTCTTGCATAGTGTCAAGGTTTCGGAAGAGTATTCTTCAAATGTCAGAAGGCTCGTGTCGATGAAAGAGTTGAAATTAATTAACATGAAGTCTCATGATTGTCATATCTTGATGCATCACTTGTTGCCAATAGCTATATGTGAAATTTTGCCAAAACGTGTTCGAATTACTATCACGAGGCTTTGTTGGTTTTTTAAAGCCGTCTGCTCTAAAGTTATACATCCTTATAGTTTGGACGCCTTGTAAAAAGGGATTGTGATTATTTTGTGCCAACTTGAAATGTATTTTCCACCGTCATTCTTTGACATTATGGTACATCTAACTGTTCATTTAGTTTATGAGATAAAGATGTTAGGACCTGTTCATGGGCATTGGATGTACCCCTTTGAACTGTTTATGAAGTTGATAAAAGGTTATGTGAAGAATCGATATCGGCCAGAAGGATGTATTATTGAGAGTTACCTGGTGGAAGAGGCAATTGAGTTTTGCACAAAGTACTTGTCAAATGCTGAAGCTCTTGATATTCCTAAGTCTCGACATGCGGGCAAATTTGAAGGACAGGGTATTAGAGGCAAATGTAGACCCTAACATGTTCCGTGCAGCACATCTATATGTATTACACAATAGTGATGATGTTCAGCTGTACATTGAAGAGCATATGACTTCTTTACGGATTGAAAATCCATCAAAGACTGAGAAATGGATTATCGATAAACATAATCTTTCCTTTATTGATTGAATAAGGGATCGCATCATTCCACTCATCGGATGTAACACCCCCAAATTTACTACTGAAAAATTTCGTTTAAATCAAAAGTTTTAGCGGAAGCGAAAGAATTAAAAACCGTAAACTCGGGGGTATTACCGCCACACTTAGTACCAGACCGATTCTTCTCCTACCGCTCCGATACTAAGTGCTAAGGCCAAACCAGGAAATCGTAAATAAGAATCATCAAGACATAAGCGCATCATTATCATAAAGCATCCATGAAAACAAGATATCAAACATCGTCAGAATGTCGTTACGATTACAACTTAAAAGTTCCACTTCCAAAATACGAACATAATAGAAATACGAAAAACTAAGATAGATAAAAGTGAGGATCGTAAAGGAGTCCGGCCAACTCGCTCTCGGCCCCAACCAAGGTAGACTCAATTCTCGGCCCCACCCGATGCCTCGTAGGTTTCGTAGGCATCGAAAACAAGATCTCCTACCCGCACAAGGTCAGAAGGGCTCTCTGCTCGTGGGAATGAGTAGTACCCATGAAACGGGTGATCAGTACGCTACGTACTGAGTAAGGTAACAGACGAGCTAAGGCCAACACATAGCACACAAGGCCCACGTTCAACACATAAATAGCATACGATAACATGCGTAAGTAGGTCTGATCACTTTCTGATGTCTTATCCTTGTTCTCATTAATGGTAATAAGTCCATTTCGCACATTCTTTAATAATCCATGTGAGCACGGGGACCCCACTATCATAGCCGGTGGACCGGAAATAAAAACACAGCGCAGGACGCCTCTGACCACTATTCTTACCGGTGGACCGGACTGGCCCCGCCTCACATGGTGTTCCACTATAAGTACTTAGTATTTTTCCCGTGGTTTAACTTATTTACTTTGGGTCTATCGAGCCGAGATCCCCCACTATTATAGCCGGTGGACCGGAAATAAACACACAGGGCAGAACGCCTCTGACCACTATTATAGCCGGTGGACCGGAACGAAACGCACAGGGCAGAACGCCTCTGACCACTATTCTAACTGGTGGATCGGACTGGGCTCGACTCAACAGTCTTTCGCTTTACGTTATTAGTGTCTTATCCGTGTCTTATTGAGTCACACAATACCCTTGATATGCATGCGGTTATTACCCTACTACTTTCCCCTCCAAAGGGACCATCCCATATTTTGAGACCCGTACCTCTTCTCACACCCGACATCCATCCCCCGTAGACTTAAGCATAGTGACACATAGTAAGGCACAATCTCCAAGAATACATGCTACCCCAACACACACGATATCGACTCCGTATGTTCTCATCCCTCTAGGGTTCCTCCTCGGAGACCCTAGTCGGACCTATGTGGTCCAACTCCTTCTTACTTACCCAAGCGTTACTTTATCCTCTATCTCGCACCTCATTTTTATTAGGAAACTCCCCAAATGTATTACTTTATCTCCCAAGTTTACGTGTGACCGTCAAAACCCTAGTTGGCCACCCAAAACCCTAGCACTTTACTTCCTCAATAAGTAATCTCCCTCTTTCACCCCAAATTTCTCCTCTCCTTTAGAAAACCCATACTCATCCTTTATATAAGTGAATTCTCACTCCCAACCCCCTACTCCATCCTGCCTTGATCATTTTTACCCTTATACCCCTCAATTTCCTCATTTTCTCCCAAAACCTAATTGGATCCCTTAGACACCCTTACATCGACCCACGTAAAATTTTGCACCCAAGTCTCCAATGGGTCCCTAACTTTGACCTTATTTTATTCACTTCCTAAATCAACTTTTCATACGTAAGAAACATGCCCATGCAAGGTCTAGTCCCTCCATGCAAACTTCCTAAACGCCCACTCCCCCGTTGTCCTTTTGTTATCATTTTATGCTACCCAAAACCCTAGCATGCATGTCCTAGAGGGCTATAACAAGTCACATCATCAATAACAACGATAAACATGGAACATGGCATACACGTATAATATAAGGCACACACAACATACCTCATGATCCATGCTGCGCTACATCAAAACAAGTTATTCATAACACATGCATGATACGCATCAACATGGCATACTCAACATTCACCCACACGTTATATCACACATTACACAAGGCCATAGCTTCGTCCTTACCTAACGCGACTCCGGTCTTGGAGCATGCTCCTATACCTCCTTCGGATGTTGACTTGGCTCGCCTATAAGGGAAAACTAGGGTTACTTTCCTCCGACCAAAACACTATTCTATTTTACCTTATCCCTATTCTTTAACTTACCATTAGGGCTAAGAATAGTAACATTACTTTTATAAGTGAAGTATGGTCAATATTCTTAAAGTAGTTAATCATGCTACTACTAATAAACGTAGCTACAAAAATTTTAAAGTAATTTTAATAATATTTATTATTAATGTAGTAGTTCAATGTTACTAGTAGTAATGATAGTAGTAATGATAATAGTAATACTAATAATAATAATAGTGATAGTAATAGTAATAATAATAATAATAATAATAATAATAATAATAATAATAATAATAATAATAATAATAGTAATAACCATGATAATAATGATAATAGTAATACTAGCAATAATAATAACGATCATGATATTAAAATAAAAATACTAAAGTTATAGGCCACTAATACTAGTAATACTAATAGTTATAAATGTTTCAAGGTTAGGTTAAATGATAATAATAATAATAATAATAGTAATAATAATAATAACAATAATAACAATAATCATAATAGTAATAATAATAGTAATAATAATCATAATAATAATAATAATAGTACTAATAATAATGATAATGATGATAATATTAATAATAATAACAATAATAATAAGAATAATAGTAAGAATAATATTAATAATGCTACTAAAAATAATTAGCATTTGTATAATAAAGGTTTAGGGGTTGGGGAGTTTAGAGAACTACCTAGGGGTGCTGGTGGCACAGGTGGCGGCGCACGACGCACGGTGGCGGCAGCGACGTAGGGGGAGGAGGAAGGTAGAGAGGTGGTGGAGGGGAAAGGAGGGCTTGGTAGGGGAAACAGAAGGTCTAGGGAGGTTGGGGAAGCTCCCTTGGTGGTTTTAGGAGGCAGAGGGGGTGCTGGAAGTGGCGGCACGACGGTGGGCGGCGGCGCGAAGGGTGGCAGGGTTTGGAGTTAGCTTGGTCGGGATGGGTGCTTTGCACACCTAGGGCAGCGCGTGCAGAGCAAACCGAGGGGTGAGGGAGGCTTGGGTAGGTGGAGGGTGATGCAGGGAAGGGTTTCGGGGGTGGTTCGAGTGGCGGCGATGGGCGGCGGCGACGGGACGGTGATCTGAAGAGGGGCGGTGAAAAAGGGATTTCTGGCCTTAATTTTTGAAAGAGCCCGACGCTGGGGCTCGGGGGGTATTTATAGGCTCGAATTGGGGGGGGGAAATCGAGAGAGGGGGCAGAGGGAGGCACAGGTAGGCGAAAATTCGACACGCCGGCCGTTGGTGGCAGGCGGCGCTGGTCTGCCATGGCAGACCTGTGTTTCGGTCGGGAAAAAGGAAGGGGGTAGGAGCAGGCCTGTGTGAGGTGTTGGGGTGTCGGCCTATCGGAGAAAGCTGGCTGGAAGGTCGGAGAGAGAGGGAGGCGGCGTGCAGGCGGCGCAGAGGGGGCTGGGCGGCGATTTGCAGCGGCACGCGGGGAAGAAGGAAGGGAACAGGGCTGGACCGGCGGTCCGGGAAGAAAGAAAGAAAAGAGGGGGGGAAACCGGCCGGTTCAGCGGACATAAAAACGCCTTATTAAAATGCGGCGTTTTGGTGATTATTTGGACAAAGCGCGACGTCGAGTAGCTGGCAGGCAACGGCTACTTCATTAATCGGCGCGCAACGTTTCAGCGAAAGGAGGGGCAAAACGCTGCGTTTCACTGTGCGAGGGTGGGCCGAACGGCACTGGGCCGCGGGAAGGAGGAAAGGAAAGGGGGGTTGGGCCGTGAGCTGGCCCAACGGGCGAGAAGAAGGGGGGGGGGGGAAGAAGAAAAAGGAAAAAGGAAGAAAGAGGGGGGGGATTTATTTATTTTATTTTAGTATTTTATTTTGTATAAATATTCAGAGTATTTACTTTAGGTACTTAGAGTAAGAATATTTAAATAATTAAATAAAATATTTACCCTCCTTTTTAGGCTAATTTAGGGCCCAAAATTATATATAAATATTTGTATAAAGATACCCTTGTAATTTATCTCAAAATTTTTATTAGGTTGCCCTACAAAATCCTTTTTAATTTGTAAAGAGTAGTATATTAAATAAATTCCCCAATAATCCTTATTTAATAACTTATTTCCTAAAATAATTAATTCTAGGGTATTTCATCGGACATTCCCCAAATTTAATTTTTGAAACCCTGCATTGGTTGTCTCAGAAACCTCGTTATGAAGTTTTTCAATATACTAGTTATGTGATCAACGGTTGCACTTTTTATACAAAAGAACAAGATGGGAAGAGTACAATGCAGAATAGTGGGGTGACTTTAGTGGCTGAGGCAATGCATGTTGCTAGTGCGAAAGAAAAGAATCCAACTTATGCAGATATGAATTATTATGGTGTGATTGAACATATATGGGAGTTAGATTACACTGTATTTAAAACCCCTGTATTCGGCTGCAGATGGGTTGATAACGGCAGTGGGGTTAGATATGAAGATGGATTCACATTAGTAGATCTTAATAGGGAAGGGCATAAACAAGACCCATTCATCTTAGCATCACAAGCGACACAAGTATTCTATGTCACTGACCCTGCTGATAACAGATGGTCTGTAGTACTATCTACGAAAAAAAGAAATGCCAATGAATGTGATGATGAAAATGATGCCAATTGGAATAATGAGTGTGTCTCAACTGTGCAAGCAACTCAATTATTGAACGATGATAACAATACAATTAATGAGGAGGAAATATATGTTAGGGATGATCATCGTGAAGTAATATATGTATCAGATCCTGAATCTAATCCGAAAACAAGAGGGAAAAAAGAAGGAAAAGAAGGCAATGAGGGTAATAATATTGTAACATATAATATCTATGTTGGTTTTTTAAAATGCATTTTTCAACTCAATTATGCTCAATACATAACATTCTAACATAATTTATTTATTGATTTTTTTTAGAGATATGGACAATAAAAATATTGATAGGGACAGTAGTGATGAAGAAGGGAAAAGAGGGCCGACAATTATGAGAATCATCACAGATATGAGGAATAAAGGAGACCTGGTCGAGTTGGGATGGAATACTTACAATCTTCCAATTGGCCCTTATGCAGACATGTTCTTGACTTACATTTCACTTGTGACACGGTAACCGTGTTCTTATCTCCTATAATAATTGGAAGCAGGTTCCAACGGGTCATAAGGAGCATATTTGGTAGGAAATCACAGTAAATATACTATTTTATGTAATCATTTATGTATGTAAAATGTTATTAATTTTAATACATTAATATCGGTATACATTTGTATGTCTTACAATGCAGAGAGTATTTAATGTGCCAGAGAGTAGGAAGAAATGGCTTCTTAGACATTGTGGGGAGCGTCTAAGAGCATTTAGGTCATATTTAGCTCGTAGGAAAATGTACAGAAAGAGGGATGGTCCTCTACAGCAGAATCCACCCAAACGATATGGTTTCATCGATCAAGAAAGTTGGAACCAATTTATTGCATATCGTCTTACGGGTGATTTTAAGGTATTTGTTAGATAACAATTAAATTTTTTTTTATCGATCCTAGTATTGTGCATAATATTGAAATAACTATGTCACTATGTTTTGGCTTGTCACATAGGGAAAAGTGCCAAAAATAAAGAGATTGCGAAGCAGAATAAATACCGGCATAATATGGCTTGCAAAGGGTATGCAGGCCTTGAAGAGGAGTTGGTATGTATTTTGTGATTTATCTATGTACAGCGTACTGACGAATTTTATAATATTGGTACATTATAAGAATATTTTTTGATTTATAGCTTATAGCCCAAGACTTAGACCCATGTACCTCGTCCATTAATATTGGTACATTATGGAAGAAGGTTAGAGCAACAAAAGATGGATATTTTAATGAAGATGTAGATGTTGCAGCGACAAAAATTGTAAGTTTGTAGATATTTGGAACCCTGCTTACTTTTCTTTTAGAAAACTATTATATTATGCTTATTCATGTAAGCTAATTTTACATATATTATATACATTACAGGACGAACTTCAAGCGTCAGATGGTGAGGAGGGGGTAGACCAATATAACATTGTATCACAGGCTATAGAAATTGTAGAACACCCTGGAAGACACAGGGGTCTTGGATTAGGTGTTACGAAAACGAGCGTACGTGGTCGATCTCGTGGTTCTCGTAACACTGATGAGCAAGTCGCCATCCTCACACAGAAATTGAACGTGGCATTTGAACGGATGGCAACAATGGAGCAAGAGTTTCCATTTATTAAATCTCAAGGGTATAAGCCATCTGATTCAGTCGACCATGATCAGCTTCACATACCTAATGTAAATAGTGTCAGAGACAGTTGTGAAGCTGATGCACGTCTTTCTTCTCTTTCTGAGGTAAGCATTACATAACTATGAATTGTTATTAAATGTATTCAGTGTCATAAATAATTAATAATTTGTAATATTTTCGTTTAGGGTTTGCATAAATGTGACTTGTTAGCGAATGATCTTTCAACTCTTTTGGCGAAAGGAAGGGTCCGCATCAGTCACAGTACCCAAACATAAAATGTCCACAAGTACAACTTAGCCCTACTTACAAGGCCGGTGAGTATTGACACTCCAATCATTGGTAGTGCACCCTTTCCTTGTTATAAAGAGGGCGATGAGGCAACCACAGTGCTAGAAGCTCATGGAAGCTTCGTGCCTTGGCCTGTGGATCAGATACGTCTCACTACTGAAGAGGTATTGACATTCAATATCTTCATTAGACCTAGTTTAGTAGTTACATTATTTATACCTTTTTCATATATATATGCTCAATACATATTTTGTTTATTATTATTATTTAAGGAATCAAAGAAGAAGAATGCTCCTGCTAGTAAAACCAAGAGAGGTACTAGTAGAACGAGCAACACAAAAGAGGGCGCTGCCAAAGGAAAGAGAGCTAAATCTGAAAAATCAGTTGCCCCACAAAAGATTCCTTCTTCGGAAATACGCCAACCTCCACCAGCATTAGCTTTATTGTATTTCTATGCCCAAAAGTACCTCGGGAATAATTATATTTCCATTGATTGTCATCCTGAGTATGTTGGAAGGGACGATGCTACTTACATGGTATTGATGGTTGACATAAGCGACATTAATAATCAGGAATGGATGTCAACCACGAGTGTCGCCGTTTATATCACGTAAGCATTATTTCATATTTCAGATTTTAGTACTCTTGGAGAAATAGAATTTTTACGACCTCTTAAGCTTATATGAGTTATTAATTATTAACAAATATCCATTGTTATTGTCGTCCATATATAGGTTGGTAGCTAGTCGCGCTGCGTTGGAGGGAATGCTGTCCTCTATTGTGTTTGTGTGCCCATACTACATAGCTGACAGTAGTACAATAACAGAGGGTAGGCACATAAACTATTTAGCGGATCACATTTTAATTGAGGGACACAACGAGCTCTATCTCATTCCTCACCTCGCAACTGAACATTGGGTTTTGTACGCCGTCCGAACTGATCTTAATAAAGTTTATGTGTTTGATTCCCTTCGAACCTATGACGTGCCTTTTGAGGTCGCTCGTCGTGGTGGGAAGGAATTTATCGACATGTTAGTATACTTTTCACTTCTTACTTCATTAGCTTATTTATACATATATATATTCTAATTTCATTATTTGAGGTATATATACTTACAATATTATGTATCCAACTCTATTTATTAGGGCACTACAGACGGCATATCAAAGGAGAGGTGGGAATGGTGTCCCAGACCCAAAGAATCTTCAATATGAGCCTATCATGGTAAGTAGGAAGACAACTATTTTGTATTTTGTTTTAATTCAAATTAATATATAATAGTTAGAGAGCTAACTGAATTCATTTGACAGTATCCACAACAGCAAAACGGCGATAATTGTGGATACTATGTATGTAGAGCAATGGATCTTATAGTCTAGAATAGATCGGTCAACATAGATCCAAGCCATTTATGTTTGCTTTTCCATATTTTTCTATTAATGAATCATGACATATATATTTTTGACCTAATGGCTAACTGTATATTAATTGAAACATGGGTGTTGTAGTTTTTCACCGATGACTATGCACGAGGCCAGCAATATAATGTTGATGAAATTGATGAAGTTAGAGACCAATGGGCCAAGCACGTGCACTCATTCATTTGGTATTAGGTAGTGATCTATATATTCTACATGCATTTTCAGGTTTGTATTTCGTCTACATCTTTCGGTCTTCCAGCCTAGATCTGTGAACTCTTTACTTTGGGGTGTAGAGCTACCAAGTTGTGGTATGCCCAGTAATTTTTATTCCTAAGTATAGTTGGTGTATTGAGACATGCATACCAATTATAGATTGATTGAAATTATGGTGTGATTGCAGATTTGGTATGAATTGATGTTGTTTTACATTGCAGATTTGGTAATTGTTTGAACATACAACTGTGTATGTGGGCAGGAACAAAATAGAAAAATGCTAAAAAAACATATACTTTTAATAACGGTTTTAATTAAAACCGTTATTAAAACATAGGTTTTAATAACGGTTTCCCATAGAACCGTTATTAAAGCATGGGTTTTAATAACGGTTTTGTTTAAGAACCCTTATTAAAACTCCTTATAATGTCATATTTATGCGCATTTAATACGTATTGGAGGGTTTAATAAACACATAATCAATGACCGAAACGGTAATTCGATCATATTTTAACAACAGTTTTTGTATTAACCGTTATTAATACGTGGTTTTCAACAACGGTTTTTTTCATATAAACCGTTATTGAAACCTTATTTTTAACAACGGTTTACTGAGAAACCGTTATTAAAAGCTCCTTTTTAACAACGGTTTTTAAGTAAAAACCGTTACTAAATATGAAGTTTACGCACATATTCGCGGGTTTTTGTGTATTTTTCACGACGGTTATGAACCGTTATTAAAGATTTAATAATGGGAAATTCAATAATGGTTGAAAACCGTTATTAAAACTATAAAATAACCATTATTAAAACCCCTTTCCGTGGTAGTGTTTATTATAATTAATAAATTATCCTTGAGTTGGTCAAATTACCAAATTACCGTCCTCTATTATCAATTACCAAACTACCCTTATTCATTGTCAAATTTACCAAATTACCCTTTTATATGATCATAATTACCATTTTACCCTTCTCCATTATTAAATTTACCAAATTACCCTTTGGTTATCTAAATTACCAAATTGCCCTTCTTAATTGTCATAATTACCAAACTACCCTACTCCATTATCAAAATTATAAAAATACCCTCTAGTCGGTTAAATTACCAAATTACCCCTCACATTTATCATATTTACCATTTTACCCTTCTCCATTATTAAATTATCAAATTACCCTTTAGTTATTTAAATTATTATTTTACCCTTCTCAATTATTATAACTACCAAGTTACTCCTTTCTAATTTTCACTTTTACCCCTTTTATTTACCAAATTACTATCTTACCCATTTACTACAAAATTACCATTATGACCCTTAATTATGAAATTACTATTTTTCCCTTTAATCACGAATTTACCATTTTTCCCTTTTATTACAAAATTACCAGATTACCCATTTTATTACGAAAGTTCCACTTTACCTTTTTATTAACAAATTTACCATTTTACCCTTGCCTCTAAAATTACCATAATACCCTTTTTAATTAAGAATTACCTTTTTGCCCTTAGTACATCACTTATATTAAATTATTATTATTATTACTACATAAAATATTAATATTAACTCCTCATCCACCACTCTTATAATTAATATAACATTATTAGCACCCATATATATATTAGGCCATATCCTTGTACAAGATACCTTACTAAAATCCCCTAAGGCTTCCAAAATATTAATCATGCATTAAGAGTCACAATAGCATAATATAACATGGGTAATACTTAACATTTTCTTTAACAACCAAACTCTTATCCTAAATAATATTTCCATACATAGCAATAATCTATCATGCTTCCTTTTTGTCAATCAACACAAGAACCACATATATCATATTAAATAACATAACCCAAGCATAATAATATATTAAAAATCCTAATGTGCTAACATACTTTAATCCATGCGTTTAAGTGGGATTTAACGATTACCTCGATTTCTGCAAAAACAAATCTTATCGGTATTCTGGTTTAAGGTTCAAGCTTGATTTATCAAAACCAATAACTAAAAATAATTCAAGACTTATTACATTAGAAATTATGAAATCAAAATATAAGGCTTTAACAATTAATAGAATAATTAACTTAAAATGTAATTATACCTTAAACTTATTAAACAAATAGATCAAGAAATGCAGAAACTCATGCTGCTAATGTAGCATGAGCTGCATGCAGAGAATGAGGAGGAGGGGGCTCAAAGGTGGTGAAGAAAGGCAAAATAGGCAATTTCGGGTTAAGGTTTTTAGGCTAGGAAAAGAGGCATGTGGGGGAGGATTTAAGGTAAGGGAAGGATGCAGAGGTGGATATGGGGTGTAAGTGGTGGTCGAGGATGGGTTGACGGTGGCTAAAGGTGGCGGCGGCGGCGGTAGAGAGGCCTTGAAGAGGGGTTGCCGAGAGGGGGTCGAGATGGAGGCTAGTGAGGAAGGAAAATGGGGAGGGAAAATGGAGGCTTTTGGGTGATGGTTTCGACCAAAGGAGGATGGGGGTGGTAGAGGGGGTTGCAGGGAGTAATGTGGTGGCTCAGTTGGCGGCAGAAACGACAGAACGACGGTGGAATATGGTGGTGTAGGATGACTACCGAGAAGGGAGGGAGAGAAGAGAAAAAGAGAGGAGGAAGAATGGGGGCTGCGGGGTGGCTTGATGGGGGCTATGATGGCTTGAGGGTGAGGTAGAGGGTGGCAGGAGGTGGTGCAGGTGGCGTTTAAGGCGGCGACAGCGGCGGATCTAGGCGGCGAAACAAAAACAGGGGGAGAGAAGGGAGGAGAAGAAAGGGAGAAAAGAAGAGGCTCGGGCAAGGCATAATTTTCGAAAAAAAAATGCCCGAATGGAATGGGAAGTGAAGAAGAAAAAGAATAATGAGAGAGAGGAGGGGATAGGTAGCTTGGGGATGGCACTAGGGTGGTAGAGGAATGGCCATGCCAAGGAGAGGGAGAAGGGAATGGCAATGGCAGGGAGTGGGGAAGGAGAATGGTGGGGCCGATATGGGGCAGAGAATGGCGGGAGAGAGAGAGAGAGAGAGATATATAGTTAGGGAGGTTAATGGGGGAGAGGGGTTGTAGGTTGGAATGGCAGAGATGGTAGAGAATGGTTGGGATTCTCGCTGGTGATGGAGGAAGAAGATGAAGGGAAGAAGAGAGAAGGAGAATCGGGGAGGGGCTAGGTGCGTGCGAGCAAACCAGCCGAAGGAAAGAAGGGGCGCGCCGGCTCGATTGAGGAAGAAAGGAAAGAAAGAAGAAAAAGAGGCGGCTGGGCTCACGCGTGAGAGAGAAAGGAGAGGGGAAGAGAAGTGGGCCAGCGACCCAAGGCGCAGGAGGGGGAAGAGGGCACGTCGGCCAGCCGATGGCCCAAGGAAAGAAGGGAAAAAGAAAGAAAAGAGAAAAAAGGAGAAAAAGGAGGAGGAAAAAGGAAAAAGAAAAAAAAAAGAAAAAGGAAAATGGGTTTGAATAGAAAATAATTTAATTGGTAAATAATAAAATAGAATAATTTTGGGTAGTAAATTGATTTAATATTTTAATTTAAGATAATTAAAATATAAGGGTTAAAAAGGATAATTTTAGTAAAATAAGGGTTTGAAAATTTATTTAAATAATGAGAGTGTGATCAAATAAAAAAATATTTATTTTAATTTATTAAATATTTATACCCAATTTTATTTACTCAAAAATCCATAAAATAGTTAAATTAAATAGATTTAAAGGCTAATTTATCCCAAATAAAATTTTATTATTAAAATATAGGCTTTTAAAAATTCAGGGGATTACAGTTGGGCATGATTATCAATATTTTATGACCTAGGGGCACTTAAGTAATTTCGCATATGAAGTGGGTAAGAATGATAGGTAATAATTGGTGCCGAGAATGATAATACGGGTTCTAGGGTGTTAGTGATGCATGTTGGATATGATTATTAATATTAAATGACCTAAGGAAATTTTTGTAATTTTGCATGTAATATGGCGGTTAGTCTAACAAAGATAGATGATAAGTATAAAATGATGTTAAACATGATAGTAGGGGTTTATTATCTTAGTAGCACTTATTTGAACATGATATTCGATAAAATATGGTCTAGGGGTATTTTGATAATTTTGCATATAAAATGGTGATTAGTCTAATAAACATGCATGATAGGTATAAATTGATGTCAAAGATGATAATAAGGATTTACTGTCTTAGTACCACTTATTTAAGTATGATAATCAATAATATATGGTCTAGGGGTATTTTGGTAATTTATACATGATATGGTGATTAGTTTAATAAACCTGCATGATAAGTATCAACTAATGTAAAATATGAGAATATGACTTTATTGCTTTAGTATCACCTATTCAAGTATAATCATGAATATCATAGGATCTAGGAAAATTTTGGTAATTTGGAGTGTACTATGATGAATATGCTAATGAATATGCATGGTTTAGGGGTAACTTGGTGAATTGGAGTAGGCTTTGTTGTTATTCTCATAAACATGTAGGAAGTGCATTAATTGTTGATTAGGCATGTGAATGTGTGTTTGGTTATTCTAGAAGTACATGTTAGGGTTTTATGTGTAAAATAGTCATCTAGTGCGTTGAGTAAGTTAAATTCATGATCAATAGTTTAGTTATGGTGTGTTATTCTTTTTATGGCATGTTACTAAAATAAAATGGAGTATGTGATGGAAATAGATGGTAAAGAGGTAGCCTTAGCCTTAGGGGATTTTTGGTTATTTTTACCTAAGGTACCTAAGTTTGAGTATTGGATCCTAGGATGTCCTTAGTGGATTACTGATGTTGACATTGACAATATTCCTGATTATGGTTACTTCATAATGTTAGAAAAAAATGAAAATGGGTAAGTATGTGGTTAATGTGTGCTTCTTGTGGTTACCCTAATTAAAATACTAATACTTAAAGTGAATGACCTCAAGAATGGGAATGGTAGTTCTTTAGGGGTCGTTATCTAAAGGCATGGTTTAACCCACAATTATTCTAGTTTTTGCTAGTGTACCTTAGTGCCCTAGCTAGGCCTTATATTTTACTTTATTTAGCTGTATAGACCTAATTGGAGGGTATGCATACTTATTGATTAGGTGTCCTTGTTGGTAGGGTATTGTGCGCCTTTGTGTACTAGTGCGACTAGGGTACCTTTGCATCTTTAGATTGATAGTCAGTAGGATACTGTGTTGCTCTTATGCACCAATATGACCGGTGCACCTTTGTGTATTCACGTCTGTGATCTCCCCCTCAAGTAAATAAAATGGAATTATGTGATAATTAAATGAAAATACACTAATTTCTTGTAGTGGAACTCCACATGGGTCGGGACCATGTGTATTATGTTTACCGGTCCACCGGTGAAAATAGTGGTTAGGGACGTTTTGCTTTGGATTTTATTATATTTATCAGTCCACCAGTGATAATAGTAGTCAAGAGCATTATGCCCTAGATTTAATTATATTTATCAATGAGAATAGTGGCTAGGAGCTTGTTATCTTGGATTGTATTACATTTATGAGTCCACTGGTGAGGATAGCGGCTAGGAGCTGTCCTGGGTTGTATTATATTTACCGGTCCACCGATGAAAATAGTAGGATCCCCAAACCCACGTGGATATAATTTGATAGATTACTAATTATAACACTAATGGCTTAAGTCTAGATACTAATGAATGAACTATTATGATTTGTTGATGTTATATTGATGAGCCTATGGGCCTGCCTATGAGTTTAGTGGTTGGTGTATGGTTGAGTATGATGTTGGCTCTCTAATTATACTACAAAGAGTATCACTTGGATATTCTATTGGAAATTTTTGTTATTTCTAGAATGAGCATTGGTAGCATATGATATTGATGCATGTGACTATCTGAAGGATTATTGCATATTAGTTAATATATGTATTATTCTATGTTCATGTGTTGATGTGTTGCTTGTGGGCCTTACATATTAGTCTTGTATAATGGGTTACTCAATATCATAGTATTAAAGGGTTCTTTCTTGGTCCCTTACTTATTCAATGGGTAGTGGCCTTTGTAGGTTACCTTGCAAGTACTATTCAATAATACTCATTGGGTTAAGAGCGTAGGACTATCCGAGAAAAGTCTATGCATTTCCATATAATTTTTTATGCTTTCTTTTCCAATGAATCTATGTTGTAACAACAATTAGTAGGTTGCATTTCCCTATGTTCTAACTCTTGTGCTACTCTATTTTATGAGTATATCTTTCAGTTATATAAAGTACATTTTTAGTCTTAGCACTTGGTATCAGAATGATGGAGGGAAATCTGTTTAATATTAAGTGTGGTAGTAGCAATCCAAAATTTACTGATTTTGCTTCTGCACATAACTTTTAGAAACGAATATTTTCAATAGTAAATTTTGGGGGTGTTATAATATGCATCAAGCTTGTGTACTTGAGTTTCAGGGTAGATAAAAGGATTGTCTATACTGGATAGAATTATTGTACACTAACAACCATCATGTGAGCATAGGGATGACACCTTTTGAGGTGTTTTATGGATGAAAGTGACATAGTCCCTTGCTCTAGAATGACTAAATCAAGACGGCTGTGTTAAGACCAAAAATGGTAGAATACACTACAAAGCAGATCAAGATGATTCGATATCAAATGAAGGTTGTCCGGGATAGGTAGAAGAGTTATGTCGATATACAAAGGATGGAAGATGGGTTTGAGGAAGGTGACCAAGTGCTTTTGAGAGTTTCACCCACCAAGGGCATGATACATTTTTGTCAAAAAGGCATACTTATTTTGAGGTATATTGGACTGTACGAGATTTTGGATCGGGTTGGAGAGGATGCTTATCAACTTGCCTTGCTTATTAAGCTTTCACACATGCATAATGTTTTTCACATCTCTCCGTTGAGGAGGTATGTGGTGGGTCCATCACACATGATTCAATCAGAGATGATTGAGCTTAATGTTGCGTTGTCTTATGAGGAGTGATTACCGAGGATCCTTGATACCATTACTCGTGAGGCACATTCAAAGGTTGTCCCACTAGTAAAGATTTTATGGTGAAGCCATGGAGTTGAGGAAGCCACCTGGGAGTCGGAGGAGAACATCAAGACGAAGTATCAATAGCTTTTCATCTAGGTCTGTTGAGAGGGAAATGTTGCCTCTTTTAAGGGGGTAGTGCCCTTCTCTTGTATACTAACCCTTAATTGTTATTTTCCTTTTACTTGATGGCCTAGGGTTTTGCTATGTTTTTTGCTTACAACAATATTTTCTTTTGTGAATTTTGGGGGCTGAGTTTCTTTTAAGGGGATGGTATTATAGTAGCCCATCCTAAAATCATTCAAGTTGCATTAAAAAGTATAGTAATATAAATAAATGAGTTTGGGTTTTGGGAAGGGCTTAAAATTTTAATAAGTTTTAAATGTCAAGCGCACTATTCAGCTGGTTTGCCTAACCGATCAATCAGTACACTCACAAATTGGTAATTTTATTTCTTGATAACCTAATTGGCGGCTTATATGTCTTGTGATATTGTAATATCCCAAAAATTTTCTTAGCCTAATCTAGTGTCGTTAGCACCCTAATTTAATTCTAATATCATTAAATCTTATGTTAGCCTTAACCTAACTCCTTAATCCTGAAATTTTAACCAATTCTGAAACCTTAACTTTGATAAAATGTAATTCATAAACCAAAATCAAAATGCGCTAAAATTTACACTAATCCTAAATACTTTGGCTAATCTAAAATCACCCTAAACTAATTTCCCAACCCTTCTCTTTTTACTTTTCTTTATCCTTTTCTTTTCTTCTTTCATCTCCTCCTTTCGTCAACCTTGAGCTGCAACATTTGAATTTGTTGCAACTTGCACCATCACCTTTCTGCATCTATCACCCATCACCTTACTTCCTTTCTTCTTCTTCTTCTTCTTCTTCTTCTTCTTCTTCTTCTTCTTCTTCTTCTTCTTCTTCTTCTTCTTCTTCTTCTTCTTCTTCTTCTTCTTCTTCTTCTTCTTCTTCTTCTTCTTTATTTCCTTCTTTTTGGCTTGCGCACCACCATTTCCACCACGGTGCACCACCTCGGCCACCACTCACCGCTCTTTAGCTTGTGGACCAACCACCAAGGTCACCCCAACCTTCCCTCTTACCGTCTGCAACCATCGCCGTAGACTATCACCTCTTTTCCCTTCTTCTTCCCCTCATTCGTTACAATATTACAGAGTGCATGACCTGTGCACCGCCTGCTGCATAGCTATGGAACACCTAAAATCTCCTTTTGTACAGCCGTGTAACCCTTGCACCGCCTGAGTGTGCGTGATTTTTCCTCTCGGCTTGTTGCTGCACAGCTGTGCAACATATTTTCTCTCAACCAGGAGCTACACTGCCCACTACACAACCGTGCAACTTCATTTCCTTGGTTGTGCACCCCTATTTTCACCCCCAAACCTTGTCTAAACACAATCAAATTTTAACCATAGCTCCACCACACATTCCGCTACACATCAACACATCTCAAGCTCCCATTTGACTACGATCATATATATTTTTACCCTCTTTACCTTGATTTCTCCTTTGATTTAACTCTTTGAGCCTAATCGTGAATTTTATTATTTTTTGTAGGTGGTATTCCTGTAGCTTCAGAGGAGGAAGTCTAGGATTTACCTGCTTAAAACCCGATTTCCTAGTTGGTAAGGATACTATTTGATATTTAAGGTTTTTGATGTTATTTTCTTGTATGGTTATATGTGTTTTTCATGATATTGTTTATACATGATGTAACATGTGTTGATCTTGATATTTTGTGATGATATGAATGTTATGTTGGAAGAAAGTAAGAATTGGTGAGAAGTACCATTTTGTTATATTTTGTTGTGATAATATCATATTTTGGGAATTATATCTTATGGTATAAAATATGGGTTTAAAGATATTATGTTATTGGAAGAAAGTAAAAATGGGTAATGAGTACCATTATTATTTTTTTCTGATAATGTCATGTTTGTGAAAATATATGTATTATGGTATGAAATATGGCTAAGTGAGTTTTTATAAATGGACTTAAGAATTCTCATGAGGTATGATGTTTAATCGTGGACTTGGAAAATAATGTGTGTGGAAAAATAAAGGTTTTTATTTGCATTTAAGGGTAACTTGGTCATTATGGGATAATAAGGAAATTTGGTATTTTATGTGTTAGGAGGTTTAAAATATGATAATAATAGTATGAGGAATTCATGGAAGTATTATTATTAGTTAGGATCCTTAAATAATTTAATGGCTAATTTGGGGCGAACTATCTTGTAGTGATAATGCCATTATTCCATGTTTAAGATTTAGAGGTTATCTATCAATATTGATAATCATGAAAAGTTTATGGGAGGTGTTATGAAAATTATATGGAATTTGGGTTTTGGATATTTCTATGATTAACATATCGGGATGAGATTATTAAAGCATACTTATGGGTGTTTGGTTGTGCATATTGGGTATGATAAAATGAGGGGATTTGGAGATGAGATAATATAAGTTGTGTGGATTAATCAATATGGGAGAATGAATACTAAAGAGAGTGTAATTAAGGTTTGAAAGGACTTAAGGACTTGGACCTATGCTATATGTATGTATATTTTGAACGTGTCCAATGCCTGAGAGTAAATATTAGATAAGATACTAATTACTTAAAATGAAACAGCACACACACACACACACACACATATATATCGTTCCACCGGGAAGAATAGTGGCTCTGGAGCATTTTTCCCCAAGAGGATGTTTTTAATCTCTATTTCACTGAAAATAATAGTGGCTCAGGAGCATTTTTCCTCGAGAAGGTGCTTCAAACCATTCCACCGGATTATGAATAGTGGGGTCCCTACTCATCGTGAAATGAAAATGTAGTGGAAGAATATGTGAGTCTGGACCAAGGTGATCTATTTTTCTATATGTATATATATGTATGTATCCTGTTTCACCGGAGAGAATAGTGGCTTGGGGGCATTTTACCTCGAAAGGATATTTTTAATCTCCCTTCATCGGAAAGAATAGTGGCTTAGGTGTGTTGTCATCGTAAAGAGTTTCAGACTATTCCATTGGTTTAAAAATAGTGGAGTTCCTGCACTCAACGTATATAAAAGAATGAAAATGGATTATACATAATAAAAGAATCTAGATCATATTATGTCTTATGGGATGTTTCTTTTATTTGGTTATTCTCTTATTATCTAATGTGAAAGCATGTACTATTTGTATCCCTATTTTTAACAGTATTATTCCTTTACTCAGTATGTAACATACTAATCACTCGTTTTATGCGTGCTGCTCATTCCCACGAGTATGATGCCTTGAATTAGGGATGGTAATGGAGCGGGTCAGGGACGAGGACCCCATCCCCATCCCCGAACCTGATAAGGAAAAATATCCCTAAACCCGACCCGATTCCCATTTTTTTCTTAACCGAGGGGGGGGGGGATGCAATCCCCATACCTGCCCCGATCCCCGATCCCCGATCCTCGATACCCGATCCCCAATCCCCTATAAACTCCCAAATCCCTGATACCCGTTACTAGATCCCCGATAACTGCCCCAATCCTCGATACCTGTTAACCGTCCCCAATCCTCGATAGCCGCGTCCTGTAAGCTGAAGAAAAAATAACTTAGAAAAATGAGGAATAATTTTAAACCATTCATAGCTCGATCCGCACGCAACCATGCATACCTAACCTCAACCTATGCAGACTGTAGAGTTCTTAAAAAAAAAATAATGTCCGCAATAATAAATTTGTAATTCTTATGCTGAGAAAAACAATCCTAATTCTAAAACATAAATTAATCAACCTGATTAATAATTAAAAATAACACAATAACACAATAACTTTAGCTTATACAATCCATATTCGATAGACTATTCTAGAATAAAATAATAAAACCATAATGTATTCGTAGAAATTACAACGGATAACTCGCAAATTACAAATAAATAAACATATAAGTAACAAGTTCTGCGTGATAATTGATAAATGACAACACTTCAAGCAATGCCAAAAATAAATTAGGTTGATACGATAGATATCTTCATTCTTCCATCACAAATAATTTGCACCGCATCCGCAATTCCACATATTGTCTTTAACAATCATTACATCTTGTATTTCTGTATAAACAGTAGGCTATGCTCATAATCATTAAAGGAATAAAAAAAATATCTATGATTGTACAGTTTCAGCAATATAATTAGTTTACAATTTAATAGACTTACATATTCATAATGGATTTAGAAATCCATAAATCACATCAAATTGCTCCCCGCAGTGTTGCTCTTATAAGTACACACCTCTATTGCCTACAATTTGTAGTGGAGGTTATACACACACACACACACACACACACACATATATATAATAAACATATATATGTATATACATATATATATGTGTGTGTGTGTGTGTATGTGTGTGTGTATATATATATATATATATACTACTTTATTCTTATATCTACATTGCTATGTAGAAAATGTATGTAGACTCAAATGTATCAAATATCATTATTTAGTCAAGCTCAACCAAAAAAAAAAAATTAAATGTTTGACATTCTAATGTGGCATGCCTAACTTGCTAAACAACTTCATATGAGACTTCCCATTTAGCTAATTTTTTCCTTAACAAATTATACTTTAGAATTGAACCTTCCTTAGTTCCTACTCTCCTACTCTTAATTATGCAGGTTTGATAGTTTTGTTGCAGTCTTTAGCTACTTGTTAAGTTGTTATCTGTATTTAGCAAGCCACATTTTCACTACATCTCCTCATTCTTCAATCTTTAGGATTATCCTGTAGGTTTTATACCAACTTATTTTTATATTTTCTGGTATAATAACTTAGCCCTAACAGCTAAACTAAAAGACATTCCACCCTTTTAGATTTTTTAAGGTTTTCGTAACAACCCATAATATTCCTAAAATCTCATACATCCATCCTCACTCAGCCCTATTAAGGTGTCTCCTCAATTCTCCTAGTTTGTGTGTTTGTGTACATGTATGTATATATGTATATATATATATATATATATATATATATATATATATATATATATATATATATATATATATATATATATATATTATATGATTTACATGATACAACCCACATATTTTTACATACAACAAGGCCAAGAAATAAATCAATTACCTCTATATTAGCATCAACATCATCATCAAAATTTTGACACTCCGAAGTAGCTGTAGAGTTTGAAAGAAAAAATAAATAGCAAAATAAGCAAATAATAATATTTATAATAAATAAAACTTACAGAAATAACTAAAAATATAGAATAATACCTTCAATTTTACTCCATAACCAATCTCGAGTACACATCAAAGCCTCTATGGTGTTAGGATGAAGCCTACTTCGATGAGCACTTACAAACCTCTCACTAGTGCTAAATGTTGATTCAGAAGCAACAGTTGTCACAGGAATAGCCAACACATCCTTAGCAATATTTTACAAATTGGGATACTTGTAACCATCCATCTTCCACCAATATAAGATATCAAAATTAGCAACAGTCCTTGGTGCAAGAGGATCATCCAAGTATCGATCTAACTCCAACTTTATAATTTCAATACTAGAATTGGACTCCATGAATCTTTCTAGTCTACACCCTTAGGAATTAGAGGCTTCGAGGAAGAACAATCTTGTGACCCTTGATAGATAACATGATATTGCTGAGATTTCTTCTTATATTCTTCAATTAGGTCACTTGCTACTTTTTTCACATCATCAATCTTCCCCAAAGACGCATCACCATAGACAAGAGGGTAATACAATTGAATGGTCTTTAACTTATACCTAGGATCCAAAATACTTCCAATCGCAAGCAAGCAATTTATCTTATCCCAATACTTGTCAAATTTCTCTTTCATATTACTTGCCATACTTCTCACCCTAATCTCATTTGAATTGATCCATTTATCAATTACCAACTTAATCTCACACATAGTAGGGAAGAATAAATTCATGGTGACATACTTAGTCCCTGAAAACAACTCCGTTGTATCATAAAAAATCTCTAATTTAGAAGCAATATCAGTCACATTTTGCCAATCTTCTTCGGTGGGAACTCTCTTATATAAAGGCTCACGCTGCTTCAAACGATAAAACACATATTTATATTGAATTGCAGTGTTGAGCATTAAATATGTAAAGTTCCACCGAGTCTTACAATCAAGTTCTAGTTTCCTATTACATTGAATGTTCATATGCTTAGCTATTTCAACAAATTTTTCATCTCTTTTTGGAGTTGTTGTCCAAACTGCAATACTGTAACGGACATTTTCAATAGTTTCTATAATTAATTCTAATCCATCCTTCACAACTAGATTTAATATGTGTGTAGAACAACGCATATGAAACAATCTGCCTTTTAAGATAAGTGAACTCGGATGAAGCTTTTCCAAAATGATATCAACCATAACATCATTGGAGGTGCAATTATCGATTGTCAAACTAGAACACTTACTATCAAGATTCCAATCAAATAAGCAACTAATAAGACAATTTGCAAGCACCTCGGCCATATGCGGACATGGCATGTACAAAAATCTAATAAAAAAACAAAGTTTAGTAATTAATTTAGTTTATGTGTAGATTTTTCTTGTAAAACACATAGAGCTTACCTAACAAGCTGACTTTGAAGCTTCCATGAATCATCAATAAAGTGTGCTGTGATAGCCATGAATCCTCTTTTCTAATTACTTGAAGTCCACGTATCACTTGTCAATGCTATGCGGCTTGCATTTGTCTCCAACAACTTCATAGTTCTCTCTTTCTCAGCATCAAACATTTTCAGGATATCACTTTTGATTGTGTTTCGAGAAACCACTTTAAATAATGGTTGTAAAACATGAAAGAACCTTCGAAACCCTACATGTGTAACCATAGACAATGGGTACTCATGCAACACAATCATTTTACCAAGCTCCTCCCTTGCATGATCTTGGTTAAACTGATATGTACTAAGTTTTGATGACCCATCAATGGACTTTATTGGATTTAAAAGACATTGTGTCATGATTGCTTGCTTTTTATGTACACATGTCTTCAAGTGATCATGTAGATGCTTAGTACCATTCTTACTATCTCCTCCCAAATGCTTCTTACAATAGTTATAAATTGCTTTCCATTTCCCTCCAATTGATTTTCTTTCGAAATGATCCCATACAATTGATCTTCTTTTTCTTTTTTTGGCACTATCCGCATCCATGATTTCAGTGTTTTCATCATCAGAATTCTGATTTGACACCTCCACATTAGCTTCAATATTCTCATCTTGACATGTTTGTGCTCCACTTTCTCGAGTTGGAGCACTTTCCATAACACTATTAACCTTTTTTTTTCAATGTTTTCCATCCTTTTATTAAAAATACATGATATATATTAACTTATATTGTAGAAAAACAAATTATTATAAAAGATTAGGAAAGAATATGAGAGATTGATGATTTGTGATTTTCACTTGGTTAGTCGGTTTTTCTGATTTTCAAAATGATTTCAACCTATATTTTATGATTATTTGTTTAGGTTAAACCTTTCAAGTGCATCTATTTTGAAAGGTGTAGCTATTATTTTGCATATTATTTTTTTGCTGTTTTGCATATTATTATTTTGCTATTTTGAAAGGTGAGACATTTACTTGATAATAACTTAAATGCTGATTTTACTTCCTACTGTTTACATGTTGATTTTACTTCCTACTGTTTTAGTATTCCTATAAGTTTTATTGCTGTTTAGTTTGAAACAAATCTGCACACATAATAAATAATAAATGTATATATAATTTTAAGTTATTTACTACCGACCAACAATAAAAATAAACTGGTATATATATTAAATTGGTATAAACTTTTAACATGTAAGTTATTATTTACTACCAGCTAAATAATAATAAAATGACAGATTGCCCCCGTCCCATTGTAATTGGTGCTGATACAGCAGTGATGCTTGTTAATTTAGGGACAGGTATTACTAGTGAGTGTGACAGACTGGTAGGGAAGATGAAGAAGAAGAGTTTAAGGGAAGATGAAGAGCAGGCAAGGGCATCTTTTATTTCTCAGGCAATAATTTGCATACCCAGATCTGTTTGATGAAATAATTTGCATACAGACCTCTAAATATGAATTACCTTTGATTTTTTCATGGGCATCACCACATAGCATGAAGGGTCCAATGGCATTGTTTAACACACATATGGTAGACATAACGTTGAAGGTTTAAACTATACTACTTTATGGGTTCCCTAAATACATAGAATTATACAAATTTGTTTAAACCAACTTGAATAATTGATAGACAGCTTCATCAATACATAAAAATAATTTTTTAGGAGATCGGATGAAATAAAATAATTTTTCAACACATTTCATATAAAAGAAGATTGAAACAAGTAAAATAAAGTTTTATATATGATCTAAGGTTGTGTTAATATTTCCATAATCAACTTTAAAAATTATATTGTGTAGGTATTTAAATTATGGGTTACCTTAAATATCCAAGGATAGGATTAAGATCACTGAATCCGTATGGTCTGTATCTGGTATTAATTGCTATATAAAATTATAATTTTGATATTAAAAATAATTATGATTAATATATTAAGTGTGATAATTATTAATCAAGATTGAGTGTCACAAGTTTTAACAAAATTCGGATGAAGAACGATATAACATCAAGCAAGTTTGATCATTAGAATAAGATGTGTAATGGATGATGATTAGAAATAATTTTGTGTATAAAAGATTAATTATATAAATACGTGTAGATGGGGCAACACTTTCCGCACAAATTTGATAGGTATCAAGATAATATGTATTATCCTTGACAACAACTATAATTCTAAAATATTATTGTTGATTGAGTCAAAGCACCCTAGCCCTTAGGAGGTAGTTCAAGGTATATCTATATCATCTGTAAACTCAACCTTACACCTGTAATATATATATATATATATATATATATATATATATATATATATATATATATATATCAATCATTAAATGAAACAGCAAGGAAGGCAATACTCTAAATTGGTATCAAGAGCATGGTTATCTTCATATAACATCTTCACTTAATTATTCGAGCAGTTTTTTTCCTTAATTTTCCCAACTACCCATCCTCTTTCCTAATCAACCATGAATCCTCAATCTGCCACCCCTTGGTCCCCTTCTCCCTTTACAGCTGCTTCTATTGCCCCAAATCTAAATATTTCCTTTCCGACTATCTATTAAATTGGACCATAACAACTACTATATCTGGTCATACCTAGAATCCTTCATCCTAGTTGATCTGCCATCATCTAGGCCATACCTGCTACGAGACCTCAATCATACAAGATAACAAGAACACATAACAATTAACAACTTCCCTCATTCCCTTAAAATAAAAAATGAATCTGAAACAGAGGCAAATAATCAACATTCACCAAACCGCAAATAATCAGCATTCACCAAAGTAAAATAAGGAAGAAAAAGATAATAAAAAATTCAGAAAACCTGAACTCAATTCCATTTCACTTCATGGAAAGAAACAAGTTTAATGCCCCGAAGTCCAAACAACCATCACCTCGCAACAGAGAAAGTCAAAGATGAATGAAAACTTACCTTAACTATATTTGTGGGAGTGCTGGAAGTCTGCAACTATATCTAGTCTGTAACTATATTGAGTAGTTACATGACCCCAACCCCTGTATCCAAACAGACCTAGAGCCGGAAACAATTTTTGCCACACAGAACTACAAAAGAAACAATCAAACAAAACAAAACAACTTTCATGAGTCGTGACCCAAATTATAAGCTACTGTAGATAAAAACTTAAAAAGACACTAGATTCACACTCACTGAGGCTAAATTTAGCAATTGCAGTGGCGGACTGGTGGCGTTTGTGGTCGTGGGAAAAGATCCACTGCTCCAGGCACCAGGTTGGGAGGAAAACAATCAATGTCAGCTATGGAGGAGGCGACTAGGCGAGGTCCGTGACGGCGACGAAGAGGAATACTGGAGTCAGGGAGTCGAACAAATTAGGTTAAGGTAATAAGGTTACAGGTTACTGCTTGCTGAGTTGTTGTAGAGAGTTCGGGTCATGGGTGCGGGCTGCCGACTGCGTGCGGGGTGCCAAAGCCAAACGGGGAGGAATGATCGAACGAGGAAGACTGGAACTGGTTGTGTTTGGCCTGCCCAAATCCCAATTCGGTAATTCGAAAAATAATTTAATTTGGGGCGGGTTCAGGGATAGGGACCCCAAATCCATACCCGACCCATCCCCGAATTAATCCCCGACCCCGAACCCGATCCCCAAAATACTTCCCCAAACCCGAACGGAAAATCCCCGACGGGGCCCCAAACCCGTGGGGAAAATTACCATCCCTACCTTGAATCTTATGTGTAGGTCTCATAATATTCGTTAGATGATTATGCTGCCTATGACGCCTTATGTGGGGATGAATGACTTCATCTATGTTTGGGTCGGATGAAGAATAATTATTATCCAATTTATGTATTTAACTGGATACCCTTTTTAGACTCTTGATCCATGGTATCCCTCTTTTGTATTGTTAAACTCGGAATTAGGCTCCAAACTCACTATTGTAATATAAATATTCTTTTGTTTCTAATTTCCTTGTGTTACTATAAATGTTTTAGCTTTGTGATTGATGTAAGGATGGTTGTATAAGCTAGAATTATGTCGATCACGGCTGTAACCCCCACTCTTTTACTTAATTACTTTCACTATAAAATGAAATTTTTTAGTAGTAAAAATCAGGGTGTTACAGATATGTTTGGTGTTATCATTTGGAAACACCCAATTTTAATAATAATGGAACTAATTTGTGATTTGTGATATCGCATGGTAATTAATAAATACTAGATTAAGATTTTGTTCTATTCTTTTTCTCAAATTCTCAAAATAGCTAGTGGAGAGTTAGTGGGCGGATTGCCTAATATTTTATATTTTCACCCGATACCTATTTTCTTCTCTTCCAGGTTGGGGTCGGCAAGGGGTATGCTTATATCTTTGAGGTATAGAATTATATTGTAGTAGGCCGACATAACATCGATGTCTTGTACGGGTGGTTGATGTATCCCAACACAAGCCCTCGGGCACTTCATATTGTCCATTTCTTAGGCAGGTGTTGTATTCCAAATTGTTAGCCCTCGGGATAAAGGGATTCAAGGTGTACTAGGTGAGGTATCCTAGTATAAGCCTCATTGAAGCACTTCGACCACGATGTGTGGTGGTATGACATCCTTGAAGAAAAGTCCTTTTGATGTATCCTGACCCTATACGGTAGGTGTGGTACCCCATTATGCTTGTATGTTACCATGGATACTGTTCATGGTGGAGAAATGAGTGTAGTCAAATGGATTATTTTAATAGCTGGAAATTATGGGATCACTAAAATAAGATTTATAATATGGTTTACATTTTGTGGTTATGATGCATTTATTGTAATATTCTTTTATGATCTCCATGAAATCATGATTTGTTATATTACTTCATGAGCCTAAGTATTATTTTGTGTTAGTGTGCTTATCTCCATGCTATTATATGACTTAAATATGTAGTATGAGCCCTTACTGTATTTTAGGCAGTATGTTTTACCAATATTTTATCATACTAATACTACATTTGTGTGATTGTTGTGATGATCCAACTTTTGGTCCAGAGGACGATATATATGGATATGATTATCAGCTAGAGTATGTTGAAGATGATATCGTGGGCTAGTAACTGGCCATTGTTTGGGGATTCGAGAGTTACTTTTTTGTTTACTTAAAAGTTAGGCTAATTAGTTAGATATACTTTTTCCCACTATGTTTGAATTTTTTTGCTTCATTTTTGTTATTTATGTGATATCCCAAAATTTTATAATTTGAAATTTATTTATCAAAAAAATTATTTAGCTAATTCTGAGATTTTATATTAATTATTGAGTCCAACATAATTTATAGGCAATTTATAATAATTTTATTTATTTATATAATTTTTTATTATTTTATTCATGGTGCTAAGTCAAATTTTATCCCAAAAATCTAATCTAAATCCAACAATTTACTTTCCCCCCCCCTTTCCTTTTCTCTCCATCTATGTTTCCTCCTTTACTCATTTTTCCTTTTCTCCCCTCTTTTTTTGCTCTTCCTTCTTCTCCTTATAAGTTGTGCCACTCCCTAACCCATTCCCTTTTTATTCTCTCTCTCTCTCTCTCTCTCTCTCTCTCTCTCTCCTCTCCTTTCTCCTCCGGCAGCCCAACCCTTCCCCCTCTTTTCTTTTCCCTCGAGCAATAGGCTCGTTTACCCCTTTTCTTTTCTTTCCCCTTTTCTCCTTCATTTATTTTCTTCTTTTCCTTGTTCTCCTTGTCTTCTTCCTCGTGCCTGTCTCCCTCGTATTGCAACCTTCCCCCTTCCATTTTCGTCCTCTATACCTTTGCCATGCACGATGCCTGACCTCTGTGCCTTTCCATTCTTAGTCATACACGCTGGCATGCGTCCCTACGCCCCTGCACATGATCACCTACTCCTCTACACCTACGCCCTTTCCCTACCTTGCTATCTACAGTTGTCCTCCCCCTGTAGCCTGACACACTAAGCTCCCCCTATCGTCCTTCTCACTCCCTTTGTTCCATTACCTGCCTATAAGTACCCCCTTCGACCCCCATCTCTTTCATTTCCCTTGACAAATCACCTTCCCCTGTTTTCTGTGCACCCACCATTCCAGCCCATTACAGCCCCTGTTGTCACTGTTGACGTGCAACCACACCCCTTGTGTCACCCTTCTTCTCCGCCTGCTCCCCACCTATGCTTACAAAGTCCCTTTCCCCTCCTTTTTCCCTTCTCTCTCTTTTTTTCTCCTGAGCCTATAGCCGTTGCAGGATGTGCCTCACAACACCACCACCGCTGACCACTTTTCCCCTCCTCACCACCACCATGCCTTAGCCATCCTGCACAGGTGTCCCAGCCTATGCAACCCCTTTCTCTCCTTCCTCTCCCCCTCCTTTCCCCTCCTCCCTTTCAGTTGTGTGCCCCTTATAGCATCACTAACCACTAGGTCCACCACCCTTAACCACCCCCATATTAGAATATCCTAGTTCCAACACCTCCCTTGACCCCACACTGCTAATCTTTGCCTTCTTCCACCAAAAATGAGTCATCACCACCGTGCCGCCCACCGCAAATATATCATTCTTAACTCTAATGGTATTTAACTTTTTCACACCTTAACCAAAGTTCTTGAATTATATAATGACTTAATCCTAAATCTTGATTTGTCTTAAAAACATCCTAAAATAACATGTATAATTAAAAAAATATTCTTGAAAGATTTCCTAAACCATTTTCCACTTATTCTTATGTCAACACTTGTAACATAAGCTAATGACACCTTTAATATACTCTAAACCAACCTGTTCTGGTCACCATCACTTCCTTTGCTCTCCTTGAGTTTTCATTAGTCTATATTCTTCCTTATTATTCTTTAAAAAAAGAAAAAGAAAACCTAAATTATGGGTATTCCCATTTTCTAGCTATTCATCCAATGATAGTGGAAGAGGAGGCGTAAGTTATACTTGCTTAGAGACTGGAGCCGCTTTGGTAAGGATACAATTATAACTAGGGCTTTGTATTTGTTAAAATATGACCTTGTTATGTGTTAGGTGCTAATATGCATAAAATGTCACATGATTTTAGGGTTGTTATGTGTAGCTTGGCTTAGAAATAACTAGAGGCAAGAAGATGCTTGGATATGATTGTATTGGTTTAAGTGCTGGTGTGTGTCTCCATTTTATGATATTGTGTGTTGGAAAATTGTTTGGGGAGTCCTTGTGTTGAATTCCATGCAACGTAGGTTGGGTTTTGAGAACTGCGTAAATTTTGGTTAACATTGGGGAAAAATAAACAAGTAAGGTACTTTAGTGTATACAGTGACCTAAAATAAGTCGGAGGTGTTATATGAAATAACTGTGGCAACAATAATGAGGTTTAGGGTAATTATGATTTGGGAGGACAATAATGCATGGGGTGAGTAAAAACTAGAGAAGGATATGACCATGGGTCCATGGGCGAGTAGAGTGGAGGTTTGTTGCTAATAAGTGGACACGGGGATTAATGATGACATTGTTCGGTAGCCTTGGGTAGTCCTTAGAGTACTAAGGGATAAGAGGTTACGAAAAAGGTGAAACTAGGGTTTTGGTAAGTCAAAGTATGAAACCCTAGGGGTAGGTTATTATCACATGTATGGAAGGGGGAGTTGGGTTGTAACCATAGACTATGATGTTTATGACACTATTTGGGGAATGTGTACTAAATTTAACAACCATGTAGGATAAGTGGGAGCAGTTATAACCACGATGAAGAATTAAGGTTTCATAAGGGGTTTAATTTAGGAGGTTATTATTACATGTGTGAAATGGGGGAGTTAGGCTATAAAAAGTTAGGAGATGGTTAAACATAGTAATATATGCATGGGTATAGAAAATGATGGTTGGACAAGAAGTAGAGAAGGGGCTAGGCCAATTGGGGAAAATTTAAGGTTTTGAGGAGTAACCCTAGATACCAGTTACCATCATATATGAGAAATGGGGGTAATAGCTCATGATTCATGATAAAAGGGGTTTCGAATGACATGTTTGGGTTTTTTTGGTAACTTGGAGACTTAAAGAGACATTGGGGGTGAGGGTGTATGTAACACCCCCAAATTTACTACTCAAAAATTTCGTTTAAATCCAAAGGTTTAGCGGAAGCGAAAGAATTAAAACCGTAAACTTGGGGGTATTACCGCCACACTCAGTACCAGACCAGTTCACTCCTACCGTTCCGATACTAAGTACTAAGGCTAAACTAAACAATCGTTAAGTAAGAATCATCAAAACATAGGTTCATAGTTAACATAGATCATTCATGAAAGCATGAGTCAACACCAGTTAGGATATCGTTTAGGAATACACTTAAAAGTATGGTTTCAAAGCAAGAAGTATAGTATAAAATATAGCTAAATAAAACAGATCCCAAGGGACCAATATCCGGATCGCCTACTCACTCAAGTCAAGTCTTCCACCCCAAATTAGTAACTGATCAAAACCTGCATAGGAGGTCTGCTCCCCACCATCGGTGGATCATCACAGGACCCATTAAATCAAGGTAGTATCAGTACGGGTCCAATACTGAGTAAGGGCGCAGGTGCGCTAAGGCCAAACATACAATCATACCACATAGCACACATAGCACAATCATATAGACAACATGCGATAACCCACAAGATAAGGCCTGAATACTTTTCTGGTGACTTATTCTTTATCCTCGTTAATAATATGTCCATTTCACACATATTCTTTAATAATCCATGTAAGTGCGGGAGCCCCACTATATAGTCGGTGGACCGGAAATCAACACTCAGGGCAGAACACCTCTGACCACTATTATAGCCGGTTGACCGGAATCAACACCCAGG
This sequence comes from Tamarix austromongolica, assembly GCA_039764185.1. Classification (NCBI taxonomy): domain Eukaryota; kingdom Viridiplantae; phylum Streptophyta; class Magnoliopsida; order Caryophyllales; family Tamaricaceae; genus Tamarix; species Tamarix austromongolica. Next base: position 106,834,404 of record CM077817.1, read on the forward strand.
GCGGAACGCCTCTGGCCACTATTCTAACCGGTGGATCGGACTGGCCCCGACTTACATGGTGTTTCGCTGTAAGTGCTTAGTATTTTCCCATGGATTACTTCATTCATATTCATTCAAAGCATTCTTCATTAATCCATGTGAGCGCGGGAGCCCCACTATTATAGCCGGTGGACCGGAAATAAACACACAGGGCAGAACGCCTCTGACCACTATTATAGCCGGTGGACCGGAATCAACACTCAGGGCGGAACGGCTCTGGCCACTATTCTAACCGGTGGACCGGACTGGCCCCGACTCACATGGTGTTTCACTGTAAGTACTTAGTATTTTCCCATGGATTACTTATTCGTTTGGGTCTGTCGAGCCCGAATCCCCCACTATTATAGCCGGTGGACCAGAATAAACACTCAGGGCAGAACGCCTCTAACCACTATTATAGCCGGTGGACCGGAAATAAACACCCAGGGCAGAACGCCTCTGGCCACTATTCTAACTGGTGGACCGGACTGGGTCTGGCTCAACAGTCTTTCGCTTTACGTTATTAATGTCTTATCTGTGTCTTATTGAATCACATCACACCCTTGACATGCATGCGGTTGATACTCTACTTCTTTCCCCTCTAGAGGGACCGTCCCATATTTTGAGACTCGTACCTCTTCTCACACCCGACATCCATCCCCCGTAGACTTAGGCATAGTGGCATATAGTAAGGCACAATCTCCAAGAATATAGGCTATCCTAACACACATGATATCGACTCCGCATGTCCTCATCCCTCTAGGGTTCCTCCTCGGAGACTCTAATTGGACCTATGTGGCCCAACTCCTTCTTACTTACCCAAACGTTACTTTATTCTCTATCTCACACCTCATTTTTATTAGGAAGTTCCCTAAATGTATTACTTTATCTCTCAAGTTCACGTGTGACCGACAGAACCCTAGTTGACCACGCCAACCCTAGTTGGCCGCGCCAAACCCTAGCACTTTACTTCCTCAACAAGTAACCTTCCTCTTTCACCCCAAAAATCTCTTCTCTCATTTAGAAGCCCATACTCATCCTTTATATAAGTGAATTCTCACTCTCAACCCCATACTCCATCCTTCCTTGATCATTTTTACCCTTGTACCCTTCAATTCCTCATTGTCTCCCAAAACCCTAATTGGGTCCCTTAGACACCCTTACATCGACCCACGTAAAATTTTGCACCCAAGTTTCCAATGGACCCATAACTCTGACATTATCTTATTGACTTCCTAAATCAATTTCCTCATCTAAGATTCCTCCCCATGCAGAATTCAAATACTCTATGCAGACTCCCCAACACCCACTTACTCACCAAACCCTAATCATGTCTCTTATGCACCAACTCACGTACTATTTTTCATACCACGTCTCCAATCACTCTAAGACTCTCCAAAACTCTTACTTACCACCCAAATCAACTTTTCCCACGTAGGGATCACGCCCATGCGAGATCTAGTTCCCCCCCATGCAAACTTCCCAAATGTCCACTTCCTCGTTGTTCTCTTATTATCATTTCATGCTACCAAAACCCTAGCATGCATGTCCTAGAGGGCCATATCATGTCACATCATCAAACATCCAACATGGAACACGTCATGCTCGCATAATATAAGGCACACACACCATACCTCATTATCCACGTTGCGCTACACAAAACAGATTATTCATAACACATGCATAATACACATTAACATGGTATACTCATCATTCATCAACACATCACATCACACATAGCACAAGGCCATAGCTTCGTCCTTACCAAAGGCGGCGTCGGGCTTGGAGCACGCTCCTCTAACTCCTTAGGGCTTTGGTCGGGGTCACCTATAAAAGGGGGAAGAGCTAAGTATTAGTTTCCCTTATAAATACTATCAACCCTTATTCTAGTTTAGGATTAGGGTTCTTATCCTTAATAGGGGTGTTATACAAAACTAGGGTTTTTACTCTAAAATTATTATGCTAAGTATCACTAATCGATATATCTTTATTTTTAATACTTATCGTTACACTTATATTATTAGACCCGTTAGTTCCATTCTTATAATACTAGTGTTCGCTAGTCATAGTAAAATAGTGATAATAATAATAATAATAATAATAATAATAATAATAATAATAATAATAATAAGACTACTAATAGTGACACTTATGTTTCAAGTAATAGAACCCTAGCGTTTTTAAGATTAAGTCTAGTAATGGTGTTAGTGTTAAAATACTAATACAATGGTTGTAATATCAATAAGTTAAAACACTCCTAGAGGTAGTAATGATAAAAGTCATATTTTGAATAAATAGTATAAGGGGTCCCATATTTTGTCACCCTAATAGAAATAGAATAATGGTAATAGTAATAATAGTAATGACAATAATGGTAAAGGTGTTAGGTATAGTAAAACAATATTAACATAAGTACAATATTCACATAAGGTTGGATTAAGTAGTAATAACACTAATAGTGGTAATAACCATAATGATAGTAATAATAATAATAATACCCACACTAATGGTTAAGTATGATGAAAGCTCGGGTTTTGGAGGGATGATGGCCTTGTAAGAAAATAACACATTTATGATAGAGAAATTAATAATGACAATAATAATAGTAATGACAATAATAGTAATAATAATAATAACAAAAATAATAATAATGTTAAGTATAATAGGGGTTAGGGTTAGAAGGGGGTGATAGTATGATAACATTAAGGATAATAAAGGATAATAATAAAAATGCTATTAATTAATAATGATAATGATAATAATAATAATAATAAGTATAATAATACTAATATTAGTTAAAAATTACTATAGGTGGCATAAAGAAAGGTTTTAGGGTTCAGGTGAGTGGAAGACCACCTAAGGACGGTGGTGGTCCGGCGGTAGCGCGCGGCGGCGGCGGCGATGGAGGAGGAGAAGAGAGGAAAAGATGGAGGTGGTGGTTAGATGGTAGGAGAAAATGGGGAGTTTGTTGTGGGGGAGGAGACAGCAGGGAGAGGGGAGTGGAATGAGGGTGGTGGCGTGAGAGAGGTGGCGGCGAGCGGTGGTTGGCGCGGCGGTCGAGGGTGGTGGAGAGAGGTGGAAGATGGGGGAGGAAGGAGGAGAGGGAGGCATGGGAAGATGGAGGTATGGGAAGGTAGAGGGAGGTCTGCTGGGCATTTTGGAGGGTGGAGGAGGCTCTGGTGGCGGCTGGGCTGGCGGTGGAAGGCAGCGCAAGGGCGGCAAAAGCTGGAGGTGGTGGTTTTGGGATAGGAATTTTGCACGGCTAGGGCGGCACATGCAGGGCAAGGCGGAGGATTGTGGTGGCTTGGTTTTGTCGAGGGAGTTGCTGGGATGATAACGGTGGGCAGCGGTGGCGGCGGCGGTCATCAGTGACGGCGAAAAGCCCGTCTTTTTGAGGCGGCGGAGAGGTAGGGTTTCGGGGCAAAAATCGAAAAGGGAGCTGATCATGGCTGCCAATGGGGGGTATTTATAGGCAATTGGGAGGGTAAAACGACAAGGGAAGAAGGAGACGAGCGGGGCAGGTGTGCAGGTGGTCGGTCGGTGGCAGGCGGTGCAGGTCCTGCCATGGCAGGTTGGGTCGAGGAGGGGGAGAGGAAAAGGGAAAAAGATGGGCACACGGGAAGGGGAGAGAGGGAATTGGTCGGGGTCGAAAAGAGGAAGGAAAATGACAGGGAAGGGCAGGGGAGGACGGTCGGCGCTGGGCTGGTGGCTGCCGGCGAGATTAAGGGCTGCAAGTCGAGTTGTAGGTCGGGTACAGGTCGGGGAAGAAGAGGGGCGACTGGATCGGTCGGTCCAGAGGAAAAAGAAAAAAAAGGAGAAGGATCGGCAGGCCTGGGCAAGGGAGCAGGCTGACGTGCGAGACAGGCCAGGGAGGAAGGGAGATTTGGGCCGACGGGCTGGCCCAAACCGGGGGATGAGAAGAAAAGAAGTAAAGGAGGAAGAAAGAAAAAGAAAAGAAAGGAGAAAAAGGAAAAAGGAAAATGGAAAATGATAAAATGGTTGGGTTGGGGGTATTTGGTCTTTATTTATTTAAATAATTAATTTAGATATTTAATTTTAATAATAATTATTTTAATTATAATAATTAAATCCATTTTTAAATTAGTTAGGCTATTTTGGATAAATTGTCCTTAACTTCCATTTTAATTAGTAAAATGTCTAAAATTTTCTAAATAATTTATTTATTGTTCTCTCCTTATTTTCCTCAATTAATTTCCTCTTTTTTTTAATGAAGTAATATATTTTCTTAATTTTCTCTAATAAATCAATTTTTTGCCATAATTCCTAAATTAGGATTTTTGGGGTATTACAGTGTACCCATGGTTATAAAATTAGGATTTTCAAGGGAACAAGGTTGTCCTTGGGTGGTAATAGGGCAGGAGCCATGCATGAGTTGTGCATGTTTGTGTGCCGTATCTGGAATTAATAAAACATGAATAATATACTAATCACTTAAAGTCGAAGATCCCTCAAGTCAGGCCTCGTTATACCTACTGGTCCACTAGAGAAAATAGTGGCCAAGAGCATCTTACCTTGAAAGTCGTACCCTACTGTTCCACTGGTGAGAATAGCGGAGTCCTGAACTCAAGTAAATAAAACTATTGGATGATAACAACATTTGAGAAGATACTAATTACTTGCAGTGAAACACTACATGGGTCAGGATTGATTGTACTTTATTTACCATTTCACTGGTGAGAACAATAGTAAGAAGCATTTTACCCCCGGGATTATACTTTGTTTACTGGTCCACTGATGAAAATAGTAGCCTAGGGTGTGCTACCCTAGGATTGTACTTTGATTACCATTCCATCGGTGAGAATACTGGGTTCCTAAACCCACATGGATAAATTTATGAGTTGACTAATGATTGCACTAATATTTTAAGTTCGAATAATAATGAATGAGCTGATATGATCTATCGGTGTGCATGTCATTCCTTATTGTGGTGTCTTAATATCTCTAACCCGCTTAACTTTATTATTACCTTACTCAGTACATAGCATACTGATCACCCCTATTATGAGTATTGCTCATTCCCACGAGTAGATACCTCTTCTAAGTCTATGCATGTGAATGGGGATTCGCTAGATGTAACACCACTATTTTTTACTACAAATAAAATATTTGTTTAAAGAAATGTGGAAGCTAAAAACACACCTAAGAAAAACAGGATGCTATCGATGTACCTAACACATGATAGACGTCAACCACCTATCCCATATCAGATACAAGGCTAAAACCAACTGAGTGCGCAAATATAAATTACATAAACACCTTGTAAGATTATTTACATCAAAGGGCCTTAACAGTCCCTAACCAAATCATTATACAATACATGTATATAAAAGTAAGGGCTACCTTAAAAGAAGATACCATGGTCTTCCACGGATCCTACAAGATCTTTGGATGTCGACACTCTCAAGCCCTAAACTCAAAATGAGGTAGGCCTTTTATGGACCATCCCCAAAAACCTACACATTACCCTCCACTCATGGGAATGAGCAGGTGACCAAGTAAACATGCATATCAGTACACTATCTACTGAGTAAGCCAGGTTGCTTCCTCAATGGAAACATAAGTATTGCAAATTCTATCGTATATCAGGACATACTATCATGCATAACTCAGACAATGCAAAATGTATCACTCTTTGTTTCACATTATAATCACATAGGTACTCACATATGTAATAGCAGATTAAATCCAAGCAACCACTAGGGTTTCTTTTCAATTATCTAATCCTTTAGACTATACCATTTCATTATCTATATATGAGATATATCAATATTTCAACTAAAATTTTAGTCAATAGTCAATAGTCATCTAAGCCATTAACCAAGTGTACAAACTAGCCTTATAATTTTTCTCATCCATCCATTTTCCATCCCTATCTAATTATTCATATTTGCTTATTCATTATCTAGGCCTTTATCCTTTGATTACTTATTATCCATATTTTATTATTATTGAGCGATGTAATTTGCACATCCCTATAGTCTCACTGTAACACCCCTAAAATCACAGTTGAAAAATTTCGTTTAAACAAACAAATACAAGCACGGGGGTGCTACCGCCGTGATTAGTACAAGCCTAGCCTTTAGCCTATCTCGTATTCACCACAAGGCTAAAGAAAAGTTTCCAAAGGACGTTAGAAAAACTTAAACAAAGATTCATAGAAATCAAAGTATTCATAACACGAAATCAGAATGCACGATAAAAGTTCTTACAACTGAAAACGCTTTACATAGTTAAGTTCCCAAAATGGATAAAAGGTACAATGCTATAAAATAAAACTAAAATAAAATGAAAACATAAGTAGACAAGGATAGAAGGGAGTTCAGTCAACATCACTCTCATCCCCAAGCAAGTCTGACGGTCATCACACATTCCTGCCTGACGCATCTAGTACGTCATAGGCATCAAATACGGTACCTCCTACCTGCACAAATTCAGAAGGGTCCTCTACTCATGGGAATGAGCAGCGCCCATGAAACGGGTGGTAAATACGCTACATATTGAGCAAGGTAACCATATGGGGAAGGATAGCAAGAAACAAATAAGGCATACAGAGCATGATTTAGGTTCATATCATCAAGCCAGGCTTAAACTAATATTGTATCCTACACATATCTTATATTAATTCTAAGTGAGTACGGGAACCCCACTATTATAGCAGGTGGACAGAAAACAATCCACAGGGTAAAATGCACCTAACCACTATTATAGCCAGTAGACCGAAATTACTCAGTAGGGTAAAATGCACCTGACCACTATTATAGCCGGTGGACTAGAAAATCAACCTCACCGGCCTTAACTTATATGGCGTTCCACTATAAATAATTAGTATCTTTCCATGCCTTATATTTCTAGTTAACACATTTCTCATATTAATTCCGTGTGAGTTTGGGAACCCCACTATTATAGCCGGTGGACTGGAAACACTTTATAGGACAGAACACACCTAACCACTATTATAGCTGGTGGACCAAAAAAAATATCCTCACAAGCCCGACTCATGAGGTGTTCCACTATAAGTAACTAGTATATTTCCATGACTTATTACCATGTAAAATATGGTTTATTGAGCCTGGAATCCCCCACTATTATAGCTGGTGGATCAGAAATACTCAATAGGGCAGAACGCACCTGACCACTATTATAGCCGGTGGACCAAAAAATATATAACCTCACTAGGCCTTGATTTGATAGTCTTTCACTTTAAGTGTTTATTATTTTATTATATCTTATTCCACAACCTCGACCATATATGCATGACCCACTAGAATTCCCATGCTCACCCTTTTATTCTTAGCTTCCCGACAACCCTATCCTATATCTTGAGACTTCTACACCCTCTAGTACATCTAGAAATTCCTTCCCACTCTTTCTTCATTACCATGAATACTCAACTCCGAGACCCACTTTCCATATCTCTAAATCAACTCAATATAACTCTTCAGGGGTTTTCCTCCGAAAAATCCTAATTTGGCCCATATGGCCCAACCTTCCTCTATCCTACACAACTCACGCTCCTTTTCCCCAATTCATCACCTCACTCGATTCATCCTCAAGCACCCAACTTTACTTCCCATTTTGCACATGTGGCCATAAAACCCTAGTTGGCCATCCCAAAACCCTAGCACCTCTATTTCCTCAAACGATATTATCCATTCAACTCTCTTACTTACCATCCCCTCTTCCACATGACACATATCCATCACAACCAATGACCCCCAGACTTCCTTCCCATATTTCCCACTCACCATGAGAACCCAAAACTCTTCTTTGTTACCAAAACCATCACTTTCCTTCAATCACACCTAACGTCACAACCTCACCATCCAACTCCCACACATGATCACTAAAAACCCTAGTTCGCTCTCCGAAATTATAGTACTTCTCCTTTTTTTTATGTCACCATCTCAACACCCAAATACCTTTTTCTCACTTGGCTCACTTTTCCTCCATGTAACACCTCTCTCATATTTTATTCTCTATTCTAAACATTCCCATTAGTTTTCCTTCCTTATACACTTCTCTCGCTTAAGGTTTCTTCCCAAAACCCTAGTTAAGTCTCTCATGCATCCTTACACCAACCCACATACTATTTTTTACATATAGACTCCAATAACTCTAACAAATCTTCCCTTACCTTACTTGACCCTCAAGTTGAAATTTTCCTATGTAAAATTCATTCCCATGTAAAGGATAAACATTCCATGAAAATACTAGACTCCCCATGTATGTTTTGGCCCATTCCCTTAAGTCATTCCCATTATTCCTCCTTTGTCCACCCATAGGTTATAAGATATTTAGGTTATCATTACCATTCTCTAGTCACCTCACTTTCTTCACTCTTTTTCATTTCTCTCACAACCACGTCACACTATTTAGGGCTCCCTATCATGCATGTCATGAGGGGCAATATTACACAGGTACAATTCAATTAAAAGTAATAATACCACATTACACATATCATAAACATATGCAACTCACTTGAGCTCCATGCTTAGCAAGTTATGCTACAAGATCAAGATATATAATATATAAAGCACACGCATCAAATCAACACACATAGCACATTTTTCACACATAGTAGGCCTCAACCATATCCTTACCTAAAATGACGCCGATCTTGGAGCACGTTCCTACGCTTCCTTAGGGTTTTTGACTTAGTTCACCCATAAGAGGGAAATACTAAGGGTTAACTTCCCTCTAACCAATATTATCATTATTTCCTATTTACCCTTATCATAACCTAGTATTAGGATTAATAATAACAGTAGTAGTTTTATAAGTAAGAATAAGGGTATTATTCTCAAAGTAGCTAATTATACTATTACTAGTTAAAATAGGTCTTGGTAGTTATATTGGTCCATGTTAAAGTATTATTAGCAATATTCGTATTACTAAAGGGTTCTAATAATCATAATAATAGTAACATTAGTAATAATAGGGCCTAAGTTAATAATAATAGTAATAATAATGATGATGATGATGATAATAATAATAATAATAATAATAATAATAATGGTTCAAATATTAATAATAATATTATTAGTAATAATATGCAGAAGTTAACAACAACAACAACAACAACAACAATAATAGTAATAATAATAATAATAGCCATAGTAGTTGTAGTAATAGTAGTAGTAGTAGTAGTAGTAGTAATGATAATGATAACAATGATATTAACACAAATAAAATAATTAACAATTAAATAAATTATTTTTAAAGGTTAGGGAGGCTAGGGCACAATCTAGGATGGTGGTGACCAGGTAGTACCGACGGTAGCAGTGGAGGAGGAAGTGGGGTTGGAGAGGTGGATTTCTAGGCTAGAAGAGGGAGAGTGAGAGGGCGGTTGTGGTGGTGGTGGATTCTCTGGCTTGAGGGGGTTGGAATGGTGGTGGTGGCATAGTAGAAGAGGCAACGCAGGTGGCAATTGTTGTGGTGGCCGAAGGTGGTGGAGAAGGAGGGAGGGTGAAGGAGATGGAGGTAGGGAAAAAGGAAGGTAGGGGAGGTAGAGGAGACTCTGCTAGGTGTTTTGGGTGGTAGGGGAGTGGTGGGTGCGGCGGGGATGGCGATCTACAACGGCGAGAAGGGCGGCGATGGAGTAGAATGGGCAGTTTGGGTAGCCAATTTGGCACGGCTAAGACATCTCGTGCAAGAGGAATCAGAGGTGGTGGGTGGTGTGGTTCAGTGGGGGTGATGCATGGAGGATGTTGGCGGTTATTTCAGGTGACGGTGGCAGAGAAGGCATTTAAAGAGGCGGTAGCGCAAGTGAGGTAAATTTCTAGGTAGGAAAAGGAAGCTCGATTAAGTTTGGGTATTGGGTATTTATAGACTAATGGGGGTGGATATAACAGAGGGGGCAGGTGCGGTAGGGTCATCATCCCGTGGTGGCAGGTTGGTACGGGCTTGCAATTTACAGGTGTAATTTGGTTGGGGAAGAAGAAAAGGAAAGGGATGGTGAAATGCCCCGAAAATTCCTAATTCTAAATATTATATTTAAATGAGGTTTTATTATAAAATTTAATTATGTATATTATTTTATTTAAAATAAAAGGAAATTAATTAGGAAAAATCAAGAATAAATTTATAACTATTTTTAATTAGGAGGAAATTGAGTATTTTAGCTAATTAAGGATTTGTATTTTAGAAATTAACTAAATAAATTATTTTATTTAAAATAATGAGGAGAGAATAGTTTCAAATTAATGTTAATTTTATAAATAAATTAATGGAAGAAAATTAGGGTGTTTTGCTAATTAAAATGGAATTTAGGGAAAGTCTTTTAAAAATCCTAATTTAGCCTAAAAAGGGATTTAAATATTATTTTATTTAAATATTATTATTTTTAAATATCCTAAATATTTAGATTAATTTAATTGGGCCTAACCTATTTTATTTCTCCTTTCCTTTTTCCCTTTTTCTTTTTCTTTCTTCCTTTTTCCTTTTCTTTTTCTTTCTTTTTCTTTTTCCTATTCTCCTCGCCGAATTGGGTCAGCTCGCGGCCCAGTTCCCCTTTTTCTTTTCTTCTTCTTCTTCTTCGGCGCGGCCCAGCCAGCGCGGCGCCCTTCGTCGCCCTTCCAACGCTGCGTTTTGGCTCGTTTTCCTCCGAAGCTCGTCGTTCCATTAAACGCACACTCGACCGCGTGCGAACCGGCCCGGTTCTTCCCCTTTTCTTTTCTTTCCCGGCCGACCCGACCACCTCCCTCTCTTCTTCCTTCTTCCTCCTTCCTCCTCCGTCGCTGCGACGCAAGCTTCGACCCCGTCAATGGCTTCTCCGGATACGGTGATTAATACCGGCCGTTTCTTGTCTCATTGTCTTCCTCTTAACTCCAGGAATAAATTGGCGTAATTATTCGACGTTAAATCTCGCCCATTTCCTCTCCCCAGCCCCGCGAACCTTCGAACCAACCCAAACGTCGACCGACCATTTTCCGACGCCGGCTGCCCAAATTCTTGCATTTAACACTTCCATGTCGACCTCCAGCTCCTCATTATCCATTCCAACATCTATAAATAGCCTTGTTATAGGAATTTTTAGAATTTTTTCTTTCCCGAAACCCTAAGCCGAGCTGCCGATCACCGAGACTTCAGACGCCGTTTCCTCCGCCGATAGCCAATCTCAACGCCACCGCCTCATTCCAAATTATTCCCTGCAATGTCCTCTAATTAACTAAACCATTCTAACCTTTCGATTCTTCTTGCACGAACCTCCATAGCCGTGTCAAGTTGGATGCTCGTTCTCACCGGAATTTTGACCCCAAAGCCTTAAACCGCCTTCCTCCGCCGTGCGCCGCCACCTTTGGCTGCACCACCACCATCATTTTGTCCCTATACTCCTGGGCAACAATAAACACCTTTTATCTCACCTCAATTCTCCCTATCTTTTTCCCAACATCCATCTTTCTCTTTGTTCTTCTATTTTTCCGGCCACCATCGTCGCCGCCGTGAACCACCGCCGGTGCCACCTATCCCCACCAGCTTAAGGTTTAACTCTAGACCCTCTCAACCATTTTCCATATTATTATAAGCCTTGATTTAATTTATTTCAATTATTTGCATATAATTACCATTATTATTATTCTTAATATTTATATTCTTAATATGTTTTATTATTATTTGATGAGAAATTTTATTCTGAATTTTACTTGCAGGGTGGAGAGTGGTAATAAAACAATATTATTGTTAGTTTCGAATTTTAAGTTATTAATTGCATTATTATGGGATTATTATCATTCTTCTTCTTCTTCTTATTATTATTATTATAATTATTAGAATTTTTATTATTATCATTTTATTAATTATTCTGGAAAATCTTAGGCCCTAATTTTGTATTAACATTTGCACTTAATTATTTTAGTATTATTGTTTCTATTGTTCTTATAACTATTGATGATAATATTATCAGTATCTTTATTATTTTAATATTATTATATATGTTAGTAATTTTATTATTTATATTAAATAAGTGGTAAGTCATTAGTTATAAGCAGGGTTGAAAACCCCACTTTAAATTTTAAAGCTTATTATTATTATTATTATTATTATTATTATTATTTATATTCTCATTGATAGTAACTTTATTAATTTTGATATTATTATATTAGTATCATTATTATCATTAGGGTAAAATATTTAACCCTACATTACCAAGGTTTATAATATCTCTATTATTTTTTATGTCTTTAGCAAAGTTATAATTTTGTTAAGGTTATTAATTGGTCAAAGCCCTGAGGAGGCGTAGGAACGTGCTCCAAGACCGGTGTCGTTTCAGGTAAGGGGTGCTAAGGCCTTTTGTGTGCTTATATGCATTGTATGTCTCGCATGCTATGTATCCTATGTATCATTATAATCATTCTACATGTGATATAACGTGGATGGTATAACGTGGAGTTGAAGAATGTTTTGCTTGGCATGCGTATTATTTATGATGATGTGTGTTGCGATCCTGTAAGACATGCATGTGAGGATGTTGATATGATTTTATGTGGGAGAAAGGATGAAGGAGGATGGAGAAAGAATTTGATTAAGGGATGTGAGTTGACCTAAGTATTCCATTGATTCATGAGTAAAGGAATAAAATGGAGAATTTTAGGGTTTCGTGTGTGAGAATCTGATTTATGATTTTTGAGGTTTTGTATGGAGAATATAACTTATGGTTTTATATGGGGAAGTTTAATTTATGGTTTTGTATGGTTTTGTGGGAGACAATATAATTTATGACGTTATATGGGAGAATTGAATTTATGGTTTGTTTGGGAGAATCTAATTTAAGACGTTATTTGGGGAGAATGTAATTTATGACATTATATGGGAGAACCTAATTTGTGATTTGATTGGGAGAATCTAATTTATGATTTGTTTGGGGGAATCCAATTAATCCAAATTATGGTTTTGCTTGGGAGATTCTAATTTATGATTTTATATGGGAGAATCTAACTTATAGTCTTGTATGGGAGAATATAATTTGTGGTTATGAAAGGGGAGAATCTAATCAATTGTATTATGTGGAAAAATCTTTGGGTTTTATATGATTTGAATCTTTGTGTTGGTATGGATTGAATTTAGAGTTTTGTGTGAATGAATCTTTGGGTTGTATATGGTTTGAATCTAGGGTTTGGTATGAATGAATCTTTGGGTTATAAGGATTGAATTTAGGGTTTTATATGATGAGATTTTGGGTTTTACATAATGGTTAATGTTTGCATGGTTGAAATTAGGGTTTCACATGGAATTTTAGGGTTTGCATGAAAAAGGTTCGAAGGTCAGTATGGGGAGATTAATGTCTGTATGGGTATGAAATTTATGTGTGGAAAGTTAATTTGGGATATAAGGAAGGTAATGTAAGTGTTGTTTGGGTGTTTGAGCACTTGGGATGAAAAATAGCATGTGGAGCGAATTAAGGGTACGAAGGAGACTAAATTAGGGTTTTTGGGATAAAACCCTAGGGTGAGATGTGAAGTAGGATTGGAGGATAAGTGTGAAGGGAGCGATCCATGCATGTCTAGGGTTTGATGGTAGCACGTGTGTAATTGGTGAATAAAGTATGATGATGAATATGGAAATTATGATTTATGATTCGTGCATGTGCATGGTGAAAGCCGTTGAATAAGATACTTAAGACACTAATTATTTAAAGTGGAAGATCGTTGAGACGGGACCAACCGATCCACCGGTTCGGAATAGTGGTTAGGGTTGTTACCCTATGTGTGACCGATCCACCGGCTATAATAGTGGTTAGGGCATAATGTCCTATGCATAACCGATCCACCGGTTATAATAGTGGGGGTTCCCGAGCTCGACAACCGCAAACCAAAATTTTGCTAAAATGCCTAAAAGATACTAATTACTTACAGTGGAACACCATGCGTGCCGGAGCCAACCGATCCACCGGTTAGGAATAGTGGTTAGGACGCGTAGTCCTATGTGTATCCGATCCACCGGCTATAATAGTGGTTAGGGTATGATACCCTATGTGCCTCCGATCCACCGGCTATAATAGTGGGGGCTTCCGTACTCGCATGGATTTGATATAAAGTATGGTGTGTATCGAATTCCGATAAAGGATTAATTAAGTAATTAATCTAGACTATGATTGGGCCTTTATGTATGTACCTGAATGATTGGTCGATATGATGATGGTCTTTGTGATCTTTTATTCTTATGCATGATTTTATGTGCTTATGTGTTGGCCTTAGAGCTCGGTTACCTTACTTAGTACGTAGTGTACTGATCACCCTTTTCATGGGTGCTGCTCATTCCCACGAGTAGTATGCCCTTCTGATTTGTGCAGGTGAGCGAGACATCAGTTGGGACTGAGTGTTGAGCATGTTTGGCTCGAGATTCAAGAGAGTTGTGGCCATATTATAGTCTTTATATGACTCTAATTCTTTTTGTTAATCTTTTATCGGTTGTAAGTTTAATTCTCTTTTGGAAATGAATTACATTTCTTGATGCGTACTCTGATTTTGTTTTACAACCGTTTAATGCTTATTTGGAAATTGAATTGTATTGATTATTTCTTTTCTTAGCCTTAGCACTTGGTACTGGGATGGTCGGAGAGAACCGGTCTGGTACTAAGTGTGGCGGTAACATTTCCAGAATTCACAGGTTTTCAGTGCTTCTAATTTAATTGCTTCCGCTTTTAAAAAAAATATAGTGAATTTTGGGGTGTTACAGATGGGGCAGGCATGGAAGGGGGAGTGGGGTTGGTTGGGGTCGAAAAAGGAAAGGAAAATGATGGGGAGAGAGGGGGTAGTTGGCTAGTTGGCGTATAAGTAGATCGTAGGTGCGACCAACAGCACAAGGTCGAGGAAGAAGGAAGGGGTAAGAAAAGAGCTGGGCCGCCGGTCTGTGAAAGAAAAAGAAAGAAAAGAAAAGGGAGAACTAACGACCGAGTAGGGTGAATAAAAAAAGAAGCGTGTAGGCTGGGCCATGTGGAAGGAAGAAGAGGAAGGAGGGTTTGGGCTGCGACGGGAGGGGTTGGCCCATTTTGGGGGAAGAAGGAGGGAAAAAAGAAAAAGAGAAATGAGAAAAGAGAAAAGAGAAAAGAAAAAGAAAAAAAAGGAGAAAAAAGAGAAAAAGGAAAAAGAAAAAATGGGTTTGTTGGGGCATTTAGAATATTTTGGTATTTTTGGAATATTTAAAATAATAAGATTTAGTAAAGTAATAATTAAATTCCCTTTTTATATTAATTTAGGATATTTTGGATAATTTTTTCTAAATTCTATTTTAATTAGCAAAACACCCTAATTTTCCCTAATTAATTTATTTATTATTTTTCTCTTAATTTTGCCTTAAATACTTTCCCTTATTTTAAATAAAATAATTTATTTACTTAATTTTTCTAGTAAATCCCTATTTTTACATAATTTCCTAAATCACAGTTTTCGGATATTTCATTCCCATACCATGCAAGCCTATCCAAATAAGGGACATAAAGTCTAGGCCAAAGTTAATTACCAAAGTGGACATAAGTCCAGGCCGAAGCCAACTAATATGAGCATAATCCTAGGCTAAAGACAACCACCTAGATAACCATACCTTTTAATATCAATATCCCCCAACACATCATCAGTGTCTTGAGTAGGTAAGGCACCGTAACCTCTCAGAATCCTACCCTTATACAACTCGATTGTCTTTTGCTTTACGTGATTAGTATATTATTTACAAGGACAAGTGATCATACAAGGCCCATACTAAGAACAAGCAATGCATTTACGATGTCTATTCCATGTCAATCCTTTTCCATTTTCCCAACCATGTGGGTTTCCCTTTATTCTTGTCCAATATTACTCATATCTAAGCCCAAGCTGTGTTTCATTACCCTTTTCTCAATACCATCACTTATCATAAGTGGAATATCCATTTAGCCTTTACAATACTCATAGAGTATATCATAAATTATAATCCATTTAATCCTCTCATTAGGCCATTAATACCTAATAAAATGTGTATTTTATCCAACTAATAATCATAGGGTAGTCCCAAACAAAGCCTTAAAGCATAACCAAACTGAAAGAAAACAAACCACATAAACCAGTCAAACTAATCGATCTGCCTGGCCCAACCAGCTGATCGGTTTGACTTATCTAAACTATGCTTTTCCTCAAACTAGTTGATCAGTTTAGGTAAACTAGTCAATTTTTCATAGACTAATCGATTAGTTCGGCTTAACTAGTTGATAAGTTTATGTAGAGAGCAAGACCAAAGTATCTATAGGCTTACCAATTGATGGGTTGGGTTAGCCAGTCGACTGCTCTAGGAACTAATCAATTAGTTTGCCCTATAAATATATCAAACCATAAATTTTACGTAGAATCATGCTTATAAATCATCCTTAACCACATTATAATATGTATCAACATAGTTTAACACATTTTCAACCGAATTAATATGCATACCTCAATATTGAATCATCATATCCTATTTTTATCAATTTTCATGCTTTTTACTTGAAGTATATAGTCTATCCATCCAAACCACTTATGCAGGATATATATATTCATTCCAACATACATAATCAATGTAAATGAACTCATAACATGTAAGAATACTCATTAATCATTTTAGAATCAATAATCAATTGCTTTATGCAAACAAAAATCCCCTTAAACCATAAATACCAAATGTAAAATTCTCAGCTTTTAAAACCCTTAAAAACCATAACTCTTAAACTCACAAATTTGCACCAAAACCTTATTAACTTTTGAACTTAAAATATAAGGGAAAGAAGGAACATACCAACTTAAGGTAAAACAAGGAAATGCTCAGCTGAACCACTTAATCTTTTTCCCAAATCCATCTCTTCCTTTCTTAATGATTAAAATAAGACAGAGCTAGAAACATGATCAGAAGAGTGTAAGAAATTTTACCACAAGGTTTAAAGTGTAGAAAAGAGGGAAGGTGAATATAGAGACATAGGGATTTTGGAGGCTAAAATAAAGGTGCACAAAAGGGACGACCGTGGATATTTATAGCCAACCAATTATGAGGAATAACAAAGGGTTCAAGAACAATTAAAAAAACCCTAGAAATTACCATTTTAATTTGAACTAAACGAATAGATCTCATCCAAGATATACCAATTTATTCTCTAGAGCTCAGATGGTGTTTCTGGACAATGTAGGTCAATTTGGCTAGAATTTTAATACACACGAGAGGTAATGGAAGGTCAACATGGAAGGAATCTTCCAGTTTCTCAAAACCATGCTTGAGATCGAAGCATTGATCTTAGAAATGTGTAGAAGAAAGAGGTGGAAGAAGACAAGGCTGAGGTCATCTTTCCCCCTCAACTATCCAATTGACCTCCAGATCAATCTGAGGTAACATTTTAGGCTAAATGCATCATGTAAATGGTTAATAATATCTTAGGGACAATTAGGCATGAGTTGGTAAGGTTCCATTTTAGTAGAAGAAATCTTTAAAAAAAAATAGTTCGAAAAATATGCCTAGCTTGACAAACTAGTCGATCGGTTTGGGCTTACCAGTTAGCCGTTTTACAAATTAGTTGATCGGTTCCCCCAATTAGTTGATCATTTTAGTTAGAAAAACTCATTTTATCAAAATAGTGAATTAGTTAATCGGTTCATAAAACTAGTCGATTAATTCACTTGAAAACTCATTAAACTTCTTTTTTCAACCTTGTTCAAAACCAAACTTTATCTTAAACATAATCATAATGTTAAATGAATTTCAAATGCCAAAAAATTAGCATAATTCTCATTCAATTTTTTTATTATAAATATGGGATATTACACTAGATAACTTTGCTGCATATAGATTTATGATTGGGGTAAAGTGATGTCATTGTGTCTAGGAATGGGGACCAGAGAGAGTGAAAACTAGTTATTTTCTTTTAAACTATTATTAGCATTAATGTTTTACATTTTTTGAACAATGTTTGTGTACTTCAGTACTCTTTTTGTAAATAGACACCTAACCCTATTTATAATATGAATTGCTACTTTTTATACTTATCATGTTTTGCATACTGTCTGTATTACCTTGTAGTTGGTGTAAGGACGGCTTGGGGCTAGATTTATATCGATTATGGCTGTAACACCCCTTTATGGTTGGATTATCTTACGTTAAAAATGAAAATTTTCAGTAGTAAACTTCAAGGATATTACAATTTAAACTCTTGTTTTTTATTCTTGTATTCATATTTGTAAGCCCTCTCTTTATCTATATTACTATTCTAGCCATTGGCATTGAACAATTGTAGTATTGCTAGTTGAACATGCATTCTTTCATGATTGTTCAATATTTCCTTACATTAGACACATATTAGTTGATGATCGTGCCTATGTCATGGTTGATGTGGCTGTAACATTCTTAGGTTTTGCTTTTACAAATGCTTCTATGTTTTCTTTAAAATAAATTTTTCTTATTCAAAAATTGGGGATGTTACACTTATCTTTATTTATTATATATATTTTTATTCAAGAATTGTATCAAAATTTTGATGGTGTTGTAGCCTAATTTCAGTTTCTCTTTACCATGCTAAGTTTTAAAAATCAAGGGTTATTTTTACAATTATTAGTTCATTTTATCAGCGATGATTTTTATTCAATGTAATTGTTTGCTTTCCATCTACCATTGGATAGTTTATTGTGGGAGATAGATGGTGGACATCTGTCTTTATGTTAGGTATAGTGGTAACATTTTTCATTTTCTACTTTGGCTTCCACATAATTTTCTTTTCAACGAAAATTTTCAAAAGCGAGATGTAACACCCCAAAATTTCGTAAGGATTTTGTTTCCAGGTGTTAGCCTTTTTATTCAAAACCAACTCTTAAATTTTAGCCTAATTATTTTTATTTATAACCTTTTCCTCATAACTTAAATACATTACTAAATATTTTTTTTCCAATTATTTTACTTCTTTCCTTTTTGTTAAGCTTATCTTAAACCTAATTAATTTTACATGATATCATAAGCTACCCAAACTAAACTTAAAACTAAATATTTCTATTTCTACCCTACCCTACCATTTTTACCTCCTAATTATCCCTTGCATGTGTCATTCTTTTCTTTAGACCTGACCACTTTCCTTGTATTTCCTTTACCTCACGCAACACCCATATCCCTCCTTGCCTCCACTCAACCTATCGACTTGTAAATGTATACATATAACACATGAGCACACTACCCTCCCCAAACTCCATCTCTCTTGACCCTAGCCTTCCTCAATCAAACAAAACCCAACTCCCCCGATCACACATCACTCCTCCCTCTTTGCATTTTCCTCACCACGCACTCACCACCACCATTTTCCCTATGTGCACAAATCTCTTTCAGCCTTTTTTGGTTCCCATTTTCCTTTCCCTTCTTGGGTTCATGTTTTGCTCGTGAACCCCCACACCCAATATCCCTTCTCCTCTACTCACCAACCACCAGCCCCGATCATTTCCTACCTCCTCATCTCTTGACCATCAACTACTCATTGATCCTCACCCCTGACCCAACAACCTCTAAACTGTGACCTACACACACACTATCCACCACTCTTCTTATTCTCTACTGCCCCTATTCTTTTTCTTCTTTCTCATTCCCTATGACGGATTCTATTGATCCCTGTCCCTAGCACCGACTGCCTTTCCTGCAACTACTCCTTGGGAAATGATAGTTTTGCCATTACTTTCCCATCCACTTCGATGCCTTCAACCGATGCCAGCTACCACCAACTTCGGCCCTTCTCTACTGTTTCTCTCCATCATCTTCTTCCTACACTAGCCAAACTTTTCCTCATCACCTTCACCACATCACAACCATCATAACAACAACCACCACCCATGCAACCACCATCACTTATTCACGTGCAACACCATCCCACCTCCAGTCGTGTGTCACCACCCTTTTTTGGTAGCCCCCCTACACCACCTCTTGTCGCAACCATCGTCCCTTCTACACCATCCCACCAAACCATTGTCATCACCATTGCCACCCTCCCTTATTCAAACCAACACCAACAACTACCATCTCCATCGCTCATGCCTTACCTTTCCACCACAACCATCATTTGCAACCTCCTACACCTAACCGACCTGAGCTCCCCTACGTGTTCATGGCTTATGCCGCATATGCAACATGAGTTGTGTTTGTTTTAAAATTAATTTTTGGTACCCATTATTTATATGTTAGGGTATTTTAGTAATTTTTTAAAAATATTTTATTATTATAATTATTATTTTATTCATTAAACATTAATATGTTATTTTGGTATTATATTTAGGTACAAAAGTTGATTATCGGAATCTCATAGTATTTAGTAAGATATAGTTATGTTTACATTTTTGCTAGAACTTAGGTAACTTTTATACTCTCTTAAAATGTTAAATTTTATATGATAGCACATTAGGGTGTTTGTGTTGAAATATGTTAAGTATGAATTATTAAATTGTAATTATGTGTTATATCCTTAAAATATGCAAAAATAACATGTTATCATATGCAAAATATTTTGAGGACAAAAGTATGGTAAACATGATCTTTCACGGTTATATGTGACATGTATGTGAACAAAATGATAGGATGGGTATGCTTAAATTTATTTATGGAATTATAATCATGGATGTGAGCCCTATAGGCAATTTAGTCAATTTATGTGATGCATAAATTTTATTAAGCATGTTTGTCATGTTGAAATTATTTACCTAATACCCCAACAATTTTCTTAAGCATTCTAAATTTGTATTATACGTTGACAACTATTAGGTTATGTGATCATGGGTATATTAGATGCGCATGCTATAGTTTTATGTGCAAAACCTTCAAATAAGGGTAAACTAGTCATTTGGCTTCCCTGATAATTTAACTGCATAATAAATTGGTTTAATTATTATGCCTCAACCTTTTTATGGTAACTTAGTAAATAAAAATGGATTTAGTTATTTAATAGGACATTATTGTGGTAATTTCGGCCTTAGGGCATTTTGGTAATTTCTGACCTAATGTGTCCAAAAGTGAATAATTGTGCTTAGGATGACCTTAGTGTATTTTTATGACTAACTTTCATAATGATCATGATTATGGTAGTCTCAGAATAATTGAAAATGAGTAAAATGATTAATTATGGAAATTGGATCTATGTGATTTGTATGCAATTTTGTTAATAAAATATTAATATTTAAAGCGAAAGACTTTTAGATCAGGAATGATTTCTCTTAAGGGGTCACTACACTAAATGCATGGTTTAGCCCATGATTGATTTTAGATTTTTACTAGTGTGCCTTGGTTCCCTAGCCAGACCCTATATCTTACTCTATTCTAATCTACAGATTGATAGGGAATATGCATACTTGTGGATTAGGTGTCCTTGTCGGCAGGGTATTATGTTACCTTCGTGTCCTAGTATGACCAGGGTACCTTTGCGTCTCCAGGTTCAGTGAAATCTCCCCTCGATTAAATAAAAATGAAAATAATTGATGGATTATTGGATTGGTTTTGGTAGTAGCCTTTGTATATACCTGTGATTCAATAGTAGCCTTTGTGCCTACATGTGGTTCGATAGCAACCTTTGTGTTTGCCTGTATTTTGGTAACTGCATTTGTGCCTACTTATGATGCGATGAGTTGTTATTGATATGTACTTGTGATCCTAACTATGCTATGAGATTTTTCAAGACTAATGATGAGGTATGTGGCATGCGGTTATTGTCTTGACCTTGGGTTGATGTTGTTTCTAATTATACTACAAAGAACATTCTCAGATGTTCCATTGGCAAGTTTTAGTTTGTTTCAAATGAACAAGTGTGAATAGTATATGGTATAGGTGGTATGTGGTTATATGAATGATTAATTGACACATGTACATTTTTTATGTTTTATACCATTCATCACTGCAATGCCTTACATGTGTTCTATATTGATTTTTCATTTTGGATTAGTATGAAGGATTGATCATTACCGTTATATCAAAGTATTCGTTTCATGGCCCCTTGCCTATTCAATGGACAGTGGTCTTTATAGGTCAGTTTCTAAGTTCATTCAAAGTTGTGAGCTCAGTTGAGAGATCATAGGGTTATTCGATGTCTTTTGGTATATTGCTTTTGATTGTATTTGGGTGCCTTTTTCCCTTTATATTCTCTCCTTCTGAGTTTTGTAAATCTCTAATGTTGCTTTTATGTAGCACAATACTTATCTTTTTTCTCCTCTATTTTATTTCTTTTAATCATGTCATAAATCTAAGTGGAGTAATGATTTTAGCTTTAATACTTAGTATAAGAATAGTAAGGGTAACCAAAATTGTACTAAGTGTGTCAATAACACCCTTTATTTTTATGGTTTTAGCTTCCATGCTTAACTCTATAAATGAGATTTTTCAATAGTAAAAGCCGGGGAGTTACATGAATAAGGTAGGATGTCACACCAAATCTATTTGATACATAAAGTTGTTTTAATGAAATAGAAAAACAATATCTAATACTAAACCACAATTTTAGATATTTAATAATGTAGTAATCATATCATTCAAGAATAAGAAATAAACAACATTACATGAACTAATTTATAAACTATGCTAGAATATATGTAATAAATTTAGTCAAGCCTTCTCCTATATATTCACCCCTAATAATTTCCATATATCATAATTATTCCCTAACAATAATATATTCATATATACTGCTAGTAAATGGAATAAATGATTATTCTATTTGATATCTCTCTCTTTCATGGTATCAAAAGTCAACCCTTAACCCTTACTCCCTTTAAACACCACTTCCCTATCTCTTTATGGCTACCACATCTAATTCCTCCTCCACAACCATTAATGATATTAGTGCTATGAGCATCGAAAATCATGTGTCCAACCACACTTGACCTTAAAGAATCTAATTACAATCGTGGCAAGAATTGTTTCTAGTTACTTTCGACAAGTTTTCCATAACATTTCATATTGTTGACACCTCATCCCAACCCACTTTTGATGATGATGAATGGAAGTGGCTCAATTATACGGTTTGGTCTTGAATTTATAACTCTATCTCCCTAAACATTTTTGACATTGTAATGCAATCTAATACCATTGCTCAAGTAATATAATTAGCCATTGAGAATCTTTTCCAAGACAACAAGAAAAATAAAACTATTCTCCTTGAGGTTGGATTTCATGATCTTCAATGAGGGCATCTATCTATTACCAAGTATTATCTAAAACTTAAAATTTTAGTTCACATCCTTCTTGGCATTAATTAGCCTACATATGATGAGATTAATTCTCCAAACTCTCTATGGACTCAATGAACACTACTTTACTCTTGCTTAGGGTAGTAAATGAGTTTAGCCAAGTCAAATGCTCTGAACTAGGGCTCGACTCATTTAACTCAATGAATGAATCAAACTCATGAGCATAGACTATAAATAAGTCGATTCAAACTTTTTTTAAGCTCAAACTTGGCTCGTTTAAATACATGAAAAGCTAAATTGATTCATGAGCCGACTCATCTCATTTACAACCCCACTTTTACCTTCATTGTTCTCATGTAATATCCTTTCCCATCAGTTATCACCACGTGGTACCTCCTTCTTCTTAAAGAAAAAATTCAAGCTAGTATAAACAACTAACCTAATTCCATTATGATTGTTGCCTCCTCTCTACCCTCCTCACACCTGCTTCATAAACTTCCTATCAAAACTATTAGTTCACATCTAATATCTCTCACAACAAAAATCGCACTTCTCACAACAATTAGTGCGACAATCAAGGTAGTTGTAGAAATAGTCATTGCAACTCTTAGTAGCACAATTGTTCTCATGTGCCACCATCCCACCCCTAACCTTACCCATATATACAATATCCACCCACTTGGAACTATATGCACAACCATCTTGGTTGGCTACAAATCCCACAACCACATAACCTAATCATAAAAAAATATTTGCTCAACCATATCTCTTTCATCATTTTATACCATGGTCACCAACACCTTCTTAGGGCTAATTTACTCTCATTCATGCCTTGGATAATATGGCATTTTGCCCTCCCTCAAACAAAAATTGGTACATAGACTTTCATATGATGAAGGACATGGCATCTAGAACTATTAGTCTCTCCTCTTATTTTCTCCTAGTATTAATTCATATTAGCATGATATGGTTGGTAATAGATATTCTTTCCCCATCACTCAACCTACCACATAAATATTCATATTCCCTACCCTCTTTATCTTTGTAATGTTTTTGACACTACCGACTTAGTAAAAACATTATATTTCTGTGTAATTTCACCATAGATAAAAACTACTCTATTGAGTTTGATCCTTTTAGTTTATGTGAAAAGGATCTCCACATGCATTAATTGATTCTCATGTACAATATCTTAGGGGGCCTCTTTTCAAGTAATCCACCTCCGAATTCCTCCACATATCCTCCCAACTCAACTACTACTCCATCCTCTACCATATGGCATTGACATCTCAATCATCCCGATAATTCTATATTTCATCATCTTCTCCAATATGCCGCTATTTCATGAAACAAAGACATATAAAGTCCATTGTGTTAGGCTTGCTAACTTGGTGAGCATGGGTGCCATTTTCTCCATCCAAATTCATGACAATAGAGCCACTTAAACTCATCAATTGATAATTATGGATCTCCCCACTCTATAGTCTCTTAAGTTTTCAATACTATATTGTTATACTCAATGATGCTATGAATTATCTTTAGGTTTATCCTATACACTTTAAGTCATATGTCTATACTTCTCTTCATAATCTTCATGCACTGTGACCATTTTTTGCTTAATTTTCTATGCTTTTAGTAGTTTATGGGGATAAATTTTATACTTTAGTCTATTTTATGCATGGTTACTATTTTTGTTCCATTTTTGCAAGTATTTGATCTTATCTGAAGCGAATAAGAGTACAAATGTGTATCATTGATGAATATTATCATAAATAATGGAGGGATAGAAAAGGATGGAAGGCTAGCCATAAAAGAAAATAAGGAGAGAATCCATGAAATGACAAAATTTGAGTTAACACGAGCACACCATGTTGATGTAGGATGATTTGTGTGTAAATGACATCTAACACGACTCGTGTTGGCTATTTGATTTCTATATATATTGTAGTTTCATTCTATTTTATACAGACTTTTTCCTTTAATTTGAATAAGACATAGAGATGACAATTTGGAGAATAGAATAGAGATCTAAGGTTTTTGTTTTTGATCATCTAAACCCATCCGTAATTCATCCACACCCCCATTGATATCAATCTTGTAATCTAATCGGACAAATTGAATTATAACTTCCAAATCTTGAATAAATAGGGTATTATATCTCTATTGGTAATCTTGTACCTTTCAATTGATGCAACTTTATTTGTTTAAGATGTTGTGCTTAATTTAAGCTATTATTGCCTAATTGATTTATGTTAAGGTGAAGAAAGATTCTTTGATCTTGATGTTATGAGAATGTGACACTATAACCTAATCCACTTCCTAAGTTACATGTGTTGCGTTAATGATTTTATTGGCATAATAGGAAAAGTGATCACCTTCCTATTATTGTTTAGAGAAACTCTAGTGAGATTTAAGGGATAAGATAGAGTGAGCTCCATTAATATGGCTATAGACCAAACCACAAGGTTAAGAGACATGGACTGGTCCCTTCAACCTAACAAAGGGGATTATTGATATTTAATATTACATTTTCTAATTTTTCATTCATGACATAGATAGATGAACCTCAACAAGCTATAGGGTTTGGTTGCTTGAGAGACCATTACACTACATGCCTTGGTTGACAATCATGACTATGTGATTTGATTTGGAAATTAGGGTTAATATTTGATCTCATTGGGGTTAAGGGGATTGATCAAATTATTAGCTTTCTCTCTATTTGGAATTCACTTGTTTTTCTCTTAGTGTTGGTATTTTCTTTTATATTTTTAATTTTTCATTTGTCTTTAGTTAGACACCCTATTCCTTTTTCGTTAGTCTAAATATGAAAATGTCTTATCACCATTATAGTGATCACTCTCTACTTCATATGGGATAATACCTTGAGTACTACTTTGAAGTCGTGAACTTACAATTATAGGACATCACCACACAATTCAATAAAAACACAAAAAAATATAAAATGTCACTATGTGACAGCGATCATAGATGTGATAATACAAATAGTCATCAACTTTTTGCTAAACTTGACATTACTTTATGCCTCTTCTACCCATACACCTCATACCAGACTGACAAAGCTGGACACAATTCGTACCATTACCAACATGATCTACACACTACTCTTCCAAGCCTGCATACCTCCTTCCTATTAGTTTGAAGCCTTACATACTGCTATCCATCTCCTTAATTTCCTACCTACTAAGCAATCCATTTAGATAATACTCATTCCTTATACTCCAACCTCTGAGTCTTTAGGTGTCTTTACTATTCTAATCTTTCTCCTACTACACTCCACATATTAGCTCCACACTCCAAACATGTGTTTTCCTCAGTTACCCCGCTAATCGTAAAGAATATTGTTTCCTTAACCTTAACATGCATAAATTCTTATCCCTCATCATGCCATCTTTATTGAGAATATGTTTCCTTTTCAATCATTTTCTCTGTCCCATACTCCTTTTATGATTTCCTTACTAGTGTCATGGTACAACCCTCACCATTATATATCACAATACACTTACAAAACCTTTCTATTCCACACTCTTCTTTATCGAGTGTTTAAGTTTAGTTTGAGTGTTCCTCACCTCTCACTATAACTTCAAGGGATTACTATAATATCTGTAACAGATTTATTCATCTTTCTCTCATATATCCTCCCCTAATAATTCTCCTATATTATAGTTATTCCCTAATGATACTATTCTTATATATATTGAAATAAATAAAATATAGAATTATTATGGCCCATATTTCTCCCTTTCACATTGGCCCAGCTTAAAATACAAAATTTTATGCTAAAGAACAACTTTTAGTGATAGAAACTTTACATCAATAGTTCTTTACAAAAGGAATGTGTAATACCTAATTTTTTAAAAACCTCGATATATTCAGGATCTTCTTCATTTAAAAATAATTTTTTAGATATTTTTTCACATCCTTTATCAAATCTAAAATCCTTGTTTCATTTTTATTTCATATCCCTTTCTCATAAGCTCATTCGTGTGATATATTTTGACACTTTTGGCTATCAATATTCTTCTTGATACTAATTCATTCATTTTTGGAATAATTGGCCTTTTCGAGTCTTCTAGGATGTTTTAAAACTCTAATTGGAGATTTTTATGAAAAAGTACTAGTTATGTTATGATTAACTCTATTTTAGTGTTTTAAGTTCCAAAATAACATTTTCATCTATATAAAATTCAAAAAATTTAGAAATAAATATATTTTATTTGTATTGATCTATAAATGGTTTAAAATGTTATGTAATTATTTTTATAACTTTTGGAGTTATTCCTATAGTTTTTGATATAATAAGTCGTCGAAGACAACTTTTCTTCCTCTAATAGTGTTAGGATAAATCCCAACCTTTAATTATTGATTCATATGGATAATAATCCATCCTTTATGAAAATAATTTTGGGCCTTAGCCTTCTCTTTTGTATTTATTAAATTGATTTTAATTTTCTTGGCATAGTTTCCATTGTACCCTTAGCCGCAATTTCTTTCTTTTTTCCTCCTCCACCCATTCTCATTCCATCCTAACCTTTCATTCTAAGTTTTTGGATTAATATAATCCACTCATTCTTTTAATGGGGAACCATGCCCTCCCCTCATTCCCTTGGTATCTTCACAAAGCTATAAATCTATAAAATGTTCAAGACTTGGAGGCCCATGAGTTAGCCATTTAGAACATTCCAGTGGTGCGTGGATTTCCTCATACTTCCCTATAGATATTCCTAACATGCCTTCACTCTATGAAGTCGAATTTATGATTTAATTGCAAACAAGTAATGAGGTAATATCAAAGGTATCATATCATACAACACCCCTTAAAATGGCATAATTGAAGAGGACATTATGGGAAATTATGGAGAAAGGCAATGTATGACCAAGTATATCAACTTAGAGATTACCACTCTTTTTGTTAAAAAGAAGTACATTTTAAGGCCATACATTATTTACCTAGTTCTCTACCATGTTATAGTGAAAAACTAACACCTTTTGTCATGCATTGATGACATTTTTGATTAACTCTAGGGAGCTGCTGTATTCTTGAAGATTAACCTTTGTTCCATGTATCACCATCTAAGAATAGAAGATGGAGGCATTTATAAGGAGGCATTTCAAATAAGATATAAAAATTACAAGTTTACAATCACATCATTTATATTGACTAACACACTACCAATATTTATGGTTGTCATTAACTGGGTTTCTTAGCAACACTTAGCTCAATTTTTGGTTGTGTTCATTGATGACATTTTGATATTCTCCAAGAATCGTGAGGAATATGAGGAGCATTTGAGGTTACCTTTATAACACCTAGAAATTTACTGTTAAATTTTTTTAGTTTAGTAGAAACATAATAACGATATGGTTGGGTGTTGCCGTTGTAATTGACATAAGTTAGGCTTACTATTAGTTATATTATACATGTTGTAAACCCTAAAGTATATTTTATGTAAGTTAAGGTTTTGTTGTAATTTCATGTATGTACCATAGTTGATTGTAGATCTTTGTAATGTTAGTCATTAATATCGTTTAAATGATGATATTATGAGTGAGATTAGGTATTATATAGACTTAATTCAAGGGAGTTAAATCTAGCTTGAATTAAGAAGGAAGCCGGGTGGTTTAGGCCCATTTTATCGATTTACTACCTATATATATATATATATATATATATATATATATCCTCTCTTTGTACACACATATGGAATATATAAATCATTTGAACACAAAATTCACAAGTGAAACTTACGTTTTCTCTCCCTTTTGGAGTCCATGTAGATAGGAGAAGTACCCGGGGTATTCTTCCTCTTTAGACCCTTTGAATGTGCCTTAACATTCAAAGGAATACTATCACCGAAGCCTGCACCATTTTGAGTTTAATCTACCATTAAACCGAGCCTTTCTTCTTCAAGTTCAATATGTGGATGATAAAAAAAACTAGTGATTAGATCCTGGGCTTCTCTCCACTTTGATCCACACCATTTTTGGTATCAAAGCTCCTAAAACTCTTTGTTTTCCTTTGGTTTTGTAGGTTCTTGTTATTCTTGCTACTGCATGTAAGAAAACTCTTCTTCAAGAATCCATCTAAATAACCCATATTCATCCAGTCCTTGCAACTTCATCATCTTCTTGAATCTTCAACGTGAATCTTGGTTGAAGATTTAAACTTCTTGAAGCAGTCTTGTTGAAGTTATTCATAGCTTCAACCAAAGAAGATTATCATCTTTTTCAACGCTACTCTTCAGCCTTCCTTCCATTCATATCTTCAACCAGCCTTCTTTCAGCGTTACCTTCTAGTTTTCTACTTCGACTTCCAGCATTTTTTTGTATCCTTTCTTCCTTCAATTCGTCCAGCAGCTTCTTCTTACATTTCTTCCCCACATATCTTCTTATCAAATATACAAATCGTCCCCGACACTCCCTGGTTCGAATATTTTTTTTTAACTTCGAACCTTACCTTTGTCTTCCAACCTATTAACACATACTCTTCTCTTTATCTTCTTCACGTCTTCAAGTGTTAAACAACCAGCATCTTCAACTTGAAGATACCACCTCCTCGAAGCATATTCGATGCCCTCCATTGATATTTTATGTGACCTGTTTGTTTGTCACAAAGGAAAACCTCATTCCCAGCCAAGAGATATTGTAACAAAATTACTATACCATTCAAACCTTTTTCTTTGTGGTATCTACTTCAATACCTACGTGACCAAGACAGCAAAGAAGCAAACAATATTTGCTTAAATCTTAGCAAGACCTGCCCTATATTAATCGGCTGCAAGGAAACTTCCAGGATTACCATTAGTTGCTAAATTCTTTGTGGGATATAAGTGTTGTGTTACAACTTCACTATGGCAAGTGAAGATGTGCGTGCATTGGTGGAGTTTATCAAGAGCTTGACTACACGCATGGATGCCCAGATTCATACTCATACAACACTCTAACAACAATTGCAGAGTGTGGAAGCCAAACTAGCCGATCAAGAGAGGTTTCTTCCATGGCCAAATCAATTGGAAGCTACGCAAGATAGTGTGGAAGGGAAAATGAGGCATGCAATTCAAGAAAAAGGAGGATGTGAACATGCAAAGTTGAATCATGGCGAGGATGGAGAAGAAGAGATGAATTATTTTGGCTCAAGCAATCATAGAAGACCACATCCATTCCAAGTAAGATATGCATGCAATGAGGATCAAGGTATCAAACTTGACCTTTCTGAATTTTATGGTGCATTGAATGTGGAATTGTTTTTTGAATGGTTGCATGAAATTGAGGCTATATTTGAATTTAAAGAGTATGATGATGAGAGAAAATGTAAGATTGATACTCTTAAGTTCAAAATATTTACTAGAATTTGGTATGAAAACTTAAAAAAGACGAGAGAAATCAAAAATTAAGTCTTAGGAAAAACTTAAAAAGCACCTAAGAAAAAAATTTGTGCCTAGTGAATATGAACAAGATATGTATGTGAAAATGACAACTATAAGCAATGATTATTTAGTGTAGAAGAATACACTAGATAATTTGAAAAACTAGCACTTATATGTGATGTCCAAAAAAGAAAAGAAAAAAAATGTGCTAGATACTTAGGTGGATTGAATAATTTGATAAGAGATAAAGTTGATATGTTTGCATATGATTCTCTTGATAATTTGATTAAGTTGGCATTAAAAATTGAAAGACAAACAAAATCAACCAAGGCCTATGTTAAGTCTAATGTTTCAACCTCATCTAAACCTATTCGAATACCTTTACACCTAAAACTACATCTTCATATGATAAAAAAAATAATCGAGATGAAAAGGGTAAAAATAAGGTAGTTGAAATGTCTAATAAACAATGCTTCAAATGTAAAGGATATGGGCATTTTGCTAGATAATGTCTTAACCAAAGAGCTTTAACCTTGAGTGAAATAGAAGACATGGAACCATGTAGTGATGATGGGAATCTAGAAATTGAATCTCCTAATGAAATTTTAACCATGGGTGAAGAAGAAGGAGACCCATTTTTTGTGCTTCAAAGAGTGTTACAAATTCAACCTAACGTGACACCTACTCAAAGAAAGAAATTTTTTAAAACTAAGTGTAAAATAGGTGATATGATTTGTAGACTCATTATTGATAGTGGTTCATGTACAAATTTTTCTAGTGAAGCAATGGTTAAGAATCTTGGTTTAGAGACTACTAATCATCCTAAACCCTATTCTTTAAAATAGTTAAACAAGGATAAATGAGCTATGGTAAATAAAAGAACACTAATCACATTTTACATTAGAGACTACCATGATGAAGTTTTGTGTGATATTTTACCTATGGATGCTTGTGGTTTAATTTTAGGAAGACCATGGCAATATAATATAAAAGCAACTCATGATGGAGTAACTAATGAATATGTGGTGAAAAAGGAAAAACAATTGTATAGATTAACACCTTCTCTATGTGATCATATACCTTTGAGTGATGATAACAAGAGATTATTTTTTACATAAAAAGGCTATGGAAAAGTGCATAGAAGAAGAAGGAATTTGCTATGCCTTAGTTGCTAAAGATTCTAAACTTGGGGAGCAACAAATTGATAATCCTAATCTAAATAAGTTGCTTGATTAATATCATGATATATTTCCTAATGATTTACCTCCTGGATTACTATATAAAAGAGGTATAGAACATGCTATTGATCTTATTCCTGGAATGCCTCTTCCAAAAAAACCTGCTTATAGATGTAACCCAGAAGAAGCTAAGGAATTAAAAAAACAAATCCAATAGCTTATGGATAAAGGATTTGTGAGAGAAAGTATGAGTTCTTGTAGCGTTCCTGCTTTACTAGTGCCTAAAAAAAGATGGTACATGTCATATGTGTATAGATTCGAGAGCAGTGAATAATATTACTATCAAATATCGTTTTCCTATGCTTAGGTTATATGATATGCTAGATGAACTTTGTGGAGCACAAGTATTTTCCAAAATTTATTTAAGAAGTGGTTATCATCAACTAAGGATTAGGGATGGAGATGAGTGGAAAACTGCTTTCAAAACTAAATATGGCATTTATGAATGGATGGTTATGTCTTTTGGGCTATGTAATGCACCTAGTTCATTCATGAGACTTATGAATGAAGTTCTCCAACCTTTCATTGTGATATTTTTGGATGCTATTCTTGTGTATAGTAAAAATGGGCATGATCACCTGGTGCATTTGAGAAAATTGTTTGATAAGCTAAGGGAAGCTAAACTTTATGAAAACTTGAAAAATGTGATTTCATGCTTCTAAGTGTAGTTTTCCTAGGATATATTGAAATGCCCCGAAAATTTCTAATTTTATAAACTACATTTAAAGGATATTTATTATAAAAATTATTTAAATAAATTATTTTTAAATTGAATTAATTAGGGCAAATCAAGAAGAAATTTATAAGTATTTTTATTAGAAGAGAATTTGGGTATTTTAGCTAATTAAGCATTTTATTTTGAAAATTTATTAAATAAATTATTTTATTTAAAATAAGATGGAGAAAATAGTTTCAAATTAATATTAATTTTATAAATAATTTAATGGAAGAAAATTTTGGGGTTTTGCTAATTAAAATGGAATTTATAAAAAATCTTTTAAAAATCCTAATTTAGCCTAAAAAAATGATTTAAATATTATTTTATTTAAATATTATTATTTTTAAATATATAAAATATTTTAATTAATTTAAATACCCAATATTATTATTTTTCCTTTTCCCCTTTTTCCTTTTTCCTTTTCTTCTTCCTTTTTCTTTCTTTTTCTCCTTTTCTTTTCCCTCCCCTTTTCCCCGTTGGGCTGCCATCTCCCGCGGCCCAAACTCTTCTCCTTCTTCTTCCTTTCCCTCGGCCCAGCCCGCGCCCGCGCGATGCTGGCCCCTCTTCCGCCGCCTGATGTGCCGCGTTTTGATTCATTTACCACCGACACTCGTCGTTTCATTTAATACATACCGTCGCACCCGGTTCGCCCGTCTCCCTTTCTCTTCTTTTCTTTTCTCCCGAACCGCCCGGCCCAGCCTCACCTCCTTCTTCTTCCTCCCAGCCCCGATACCGTCGACCCCGACCTGCAACTTCCACCGAAAATGGCGGCGCCGGCTACGTGAACTATGACCGGCCGAGTCACTTCTCTTTTCCTTCCTCCCGACTCGCAAATTAGCTTGGAATAACCAATTGCCCTTAACTCTCGCTCATTCTCTCTCTCTGGCTTCACGAAAATTCGACCCCGACCCAAACTAACGCCGGCCGAATTCTGACGCCGGCCACCCAAAACCTATCACCCAAACCCATCCTGACGACCCCCAGAACCCTAATAACCCATATAAACTCTATAAATAGCCTAATGGTGGATGTTTTCGAGACTTCTTCTTCTCAAAAACCCTAAGAAAGATCTGCCTGCCACCGCTCCATCAGACGCCATTATCTCCACCTCCCGCCAACTTCAACGCCTTATCTTGCTCCCAATCTCTTCCCTGCAACTCCATCTAGCTAACCATACCATTTTCAAACTTCGATTCTTCTTGCACGGGCGTCCATAACCGTGCAAAGTTTGCTTCTCATCTCGCCCAAAATCTTGACCCCGAGACGTTGAACCACCCTCCGCCGCCACATGCGCCGCTTCTAACACCTTCCAATCCCACCATTAAATCCTACTAATTATCCTCTACAGCCCCATATAATTATTTTAATTTTTCTTCCTCTCCGTTACCCATTTTCCTAATTTTTGGCCCTCTTAGACCACTTTTCCGGCCACCTCCGGGAACCACCGCCGGTACCACCAATACCCTCCAACTCAAGGTGAAACCCTAGAACTTTTAAATACTTAATTTCGATTTATTGATAATTATTATGCTTTTATTATAATTTTTAATGCTAATTCGAGTTTAATTATAATTATTATAATTATTGTTATTGTTGTTATCAACTGTATTTTAAATTCTAAATTTGGTTGACAGGTCTGGGAGTATTATTGAGTAAGACAAATTATTATTCTCGAATTTTGCCTATTTAATGTAATTATTACATGTTTAATAATATTATTAATAATATAATTAATATTATTATTGTTAGTATAATTAGTTATTTGATACTTCAATTATTTCAGGAGAATTATAAACCTAAAATTTTAATTAAGTCTCGTAGCTTTGCCTTTTATTATTATTTTTAGCATTTTTAACATTATTACTAATTATATTATTATTATTAACCATATTAACTTTATATAATAAGTATATGTATAATATTAATATCTTTTTACATTTAAAATAGTATTATCATTAAATGGGGAGGTTTCGAAATCCACTTTGTAAATTTAAGGCTTAGATTATTATTATTATTAAGTTTTCTATTAAAATTACTACTATTAGTAATAATTTGTTATTATTAAAATTATTATTATAATAAATATTATTATTATTATTTCCTTTACTAACTTTATTTTGGTAAAGGGTAGAAACCCTTATATCACCCTTTTTACTTTAAATTTTAATAGTATGTATTAATGTTTTAGTGGTTTTGGGCATAATTAATTAAGAATCAAGACTTAAGATAAATTAGAAACTAATAGTAGTATAGGAGGGAAGCTAATCCTAGTATTTTTTTCCCATAATAGGTGAGCCCAATCAAATCCCTCAAGTGGAATAGGACCGTGCACCAAGACCGGTGACGTTTTCGGTAAGGAGTGCTAAGGCCTTTTATGTGCTTATGTGTATTATGTGTTTCGCATGTTATGTATCTATTGTTTATTATTATTAAATATTTTATATGTGGCATGACTTGGAGTTGAAGTATGTTGTGCATGATATGTGTTGTGCATGTGAGGAAGTCGGTGTGGTTTGTGTGGGAGAAAAGATGAAAAGTAGGATGGAGAAAGGAGTTGACTAAGGGAAGTGATTTGACTTACTTTTATGGTTTTATAAGGAATAATCTAATGTATGGTTTTAGGTGGAAGTGTATAATTTATGGTTTTATGCGGAGAATATAATATATGATTTTATTTGGGAAAATGTAATTTATGATGTTATATGGGAGAATTAAATTATGGTTTGTTTGGGAGAATTTAGTTTATGATGTTATTTGGGAGAATGTAATTTATAATATTATATGGGAGAATTTAAGTTATGATTTGATTGGGAGAGTTAATTTATAATTTGTTTGGGAGAATTTAGTTTATGATGTTATTTGGGAGAATGTAATTTATAATATTATATGGGAGAATTTAAGTTATGATTTGATTGGGAGAGTTAATTCATAATTTGTTTGGGAGAATCTAATTCATGATGTTATTTGGGAAAATGTAATTTATGATATTATATGGGGGAATCTAATTTATGATTTGCTTGGGGGATTTCAATTTATAGTTTTCCTTGGGAGATTCTAATTTATGATTTATGTGGAAGAATCTTTATGGCTTGAATTTAGGGTTTGGTATGGAAGAATCTTTATGGTTTGAATTTAGGGTTTGGTATGGGTGAATCTTGGGTTTTGGTTGGATTGAATTTATGGTTTTGTATGACGGAACTTAGGGTTTACCTGGTGGTATTAATGGATGTATGTTGGTATTAGGGTTTGTATGATGGTATTAAGGTTTGTATGGTGGTAATTATAGTTGTATGGTGGTATTAAGGTTCGGATGATTGAATTTAGGGTTTCACGTGGAATTTTAGGGTTTGCATGAAAAAGGGTCGAAGGTTTGAATGGGGAGATTAATGTCTGCATGGGTATTAAATTTACGTGTGAAAAGTTGATTTGGAATGTAAGGGAGGAAGTAGAAGAGTTATTTGGGTGTTTGAATGTTTTGGATGAAAAATAATACGTAAGACATTATAAGGGTATGGAGATGACTGAATTAGGGTTTGGAGTGATTGACTATTGAATGTGTACATGGTGATTAAAGTGTAATTATGATGTGTGAAGATTTATGCATGTCTAGGGTAAAAGCCTTTGAATAAGATACTTAAGATATTAATCACGTAAAGTGAAAGATGTTGAGCCGGGCCCAGACCGATCCACCGGCATAATAGTGGCCAGGTACTGCGGTAACCTGGAGATCGATCCACCGGCTTAATAGTGGCAGGGAATATTTCCCTCGTGACCGATCCACCGGCAATAATAGTGGGGGATCCCGAGCTCAACGAACCAAACTATACATGTTGATAATAAGTGGGAAGACATTATCTACTTACAGTGGAACACCGTGCGAGAAGGGGCCAGACCGATCCACCGGCATATAATAGTGGTAGGGCATGTACCCTAAGTGATCGATCCACCGGCTATAATAGTGGCCAGGAGCCAGAGTGCCCTGGAGACCGATCCACCGGCAAAATAGTGGGGTTCCCGTACTCGCATGGATTTGATAAAAAGTATGTTGTGAAATGAACTCTGATAAGAGATTAATGAAATGATTAATCTGGACTACAATCGGGCCATGTACTCTACTTGGATGGTTGTATGTATTTATGTGATCATATTGGTCTTATGCATTATTATTATTCCTGCATTATTGTACAACTATGTGTTGGCCTTAGTGATCAAGTCACCTTACTCAGTACTGGACCCGTACTGATACTACCTTGGTTGATGGGTCCTGTGATGATCCACTGATGGTGGGGAGCAGACCTCTTGTGCAGGTTTAAGATCAGAGACTATTTTGGGGTGGCAGGCCTGACTTGAGTGAGTAGGCAAATCCGGAATTTGACCCATCGGGTTTTTATCTTGTTTAAATGTATTTCTATTTGGAAGTTACAAGTGTTAATAAACGTTTATGCGTACTCTAATTTTGTTGTATGATGTTTTGAATTCTTTTATGAATTGTTAATTTGAATTTAGCGTAAATCTTTTCTTTAGCCTTAGCACTTGGTACTGGAACGGTCGGAGAGAACCGGTCTGGTACTAAGTGTGGCGGTAACATTCCCAGAATTCACAGGTTTTAAGTATTTCTATTTTAATTGCTTCCGCTTTTCCAAAAAAAAAAAGTAGTGAATTTTGGGGTGTTACATATATTGTTAGTGGAGAGGGAATTAAAGTGGATCCTAATAAGATTAGAGCTATACAATAATGGCCTATCCCTAAAAATGTTCATGATGTGAAAGTTTTCATGGGTTAGCTAGTTTTTATAGAAGATTCATTAAGGATTTTTCTACTATAGCTGCACCTATTACACAACTCATGAAAAAAGGTGAATTTAATTGGGGAAAAGAAGCTAATCAAGACTTTGAGAACCTCAAAACTAAAATTTGTAATGCTCTTGTCCTATCTTTACCCAACTTTGACCTTCTTTTTCAAGTAACTTGTGATGCTAGTGGAGTTGGGATAGGAGGTGCCTTCTCACAGGAAAAGAAACCTATAGCATTCTTCTCTGAAAAGTTGAATGGAGCCAAACTTAACTATTCAACTTATGACAAGTAATTCTTTGC
The DNA here is from genome assembly GCA_039764185.1 of Tamarix austromongolica. NCBI lineage: Eukaryota > Viridiplantae > Streptophyta > Magnoliopsida > Caryophyllales > Tamaricaceae > Tamarix > Tamarix austromongolica. The sequence goes on from CM077817.1 coordinate 106,872,000, forward strand.
CATTATAGGGAGATTAGTGTAACACCCCCAAATTTACTACTGAAAAATTTCGTTTACTTTTAAAGGAGTTTAGCGGAAGCAAGCAAATAAACTGTAAATCCGGGGTATTACCGCCACACTTAGTACCAGATCGATTCATGCCTACCGACCCGATACTAAGTGCTAAGGCTAAAAAGAATCGAACCAAAACAAATCATTCGTAAAGCATAAGCTTTACGGAATCAGAGTGCGAAAGTCAAAAGTTACATTCCGAAGTACAATTTAAAATTTTCAAATGTTAGAGGACTTAAAATAACGGAATAACAAAGTACGATAATGCAAAGAAACAAGATAGGGGAAGTTCTCCAGCCACGTCACTCTCGACCCCCAAGCTAGATCCAGACTCAACTCTCAGCCCTGAAAATGCCACAGACCTCATCCCCTACCTGCAAAACTCAGACGGGTTCTCTGCTCGTGGGAATGAGCAGCACCCATAAAACGGGTGATCAGTACGCTACGTACTGAGTAAGGGAACAGACGTACTAAGGCCCACATACACAGAAATACATGACAAGCAGACATAGCACGTAACCAATAAACAATGTCACAGATGAATAATGCTGAACACGAATCAGATGACTTTCTCATTAGATCTCAGATAATTATAACGAGTTACAACATAGTCTTTATCGATCCTTGTGAGTGCGGGAGTCCCACTATTATAGCCAGTGGAACGGTCGTGAGGGCTATGCCCTGCCACTATTATAGCCGGTGGAACGGTCGCGAGGATAATGTACCCTGCCACTATTATTTGCCGGTGGACCGGTCTGGCCCCGACTCACAAGGTATTCCACTGTAAATATTAGTATCTTTCCATGTCTTATCACTTTTACGTTTGGTTTGTTGAGCACAAAATCCCCCACTATTATAGCCGGTGGAACGGTCGTGAGGGCACATGCCCTGCCACTATTATAGCCGGTGGAACAGTCGCGAGGGTAAGATACCCTGCCACTATTATAACCGGTGGACCGGTCTGGGTTCGGCTCAACATCTTTCTCTGTAAGTCGTTAGTGTTTTAACGTATATTATTCGAGGGTACTATACCTTTGTCATGCATGGCCAGAGACCTCAACACATCACATCAAACTGATGACATATTCGTACTATCACAGACAAATGAGAACACAAGCACACGTCTTGATTCCAAGCCACGTTACACATGGAACAGATAAGATGACGACATTTAAAGCAAGACTCATAAATCATATAGAACATCCACGACACATAGGATACATGTCACACATCCAGACCTAGCTATATCCTTACTCAGTTTAGGTTACTGAGCTATCTCATGTACTTATATTAGGCCACTAAACACTCCTTATGGTTATCAGACTTAACATATTTCTCGTATTGGAAACCCAACCTCTAGGCGTGTGGATTAGGGCCCACCACCTTATACCCCAAGTCTACTCATATTATCTTAACGCCCCACGTATCATGACTCTTAGACATAACTCCCCTTCATACTTCATTCCTCCTCACGTATTCCTATTATTTTCTTTTTCTTTTTCCACCTTCTCCAACTAGGGTTTCCTTCCCAAACCCTAGGTACCCTTATATGACCCTATGTACTATTTTTCACCTCGAGCCTCCAGACTCCCAAACAGACCTTCCATTAGTCTCCCCACGTCCTAAAGTAACTTTTCATACGTAAGGTTCACCCCCATGCGGACCTTAACCTCCCCATGCAAACCCTATCATTTCCACCATGCCAACTCTATCATTCCCATGCAAACCCTAGTTTCCCCCCATGCAACCTTATTTTCTTCCACTCTTCTATTTATTTAATTCCCCCTTTTTCTCATCATTTCACAGATTACAGATTACCTAGGTCGTCCATACCTACGTTAACTAGCGTACTTCCCTTTGGTTATCTTAGTTGCTTATTTTTCTCTTTCAAACCCTCACTCCACAACTCCGCATCAAAACACCTAGCATGCATGTCGTAGGGGTCACACCACATCACGTCATATTTGTACCTTACCATATTAGTACATATAGACAAGAGCATGAGAACATACCTCGGTTCCACGCTGCGCTACATAAATACACAGATAACATACAGGTTATAGCATACAGTCGCACGAGGCATACAAGACAGGTAAAACATGCAATACACACAGGTGGCCTTAGTTACGTCCTTACCTAAATCGGCGCCGGGCTTGGAGCACGCTCCTACACCTCCTGGGGTTTGACCCGGTTCACCTATAAGGAAGAAATACTAAGGGTCAATCTCCCTCTACCCGAATTATCATAATTTCCTATCTTACCCCTATCCTGGTCTAGTACTATAATTAACATTGATAATAGTAGTTTATAATTAAAAGGTGGGGCTATTATTATTCCTAATAATGATATTGTTATTAATACCAATAATAATAGTAAAATACTACTAATAATAATAGTAATGATAATAATAATGATGATGATAATGATAGCAACAACTACGATCTGATAATACTCATAATAATAGTAATAATAGTAAAAAAAAATAATAATGATAATAATAATAGCAACAATAATATTGGTGATGATAATAATGATAATAATAGTGCAATAGCAATAATAATACTAAAAATAATGATAATAAGGATAACACCACGATATTAAGGGTTAGCACAATAACATAATAATAATAATAATAATAATAATAATAATAATAATAATAATAATAATAATAATAATGGTGATAAGAATAATAATAATAATAGTAATAATAATAATAATAATAATAATAATAATAATAATAATGACAATACAATTAATAGTAAGAATACTAAAAATAATAATAATATAAATAATAGAAATGATAACAATAGTTAGAAAGATAAACATAATGACACTAGTATTAACCATAGTAATAATAATAGTAATGATAGCGATAATGATAGTATTAATAATGATAAGGGTAATAATAATAATAATAATAATAATAATAATAATAATAATAATAACATTAGAGATACTAAGGATGTTAGTCATAATTAAAGTAACACATGTGATAATGATAATAATAATAATAATAATAATAATAATAATAATAATAATAATGATAATGATAATAGTAATAATGGTAGTAATAAAAATAATAATAGTAATAAATGACAATAATAACTATAATAACAATAAGAATAATAAGAGTAATAATAATAACGATAATAATAATAATAGTAATCATAATAGTAACGATATATAATAGTAGTGATAATAATAATAATAGTAATACTAGCAATATTAACAATAATAATAACTTAATAGGGTCTTGTATTGCTTAATACCATTAATTAGAAGTTCTAGGGGTAATGTTAGGGCCTATCAATAATAATAATAATAATAATAATGGTAGTATTAATAGTAATTATAGTAATAGTGTTAATAATAAATAGATTAATAATGATTATAATAACATTAACATTAATATATAATAATATTAAATTTTATTAACCACTTATTTTATTCCAGGTCTAGGGTTTTAGGGAGTTGGACCACCTGGCTGGGGTGGTGGCACCGGCGGCGGCGGCGGCGACGACGGTGGAGGAGGAAGAAATTGGGAAAGGTGGCTATGGAGGCTAAAGGAGGAGAAACTAGGGGAAAGTGGAAGTGTAGGGTGGTAGAGAAGGCACTCCTGGTGGTTTTGGGGGGTGGTAATGGTGCTGCAAGCGGCGGTACAGCCGGCGGCGGCGGCGCGAAGGTGGCGCGGGGCTGGAAGGGTCGAGTTGGGGAGAGGTTTTCGCACGGCCGGGGCTGCACGTGCGGCACGAGGCAGGGAAGCTAAGAGGGTTGGTTGCATAGAGGGCGGTGCAGGGAGGATGTTGGTGGCGCGGGCAGGCGGCAAAGGTGGCTGAAGGCAGAGGAAAGGGCGGCCGAAGGTGGGGCGGCACGCGTTGGGATTTCTCTGGGTTCCAGGTTTTTCAAACCCGATTCAGGTGGCCTTCGGGGCTATTTATAGGCAAATCGGGATGGGAAAATGACAAAGGTGCGAGGGGAAGTTGGGGGTTAGGTGTTTGCGTGTCTGGCGAGGCTGGCCGGCGCAGGTCTGCTGTTGCAGACCGAGACCCATCGGGGGGAAAGAAGAAGAGGATTGCGTGCGGGAATGGCTGAATCGATTGTTCACATCTGCAGGGGAGTCAATGGGGATGAAAGGGGCGAAATGACCGGTGATGATGGCGTGGCATTGAAGGCTATGTCTCCGGCAAAAATTTCAGCTGCAAGTGGGTGAAGGTTGAAGACGAAGAACAGGTGGGGCGGACCGGCGGTTCAGCGGGAAAAAAGAAAGAAAGAAAAAGGCCGAACTGGCCGAGAGGAAGGGAAGAGGTGCGCGAGGGAGAGCTGGGCCGCGCCAGGGTGCTAGGCCAACAGGCCGGCCCAATCGGGGAAAAATAAGGAAGGGAATAGGAAAGAAAGAAAAAGGAAAAAGGAGGGAGAAAAAGGGAAAAGGAAAAAAAGGAAAAATAAGGGAAATTAGTAGTTGGATTAGTTAGCATGATTTGGTTAATTGGGATGTTTAATAATATATAAATATTACAATAGTAATTAAATTATCTTTTTAGGTTAATTTAGGGATTATTGAAAGAAATTTCTTAAATTCCATTTTAATTAACAAAACACTCTAATTTTCTCCAATTAAATTATTTATAAAGTTTATATTAATTTGAAACTATTTTATTCTTCTTAATTTAAATAAAGTAATTTATTTAATTAATTTCCAAATAAAATCATTAATTATCTTAAAAATACCAACATTCCTTCTTTTTAGAACACTTATAAATTTTCTCTTAGTTTACCCTAATTAACTTCCTCTTATTTTAATAAAAGTAAATTATTTTGGTTAAACTCCCACATAAAAACCTTATTTAATAATAGATAATAGAAATTAGGATTTTTGGGGCATTTCAATTAGAGACATGGTGTCATTATCTGAGACCAAAACCCTTTGTGTTACACTCAGATCATGAGAGTTTGAAATACTTACATGGTCAAAAGAAAGTTAATCCAAGACATGCAAAGTGGGTGAGTTTCTTACAATCCTTTGTGTTTTCTGTCAAACATTTACATGGAAAAGAAAATGTAGTAGCCGATGCTCTTTCTCATAAATCTACATTACTTGTTATGATGGATGCCAAAATCTTAGGTTTCGAAATGTTAAAAGAATTGTATCCTAAAGATGAAGATTTTAAGGATATATTCAATGCACGTAAAGAAAGTGGATATCATGGTAATTATGTCATACAAGATGGATTTTTTTTTAGACAAAATAAACTTTGTATTCCTAGATCTAGTATTCAAGACTTACTGATTAAAGAAATACATGAAGGTAGCATTGCGGTAGATTTTAGTATACATAAGATTATGGAATTGTTACAAGAAAATTTCTATTGGCCATGAATGGTTAAAAATGTACAAGCTATGATAAGTAGATGTTCTACATGTCAAAAATGTAAGAGTTACTTTCATAAAGGCTTATACACACCTTTACCAGTTCCTGATAAACCATGGGAAGGAGTTAGTATGAACTTTATCCTAGGGTTACCAAGAACACAATGTGGTAAATATTCTATTCTTGTGGTAGTAGATAGATTTTCTAAAATGGCTCATTTTATTCCACGTAATAAAATCGATGATGCCACACATGTTGTTGACTTGTATTTTTGAGAAATTGTTAAACTTCATGGTGTGCCTAAAAGTATTATCTCGGATTGGGATGTCAAGTTTATGAGTTATTTTTGGAAAAATTTGTGGCATATTCTTGGTACCAAATTGTTATTTAGCACTTCACATCATCCACAAACCGACGGTCAAATAGAGGTAACTAATCGACCTCTTGGTACCTTATTAAGAGGTTTGGTTAATAATAGTACTAAGGATTGGGATGCTAAGTTAGCTCATGCAAAGTTTGCTTACACTCAAAGTCCATCAAGTACTACTCAAGCTAGTCAGTTTGAAGTGGTTTATAGAGTGAATCCACACATTCTAATCAATATGATTCCTTTAAACAAAGGTAAACTACAAAATTATGAAGCCGATGATAGAGTCAAATTCTTTCAACAGCTTCATCAAAAAATAAAGACCAATATTAAAAAAGCTAATGCCAAGTATAAAGCTCAAGCAAATAAGTATAGAACCCCACAGGTATTTTCTCCTGGTGACTTAGTTTGGTTACATTTGTGTAAAAAAATATTTCCTAATTTACGTAAAAATAAACTAATGCCAAGAGCTGACAGACCTTTTAAAATATTAAGAAAATTTGGGGATAATTCTTATCAACTTGAACTTCCAAATCATTATGGTGGAATTTCAAGAACTTTTAATATTGGTGATTTTTCTCCTTATTATATTGATGATAATTTGATGACAAATTCTTCTTAACTTGGGGAGAATAATGCAGACGCATCTAATGTGTCTCATGTTTCTAATGATTCTCAAGGTAAGAAAGAATTAGCATTCTTAATAATGGAGCCAATCTTTTAAATGTTCATGATGATATTTCTATGTTTGGTATTGAAAATAATTCAAGATATTCTTGTGGGTATGTTACATATTTGTAAGGTGAAGAAGTCAACGCACAAGAAGAGACTTAAAGTGTACAAGCATTCAAAGCATGCGAGGCTATGACATACATGGGATAACACTACAACAAGATATAGTTGGTGATATCATTAGTTATATTAAACTTGTTGTAAACCCTAAAGTATATTTTATGTAAGCTAGGGTTTTGTTATAATTTTATGTATGTAACATAGTTGATTGTAGAGCTTTTTAATGTTAGTCATTAATATCATTTAAATGATGATATTATGAGTGAGATTAGGTATTATATAGGCTTAATTCATGGGAGTTAAATCCGGCTTGAATTAAGAAGGAAGTCGGTTGGTGTAGGCCCATTTTGTCGGTTTACTACCTATATATATATCATCTCCTTGTACACACATATGGAATATATAAATCATTTGAACACAAAATTCACAAGTGAGACTTGCGTTTTCCCTCCCTTTTGGAGTCCATCTAGATATGAGAAGTACCCGGGGTATTCTTCCTCTTTAGACCCTTCAAATGTGCCTTAACATTCAAAGGAATACTATCATCGAAGCCTGCACTATTTCGAGTTTAATCTACCATTAAACCTAGCCTTTCTTCTTCAAATTCAATTCATGGATGATCAAAACAAAGTAGTTATTAGATCCCGCACTTCTCTCCACTTTGATCCACACCACATTACCTATAGAGTTATTGTTGGTGCACATAATTTGCCATGTCTCCCTGATGAGAAAGTATATGATAGATGCATCTCATATTATGCAACCAAATATGATCGAGCTTAACAAGTCATTGGTGTATTAAGAGCAACCCATCTGGATCTTGGACACTAAGATGTGCTAAACTCGTTCAAAGGTTATTCCAATGTTTAAGCTTCTCTAGACACATCATATATTAGAGGAAGCAACATGGGTAACAAAGAAGGATAGTAATCAAACTACCTAGAGTTTTATGTTTAGGTGCTTCTGTTAGAATTTCTTCACTTTGGGAGGGGTAGTATTTGATTTCCTTAGGTTGGAGATCACATCTTTCTTCCTTTCATGTCCTTATATTCTATCAGCTCCGACTTTAGGGATTAAGTTTCTTTTTAGGGGGATAATGATGTAATGCCCCAAATTTTAAACCTCGCCTTTTCCAGGATCTTACTTATTTAAAAACAAAGATATTATATTTTTTAATTTTTTTTACATCCCTTGAAAGATTAAAAATCCTAGTGGTATTCTTAAAACCTTTTGTTTTTGCTTCCTTGTCATTTCTCATGGTTTTGGCACTTGTGAGATTTCTCAGCCACTTTTGGTATCTAATCTAGTTTGATATTATTCTCTAATGTGAATTTTTGGATTTTTAATATTTTGTTAGTCTCTTAGGATCTTTTAAAATACCAAATTGAGTTGTTAGTGAACAGATAATATTTATTAAATCAATACACCTCAAACATGTTTTTATGCCCCCAAATGACCCTTTCATATATCTAAATATTATAAAAATTTAGGGATTGACATGTTTTAGTGTTATCAATCTCAAAATGTTTTAAAAATGTTGTGTGATTAATTTTATATTTGTTAGGATTTATTTGATATTATTGACCATGTATACATTGTTAAACTCAACTTCTCTAACTTTGTACACTTAGTGTAATTTTTTTATTTCTTCTTTATCCGATTTTCCCCATTGAAAATTATTCTCCTTCTTCTTCTTCCTCATTTTATCCCTTTTCTTTTTCTTCCTTCCTCTGCCATTGTCAACTTCCAATCTTCCACAACTTCATCTTAAGGGTTTCTTCTTCTTTTCCTTCCATTATACTTTTCTTCCTGTTATTTTTCCTTGAGATGATTTCTCTTATTTTCTCCATTGGAACTTCTTATTCCACATTTTTTCCGTTTTCTTCTTCTTTGTTCCTCCATCATTTTTTTCTTCCAATCTTCCATAACTTTATCTTAATGGTCTCTTCTTCTTCTTCTTCTCCTTCCATACTACTTCTCTTCCAATTATTTTCCCTTGAGAGTTTTTCTCCTCTTTTCCCCATTTAAACTTATCCTTCTTAGTTTTTTACATTTTCTTTTCCTTCCTTCCTCCACCATTTTGAACTTCCAATCTTCCACTACTTCATCTTAACGGTTTCTTCTTCTCCTCCTTCCAGTATACTTCTCTTCCAATTATTTTTCTTTGAGATTCTTCTAAGTTTTGTGGGTATTTTGTAGGCTTTGAAGGATTGCATACGGGGATTGTTCTTTCTTTTTCTTTTATTGTTTGAAGCTTTGCTAAATTAAGGTTATGTTGCTACATATAAGCATGCTTAAGAGTTATGAAAATTATGGCATAATGTTAATTTGAAGCATATTGTTTGGGCGTGGCTCAATCCTAGGGTTTGGTGCCAGTGTTCATGATTTTGAGTTATAATAAGTTATACCATGTGATTCCTTGCTATTTTTTGGGTAAAGATTGGTATATAACATGAAATTCTTTGATTATGTTAATCGTGATCTTTTTTATTTTATTTTATCCAAGTTCTTTTATTCGAGGTGTTGTTGGTGGGTTGTGACTTTATCCATGGCTTTTGGTGATTTGTGGGTTTTAATTGAATCCAATCATACCATTTGTCTTTATGATTTTTAGCGTGACTTTGATATGTAATTTGATGATGTTAATCACGAGTTAATTTGTATTGAAGTTAGAAATGTTCAAGGGGGTTTGAGATATTTTTGGCCCTTAAGCCTTAAGTGATGATTTTGCGGCTTTCGTTTTGTATGATTATTATCATGCTATAGATTGTAATTTCTAAATATTTTTTTGGCATATAGCATGCTTAATTTCAGCGAGTTTTAAGAATGTAGTTTTTTGGAGGAAAATTTAAAAGCTTTAGAGGTGTTTTACAAATTCTTAACAATATCAAGTATTCTTGAGAAAATGGCTTAATCAACCTTTAATCAACCTACGTTGGATTTAATTGAAGGAAATATCATGCTTTGATAATTAAGTATAAAAATAACCATTTTATCACTAAAAAGTCTTTAGTATAATTATAGTCGCGTGTCAGATAAAATAAGATCCTTGTGTTTTACACTAAGTTTAGCATTAACTTTAAACACTTTTGTGACATATGATATTTGTGTCCATTGAGCTTTTATTAGTGAAATACATCTTGTATTGACCTTTGAAAAACACAATTCTATAGACCATCATTTTGCATTTTCTTAAAATGCCAGGAGCTACTAGTCATATAGTACTTTGGTGCCTTTTCTACTCCATATGATCTTTGAACTCTATAGGTGATAAGCATAATTATGGATTAGGATATCTCGAATAGACTACCTCAGCAAGAGTCTATTATCAGTGGGCTTGATGTTCGACCTGCAGTAACATTTTTAGTTCTAGCTTAGGTGGATATTGGAGTCCTTGTACCACCACTCAATGTAGATATTCATTTGTAGTTAAATGGGATGATCATTCTTATTGTGCCCTTGGTGTACGACCACCATAGTAGGACATTGGAATCTTTGTATGTTTTAGCTTTTATGCCTTTGTTATTATTATGACCCATAATTTTGCGTTCATTAGTAGTAGGACCAGATGTCCAGGCATATACCTCAAAGTTTGTGTTTATATGTTATAGTGGCTCATGTGGTTTTTCCTTACATTATATTAATATGTCATTAGGTAATCTAATAATACGTGTTTAGTGTTAGCATTTAAAAACACTTATAAAATTTTGAATTATGTTCTATGTTAAGTTGGAGTTACTTGTTAGAGACGCCTTAGGGTTTTCCTCCTTAGAATAAATTTTTCCATGTGATATTATATAATGCCCTTGCCATGTTTAAACACTAATTATCTTTGTATTATGATTTCATAATTGCTATAACATGATTTTTCTATGTTGTATTTAGTATATCAATATGCTCAATCTTATGTGTAGTACTTTAATCTTACTATGTATGTTGTTCTTTAATGTATGTCATTGTAACATCTTATTATATCATAATCCTCAATAAAACTATATGCACATTGGTACTAGAAAAGAAAGATAGGAAACCCAAAATAGGAAATATTTGCCAAGCTGATGCAGTTAGACTTGTAAAACTTTATCTTTATTTTTATTTAGATGAATGCTACTCTTTCTCATAAAAAAAATGAAAATATTACTATGTTTTATATAAAATGTACGGTGAGTCGGTTTGATTGAAAATTTCTGTAGGTAAAAATAAAAAAGGAAAGAGCAGAAAACAAACTTTCAAATAGGCCGGAAACTAGGGTTCCAGTCTTCCGGATACATAAATTCGTTGGAGTCCATCGGAAAAGTTGGAAACTTGGAAGGGTGGAGTGGCCGAAAGAAGAGCCGAGATGGCGAAGTGCTTCAATGTGAAACAAAGGGAAAGGAGAGCTCTAATGTCTCAGAGGAAACGAGTTCAGAAGGGCGACCCTGATACCCTAAAGCTCAGGAGGAAGAACCAGCCCACTTCTGTCTCTGGCAAGCGTCAGCGCAAGCTCCTTAAGAAATGGCGCAGGGTAAGTTGTATACCAATCAATTCAGTTCACCCTTTCTCACTCTTAGTTTTATGCCCCTGATTAATTTGTTTGTTTTCCCGATATGTTGTAATAGGAGCAGAAGGATGCTTTGGAAAAGGGACTTGTTACCATGGAGGATATTGAGATGATTGCCGCCGATGGTGAGTTTCTCTCTTCCCTTCCGTTAGTAAACACTCTGAAGCAGAAGATTTGTTGCGATTGATAGGCTACTGTTGGGAATATTGTGCTCTCTATGCGTTTGCTGTTAGCTTATTAGACATAGCTAAGTTCAATCTTAACCAAAGGCCTTTGCTAAGTTCGAATTTTCTTTGATTCCTTCTGATATTTGTGATCAAGTCATTATATTATGAATTTGCTTATTGATAAGAGAATCAAGCTATGGAAGTGTGTTTGCCGATGAAATTTTGGTGGATTTAAAGTGCTAGTCTTTATACTGACGTGCGCTTAGGATAAGGGAAAAATTGGTTTTGAAGAGAGGCTGCAAGGGTTATGTAGAGTGAATTACTGATTAAATACTCTAATTTGAAGAAGCATGTCTCCAGTGATAATATTTTATGCTTGTAAGATGTTGGATCCATAATATGTCATATTTGGGATGCTATTGTGGTAATCACTGTATAGGGAACAATGAATTTCAAAGGAGAGCGCTATCTTCGTGTATAAATCTTAGCTTTGTTGTTGAATAAATTTTCCAAGGGTGAAGAGTGAAAGCTGAGAAATGAGGCTGCTAGCAAAACCAGAAAGTAACGGAAAAGAGCTACATCTTAGTTGCATTGCTGTGGTATCTTGCCCATGGTTTGTGTGTGACTGGTTTCATTATGTGTTTTTAGGTGGGTTGGGATGGTTGGCAGGGTTGGACATGCTGTAATGTGACTTGATGCTGGTGTGAGGTATGGACTATGAAGGTAAGCATGACGGTAGTACCACCAAAAAAGACTACCCCTGCTAAGGAAAACAAGGCACCTGCAACAAAACCAAGCTTTCTGAACATTCAATAAGGATATCTAGGTATAAGATGGTACCTGAAAATGATCCAAAAGCTCTCCAGGCTGCAATAGCTTCGCAGCCTGTCTCCGTTGCCATTGACGCTAGTCATTTTGCATTTCCACTGCATGGTGGTGGCATCTTCAGCGTCTTATGTGTAAAAAAAGTTGAATCATGGAGTTATGGCAGTTGGATGTGGAGGAAAGGGCAGTGAAATGTATTGGCTGGTGAAGAATTCATGGGGAAAGAATTGGGGTGAAGGTGGTTGTATAAGGATGAGATGAGGTTTATCTGATAAATCTGGTACTTGTGGCATAGCCATGGTGGATGGAGACTAGCGTCTTAATGGCCATTGAGACCACTCTTTTCATCAAAGATCTGATTATGTTTTTGCATTTATGGAATGTAGGTTCTTCCCAAGAAGTCAAGAAAAGTACACCAAATTTTCACATGAAGAAGAGTGTCAAACTTAAAGCTATAAAACAAAAGCGCAAAGGTAAATTCAAGCTTTACTCAGGCTAATATATCAATTGATTTTCGCTAGTTCTGGACTTGGTTTTTAGTTAAGCTTCGCCCAATTTACAGGTAAAAAACAAAGTAAGGCTACTGCCCCTGCTCCAGAGGCTTCTGCAGATGCAATGATGGAGTAAGTACTGATAATGGTAGAGTAGTTCATCCTTGAAAATGCTTTCATGTTTCCAAAGAAGTCTGAGAAGTAAAGCTTATTGTAGTTTGTCACATAATTGATTTTGTAATGTAAGTTGGTGGCTGTTATGACTACCTTTTCTGACTACAGGAATGCTTAATGATGTCGACATGCTCCCTTTTTTCTCCTCCCCCTTTTCTTCATGTTCTCAACTTGCCCGTGGTTCAAAAGTTTGATTATTATTTTATGTGATGGCTATAAGTGGGGAAAAGACCAAGAATGAATTAAGTTGGAAGAAAATGCATTAAACACCTTTGTATGTAAACAAAATGCATGTAATGACCCCAAATTTTTAGAAATTTATTGGGCAATTTTAAGTTTATGGCTTTGCACACCAAGTGATCATCTGTATTCTACATAACCTTGTGTGTTTAGATTGAGGCTTTTCTGATGTGTAATTATCAAAACTTAAGAGTTGTTTGGTAATTTTTTAAAAATTGTGAATTGTTGTGTGTTTTTTGCTTAAACTTAGGGTTGTGTGTAGGGATGACAATTGGATATGTTTTACTTAAAATCCAGCAGCTTTTATTTAATGAATATGTAAATGGTTATAAATATAGATTTGAATGGAGGAAAAAAGTATTTGATGTTTTTGTGTACGGATATACATAAGGCATTTCTAAAATTACACATACTTTTGTATTTATATTCGTATCCTTCATTTATCTAAATATGATATTATATTTTAGCCCTTCATTTTAATAATCTGTTAATATATTTTTTAAGGTTAAAAGTAAAAATATAATCTATTTATAATTATTTAAACATTTAATCCTAATATTGAATGATTTTTGCCCCAAACATGATGGGTATAGATATAGTGGATGGACAAAATATTTGTTGCATTTGAGTACATATATAGATATGAGTTCTTATATCGGATTTGAATAACGGGTAAGGAATATTTGATCCGTATTTAATTAATTATCATCCCAAGTATATAGTGTATTATCTCTTAAGTTGGCGATGAAACACAAAATCACCTATATAACATGGGTGCATATATTGTCGCGAAATCCTCATATTGAATTTTACCAATTATGTCAAAAAATGACAATGTCTTCATCTTTTATATAGTACCGTAGGAAAGTCTTCGGGTGTATTTAGTTAGGGAGAACATATTTCTATCTTTCATCTTTAGTTTTCTATAAAAAAAAATAATTTTTTTTATTATAAAAGGTTAGAAAAAAACGTGTTCATATATCTACGTAATGAAATTACCTTTTAATATAATTATAAAAAAGTATGTTCATGCTCTTATAATAATAATGATAAAAATAATATTAATGATAAAATTCATATCATCATCATCGTTATCATGACCATCGTTGTTATTATTAGTAGCAATGATATGTTAATCTTGAGAATAGTTTTGATAATAATAAAATTAATTAAAATAATTATAATAGTATCAATTATAATAATACTGATACTAATGTTATTATTAATATTAATAATTAATAGTAATATTATTAAAAAAATATTATGATATTACTATTAGATGTACTATTAACATTATTATTATTATTATTTATGTAGGTAATAATAATAATAATAATAATAATAATAATAATATTATTATTATTATTATTATTATTATTATTATTCTTGTTAATAATATAAATAATAATAACATTATTATAAATATTAATAAATAACATTGGTATATTATTAATATTAATGAAATTAATAATATTATTAATATTGTTATTCTTATTACTACTACTACTAATATTATTATTAAATCTTCCTGTAATATTATTACTAATGGATGATTAACATTAATAATAATATTATTAATGTTAATATTAATAATTAGCATATTATTATTTTATGAATATGAATATTAATATAAATTAATTACAATATTAATATTAAAGTGGATACTACTAATAATAATATGAATATCGATGTTTATAATATTATTAATTGAATTAACATTATCATTAGTATTATTTAATAAATGTTAATATTGATAAAAAAATAATAAAATAAATAATAATAATTATTATTAAAAATAATAAGCATATTAATATTATTAATAGTAGTCATAATAATTATTAATATTATCATTAATAATAATAATTTGTCAATTGAAAAACGTGTAGAAAATAAGAACACAATTTATATGGAAAATTCTATAAACTATAGATTATGATGTTTTTGTTTTAGTTTTCTTCACAAACGTATGAACACGTTTTCTGAATTTTCAAAAAACTAGGAGACTTTTTCTAAACAATAGCCTTTTTTGTCCCTAAAACTAAATGCACCTTTGGAGTTTCATTTTCTTTATCTATTAACTAGAGCTTTTATAGTGTGTATATTGATGGATAGGTTAAGCATTAAAGAGAGACAATATGGGGTGACCACTTGGGCCCACCACTTAAGAGTCTTGCTACTATGATGATGATTGGAGTTTAAATTCTATTAGAGACATACTTTTGTTGGTGATAGTGGTGAGATGTTATATGACTCATTGTTGACTTGAGTCTTCCTTTGGGAGCTTGGATTCCCTCCCCCCCCCCCCCCCCAAAAATTCTAGGGCTCCTCCCTCTTGGTCCCTTCCTCAATCCCTTAGTCAAAAAAGAAACAAGAGAGAAAATACATTGTTTGCATTTCTCATATGACGGGTAAGGAAATTAAATAGGTTTATGTAGGAGCCAACCCATGACAAATAATTACATAACATTGTAAACCAAATATGTTGTATAATAATTGATTTTTTTTAGCCATTATCATGCATGCCAATAGAAACCACACAATTATAAACAATATATACTATAACTTGTGACAAAAACTCATTATAAGCTCCCAACTAAGCTTATTTGTGACAACATATAGTTAGGCATTCAATATTCACAAGTTCAAACCAATCATTTGTATTATTTAACCTACCATTATTTCTCTAACATATATTGATGGTATTAAGCTTCTAATGCTTCTTACAACTCTTCAACAAGTGGGAAGGACATACGACGCCAATTTAGGAGGTGACCATTGCGGCTCCAGCAAACCATGGTGGTGAATGGAGCCCTATAATTGAGAAATGGATGCCAGGAGCAATTGGAATCCAAAGGACATTGTATCCTAGAGCCTATAAATAACTCAAACGTATGTGAAAGAAGGTTTTCCTTAACAAGTCAATGGCAATTATTACGTCCTCTAAGTTGGTCTTTGTTAACTATGTTCACCGCTTTGATGGCTTACATTTGTCTCAACACCAATAGTCATGCCAATGTAGAGTCGTAGGTGAGCGCAATTGAGTTAATAAGTGTTTAAATTAATGTTACAAGTTAACTCATTTTACTGAACAAATAAACCGAACTGAGCCCAATAACCTGAAAATGAACTTGAACAAATGTTCCTTTAAAAAATGAACCGAGCTCTCTATAAATGAGTTGAGTATATTTTTTTAAGTTCAGATTCGACTTGTTTAATAAATGAGCTTAAAAATAAGTTTCCAGCTTGAATTATTTAACTAAATAAATAAACCAAACCAAACTATTTACTTGGTTCATTTACAATCTGACCAACATATGCAATCACGATTTACAATGTTGGAGAGTCGTTGTTGTCATTAAGAGTCTTTGCATCAATGTATCATGATATAATGTCCAATTAGCTAGATAGAAGATATTTCTATCTATTTAAATAAAATGTGTTTATATTATGAAAAATGTATATTTTTATCATGAAAGATGTTTATTCTAGTATGAGTATTTGATTTCAAATATGTTTATTCTTACTATTTGGACATTATGTTTCATATATTGAAAGATATGTATTTTATTTGAATATATATATATATATATTATTGTAGATGTGTATTTTGTTGAGGAAAATATTTTATTATTATCTTAGAATATGTGTAATTTTGTTTTATAAGATTTGTATATTTTCCCCTTTTACTTGTATAACAAATAAAATTATGGTTGTTGCATAGCATAACAAGGGAGTCACTTTACCATATGTATTTATATCATGGAAGATACGTATTTTTATTCCATAAGAATTGTATATCCCCCTCACCCTTGTTCATAAATAATGTGTATTTATAAACTAAAAAATATGTATTTATATTTACAAAAGTATATAATTTATTGATGAATATATGCATGTATGTAAGATATGTATTTTCTTCGTATGCATATATGCATTTTTTAACACCTAAAATATAATAATATAGATGCCTATTGGTGATACAGACCCAAAGGGGGTACTCCCCTAGAAGGCCCCAGGGGTACTCCCCCGAGAAGAGCCCTAACTCCACCCAAAAGTTAGCTCAAGAGGTGAGGACTGACTCCTCCATATAAACTGC
This sequence comes from Tamarix austromongolica, assembly GCA_039764185.1. NCBI lineage: Eukaryota > Viridiplantae > Streptophyta > Magnoliopsida > Caryophyllales > Tamaricaceae > Tamarix > Tamarix austromongolica. Next base: position 106,889,111 of record CM077817.1, read on the forward strand.
CCAAAGATCCCCTCGGTAACCAATGTGGGAATCCCACATCACCCACCCCCTTTAGACTCCACGTCCTCGTGCTGCCTCTGTCGGCGATCGGCACGCAAGACTGCAGGGAGGTTTGACTGAGGATAGCTCTGATACCAGATGATACAGACCCAAAGGGGGTACTCCCCTAGAAGGCCCCAGATAAAATAAATAAGAACAAAATATGGTTAGGTTTTCAATTATTTTTTGAACTAAATTATAGATAATTAGTTGCAAATATTATAAGGTTTACCATGCATTGTGGGACCGTTTCTAAGGTGCGAATTGCCCCCCAAATCCTATGTCATGTTCCCCACACAAGTGTACACTTGCATTCAAAGCACCCACTCAACGAGGTTATAGGGTAACAATAACCCATGAGGGCTTCAACTCTTTTTCATAAGGTATTGGGTTCGAATCACATTATGGCAGATGTATATTAAAGGTGTGAAAAGGAAACATAGACTTCTTGAGATGAAATTGCTAAAGTAATTTCGGTAGCCACTATGTGGAAGTTCTATTTCTACTAGTGACTAAAGTTAATGGTTAGGGGTCGGCTTCTTGTAGGCACCCGTAGTCATAAACACATGTTTTCCGCACTCTTGGGGCACATGTTGCAATTTACTTCCATTGTGTCTGCCTGGGATAAGGTTGGCGGTGGCGCCTAATATAAGCGTATTGCTTTTTGAGTTGAGAGGGTAAAAATTACCCACTTATATGGTCTCTCTTTATCATCTCACTCACTTTCAATTCAGGGAACAAATAGGGATCTCATCGCCTTATTTACCTAAAAGACCTGAATCATTCATTTCTTCAATACTCTACGCTATGAGTTATTCACCAACTCCAATATCTTAGTAGAATTCTTAAGTTAGTCCCCGCCATAAAATTATGTTAAAATTGGCTTCGTATCGGTGAATTAAGCATCATGCAGTGTATGTCTAATACTCTTCATAATTTTACCTTTGCTATACCATGGGTATATGAATGCTAAAGATTTGAGCATAGGATTGCAAATAAATGAGTTATTGGGATAATCTTGGGCATCTGAATGGTGAAGTTCTTTATATTGGGTCATAAATGAATACATTATTGGTGGATACTTTTGAGCTTAGTTCGATGATGCTTTGATCAAATTATTTCATTTAATAAATAAACTTAAAATGAACGATTTAAACCTGACTCAATTTTTAAGAATAGTGAAGTCTTTGCAAAATTCTACAACTCTTTCTATTATAAGTTGGTTTAAACTTGGTATGCTTATGTGTTCATGAGTGAATGCATGCATTAATGATCCATATCATTGAATAAAATATTAGTAAACTAAAATGTGGTAGTTTCATAAATAGTTACCCCATGATTTAGTATAGTGTCATTTCTTTCTACTTTATTACCTCTCATCCATTGGGAATAATGTTTTTAAAATCAAGATTCTATCTAGAATCGATTTGGAGACTTAGAATCATATCACATAATCAAGTCATATTATCCTATAAAAACTACAAAACTATATATATATATATATATATATATATATATATATATATATATATATATATATATATATATGCAATCACCAATTAAGTTTTAGCAACTTACAAATTATAGAATTATTTTTTCATATTAGAAATTATATTGAGTCAACAATATCATGAATAAATTATTAGATAAAAACTCAAAATTTCAACGATATGTTACAAAATAATAATATATTGTTGAGAATTAGAAAATTATGGAAGAAATACGGTTGGACTAAGAGGTAAGATAGAGTTGAAGATAAATGGATGAAAATAATAGAATCATAATATTTTGTAATGATTTTATTATTGTAAGATTATACCTTGATCTTTGCATCATTTTATAATTTTTAAATTGTATAATCGTCTAATCAAATTATGATTTTAATAACTATGCATAGTAATCATAGCCTAGCTTTTATTTTAATAAATCAAGCACTTTCTAACTCATTTTATTTTACTTCAATATTATGATTGAGCTTAGATAGATTTGAGTATCTAACAAGTTGAACAATTTCTTAGACATGTCTCATTTTACTTATATTAATCAAGCTTAGATATGTTTGAGCTTCTTAAGTTGCCATATTTACAATCTCAAGGTCAATTTATTTCATTTAAATCGACTAGAGTTTAATGATAGGTGATCACTCAATCTCCTTCAATAATAAACCAACATAAAGCTAAAGGTCTACTCTTATGAGTAATGATTCTTCCTAATTCGTGAAAATATATTTGACTTATAGTTGTCTATTTATGTGATTTGTGTGAGTGATTCTTTTAAATAAATATGAAAAAAAGAATATAAAAGTAAAGAATAGTTGTGAAGGAGATAACCTACTTTATACCCTGTCTACTTTTTGGGTTATCAATCCTTTTAATGAATCAAGAAAAAAGAGAGCAAGGAGTTGTATTATGGGGTGAATTTATAGAGCCATTATATCCTTTTTATTGGGGGAGAAAACCAAGGAGGAGCGCCTACAAGATAGGCTCGAGTGAGGTTTCATTCCAAAATTAATTGGACTTTGTTTTGGGTATGTGCTTCTCTTTAGTTTTATTCCCTAACAAGTGGTATCAAAGTTTCAGCTTCGAGATGCCTAGCATTACCAAATCTGACATCAAGAAATTTGATGGCAAATTGGAAATATCAGCTGTAATATTTGGAGAGTCCAGATAAAGGTTGTGCTTACCTATAATGGATTGAAGAAGGCAATAGATGGCAAATCCAATAAGCCTACAACTATGATAAACAAGTAATGATACGAATTGGATGAAAAGGTGATATAAGCAATTGAATTGTCCTTTTCTAATGAGATCCCTCACAAGGTAGTTCTTGAGACCTCTATATCTACCCTATGGCTTAAGCTTGAATTGTTTTATATGACTAAAAATCTAGCAAATAAGCTTAATCTCAAATAGTATTTATATACACTAAGTATAATGAAATATACTCCTATTCAATTTCATCTAAATGAATTTAATTTAATTATTATTGATTTGGAGAATCTAGATATAATACTCCAAAATTTTATCTAATTTTGATTTTGACTAATTAATATTTTAACCTAATCCTAATCCTAACTCAAAAATTTTCTTTGATCCTTTTCCTTTTATTCCTTTTTTATTTTTTATTTTTCCTTCCTTTTCTTTTCATCCTTCTCCTTCTCGATCTACGCATAACCTCCCCCTTCCTTTCCCTTTCCCCTTTCCCCTTTCGAACCACACATATCCCTCCTACTCATGCACACACATCCCTTTCTCTTCTACTTTCCACCCATGCAACTTGCAACCTGCGCCACCTACTCCTCTACACCATCTTCCCTACATTGCACCAACCTTAAATTACCTAAACACACACCTACCACACCACCCACTTCAAAACCAACCATGCAAGAGCCCTTACCCTTCAGCTTCCAACTCCCTCACCTTAACCACATGCACTTGTGTACACACACATGCGCACGCAAATTGCCCTATTTTCTTCTCCTCCTTTTCCCTTCCATTATTGTCATCCATATTAGCCAACTTACACCTTCTTCTTTTCTTCTCCCTTTCATTGTTCTCTTTCATTGACACCAATACCACATCACTCACCACCACTGGCCACAAAGCACCACCACCTTCTTGCCCAACCATCACCACCTCATCCTTGTCAACCTTCCTTGTTGTCACCCAACAATCGCAACCCTAATCCACTCTATTTTTCTACTTCTCGTGCTCACTTGCTTCATTTTTTTTGGGGAATGCCCGACTCGTGCACACCTAGCACGGTCATACACCTTTTGCATGACCAACCCATGTATCACTTCCAGCCCGTGCCCTACCCGTGTATGCCTTATCCATTTTCTTATTTACATGCCTTAATCCCAACTCATGTGCCATTCGTGCATCATTTTCTCTCGTGACACATGCTTTTCTTACCGTGCCACCTTGAGCACCGTTGTGCCCTCCACCATACACACCCCTTGCCCGGCCTTCCATTTTTATTTACTTCTATTTTTTTTCCATATCCTTTGCCTTATTTTTTCCTATTTAATTTATAAAATTCTAATCTTGCGTGTTTTGAATTCTAGGTAATATTTCGGTGGTGTTGGAGGAGGAATCATAGGTCTTACACACTTAGAGATTGGAGACACGTTGGCAAGAATACATATTATAGTTAGGGCCATATGTACAATATGTGTATATGTATTTATGATATCATGCTTGAAATTGTTATATGGAAAATATTATTATGATAATGGTGCTATATGATGCGATGTTGTATGTTGAAAGGAAAAATAAGAAAGTTGTGAAAGTACGAGTTTGTGTATATTGTTTGCTGATATGAATTGTGGGGTGTAGTATTTGTATATAATTATGGCTATGCATTTTTATTATGATATAATGTATTAGAGGTTGAAAAATCATTCATATTAGGATTCATAAGATTTTTGTGGAGATATAGGTATTTTAGGTGCCTTAGTGGGATTTTGGTTAGTATGGGTTAAAAATAGAATATTGGATATTTTAATGTGATAAATGGTTGTAAAAAGGTTAAGTATATTATGTAGAATGTTTGTAGTGAATATGAATAGTTTAAGTCTAATAAACGAGAAAAGTTGTTTTCAATGGAACTAGTAACCCTAAGAGTCAGCTATAGTCGCATGCATAAGATGTTGGTGTTATTACTTAATTTTTTGATACATTGTTAATAATAATATTTAAATGATGGGTAATGAATTTGGTGATAAAATGATTACTAGGGAAGAAGTTAGGCATAACTTATGAAATTAGGGTTTCGTAAGGGAATTATGTGTTTCAAATGGTTATGGTAAGATATATTATATGATTTGCATGCCTACATACGCATATGTATGAGGACCTTGATAAATACCATATTGAATAAGATACTAATTACTTAAAGAGAAATATTTTGTGTATCAAGAGTCAAGGTGTTGTATGTTCGTTCCACCAGACGATAATAGTTGCTCAAATGTATTTTTTCCTGAGAGGTGCTCCAAATCATTCTACCGATTTAAGAATAGTGGGGTTCTCAAGATCAATGTAAACCAGAATATGATCTTGAGATGAGTAATGAGAATAAGATATTAGTCACTTAAAGTAAAAGATTTCGTGAGTCATAATAGAGGTATTGTGTTTGTTCCACCGAATGATAATAACGTCACAAGAGCATTTTGCCTTAATACATTCTTTAGATCATTCTACCAGCTTAAGAATAGTGTTCACAAGCATATTGCATTGAAGGGTGTAAAATTCGTTTCACCAGACAGTTATAGTGGCTTAGGTGTGTTTTTTCCTAAAAAGTACTTCAGACCATTCTACTAGTTTAAGAATAGTGGGGTTCTTGAACTCAACATAAATATAAAAATGGTTTATGATTATAACAAATGATGGAATTCTGGAATCAATATTACCATACATTATGTTTATTATGCTCACTTATTCTTCCATATGATTTATGTTTTTTGTGTAACCTAGTTATGGTTATATTATTAGCTTACTCAGTACATAGCGTATTGATCATTCTTTTTATGGACGCTACTCATTCCCATGAGTAGATGACCTAGTTGAGTTTGTAAAGGTCATTGATGACCCACAAGATGATTATGATACTTATGGAGCCTTGATTGGGCGGGAGTTATCATGTCTTATGTATGGGGTTGGGATCAAAAAGTTATAATATCCAGTTCTTTGTTTTGCCTAGATATCTTTTAGGACTCTTTGTCTAGGGTATTCCTAAAACTCTTAAGTAAGTTTATGAACGTTTCCTCATTTTTTATTTATTATGCTTTACTTTATAAATTATTTAGTCTTATAATTGATGTGAGAATGGTATTTAAGCCAAATTTATATCAAATATAGATGTAACATCCATTTATATTTGTTTTTTCCGTCCTAAATCTTTGGGTATTACACTAGATGTGAAAATTGATGTTGAGGTTTTTTCTCTTCCATCTAATTTTAAGAACTTTAAGGAAATTATGTTATATGTAAATAAGGATACTCTTTCTTTTGAAGATGTTAAATCCAATTTGTTATCGAAGGAGAAATGTGACCTTGAGGTTTGTTCTATTGACAATGTTGAAAGTTTGTCTGTTAGAGGTAGATCTAATAACTAGGATGGTAAAAATAAGAAGAACCAATCTAAGTCTAAAGGATGTATTCCCAATGTGATATGTAGCTAATACAAGAAATTTGGTCATGAAGTTCTTAATTATTTTCAATTGAAAATAAGATAACTAAGGAGGAAAAAGGAAAACTACTACAAAATTATAATAATGATGAAGTCAGTGTTGTTGAAATGGAATATGAGGGAGATGTACTCTTGATACTTTTGATTACATAAGGAGTTGGTCTCAATGAGTTAAATTTTTTGTTATAGGTACCATATGCATCCTAATCAAGATTCGTTTACCAGTTATGTGCAGGTTGATTGTGGTGTTATTTTGATGGGTAATGATGCTTAGTGTAAGTTTGTTGGAGTAGGTAGTGTGTAGTTCAAGGCCCATGATGGATGCATTAGGACATTAACCAAAGTTAGGCATATTCCTTATTTGAAGCATAATTTGATTTCTTTGGGCATCCTTGAGTCTCTTGGTTACGACCATTCAATTGAAGGTGAAGTTCTGAAAGTCTCCAAAGGCAATCTTATCTTAATTAAGGGTAACATGCTTGTCAATCTTTATATCTTACAGGGTTCTATAGTTATAAGTTCAACTACAATATGTGCATCTAAGTCCGATGAATACCTCATTTAGTTATGGCACATAAGCTTGGGCTATATGAGTGAGAAGGGTATGATTGCTCAGAGCAACCTAGGTCATCTTAGTAATAGTACAAGGAAGTTGTAGTTTTGTGAAAATTATGCATTTGGGAAGAAGAAGAATGTCAAATTCTCTATTATAATACATTGTACTAAGAATATTCTAGATTACATCCATTCCTATTTATGACAGTCATCCAAGGTGCTTTCCCATGGTGGTAGGTGCTATATAATGATGCGGATTGATGGCTTCTCTTATAATGTTTAGGCTTATTTTCTATGCCATAAGAATGAAGCATTTCCTGATTTTAAGAAGTGGAAAGCTCTAGTTGAGAACCAAACAAGGAAGAAGGTGAAGAAGCTCATGACAGATAAGTGGTTAAAGTTTGTTGAGACTTATTTTAATGAGTTATGCATATATCATGATATTCTTAGACATATGACTCTCATCGGGAATCCCCGATAGAACAAAGTTGCATAATGCATTAATTCAACTCTGTTTGAGAGAGCTAGGTGTATTCTCTCTAATGTTGGATTGTGGCATTGATGTGAGTTTTGCCTTGAAGTAGTTTATACAACTTGTTATATAACTAATCAATATTCACATTCATCCATGTATTTCAATATTCCACAATAATTTTGGTTAGGTCATCCTATTGATTACTCTATTATTAGAACCTTTGGATGTTGTGCCATGCTTATGTACATGTCAATCATGGTAAATTATCTCCTAGTATTGTTAAATACATTTTCCTCAATCGTGCTTTTGAGTCTAAGGGTTATAGATTTTGGTGTAATGAATCGAGAAAAATTATTTTGAGTACGGACGTTACCTTTAATGAAAATGCATTATTTTCGTGTAGAAAATAAACTACTATTTCATCACCTAGTACAAGGGTGAAGTTAGAAGTTAGGCTCAGTGATAATGCTTTTTCTCCCTCATCCACATAGCCCATTAATAATACTAGTGGTGTTAACCATGTGGCTCGTACCATTAGGATGTCCACCAGCACCAGGATGGTTATTCTTGTAATACCCTAATTTTTTTTGCTAAACTTAATCCCATATAATTGATATCTTAATCCAATTCTAATATCAGAAAAATTTTATTCTAGCCTTACTCTAATTCCTTAATCTCAAAATCTTAACCTAAGCATAATCTTTATCCTGGGTAATTTATATTTCTTAATCCAACCTAAATTCTAGTAGATTTATATTTATAATCCTACCTATTTTAGCTAATCAAAATTTAATCTAAATATAAAGTTAAGCCTTTTTCCCGCTTTTCCTTTCTTTCTCCTTTTTTCTTTTTCCTTTCTCCTGTGTCGATTTCTTCTTCTCTTCCTATCTTGCATGTGTTTTCCTCATCTTCTGCAGCTCACAGCCATCACCTTTCAACTATCATCTCCCATCTCTCTCATTAAGTTTTGCTCCTCTCCCTCATGCCTCTACTCACCCTTGTGCCTCTATTGATCATCACCATCTTCATCCTCTACCTTCCTTTGCATTCCCCGTGTACACGCCATACATATACATATATATATACTACCTTCTCTTCTCTCTCTCTCTCTCCCTTATTTATTTTTCTCATTTATTGCCTATCTTCTATCGAGCATCATCTTGCACAAGCTTTTCTTCTTCTTCTTCTTCTTCTCCCCTTCTCTATTCCCATTGCTCGAGCCACCACCATCATCTTCCACACACCACTATAGCCACCAAGCGCTGCCTTGTGATTGGTGGATCAACCACCAAAAAACCCCTTTACTCCCCTTCATTGTCTTTGACCGTCATTGTCCACCATCACCACTACCGATGTAACACCCCAAAATTTTTACTTACTCTAATTCCGTACCATTAACACCCTAATTCAATTCTAGTCTTGATAAAATCTTATTTTTATCCTTAACCAAATTTCTTAATCCTAAAATCTTAACCAAATACGAATCTTTGACCTAAATAAACCATATTTTGTAACCTAATCTCAAACCCACTAAAATTACCACTAATCCTATCTATTTTAGCTAATCCAAAATAACCTAAACTAATCCCCAACCTTTTTCCCTTTTTCTTTTTCTTTCTCCTTTTCTTTTCTTTCTTCTCCTTTCTCCCGTCATCTTTATCGTAAAGATTGACTTCCTTTTGCAGCTTGCACCTTCTTCTATCACCTCCTCTACAGTCACCCTCATCCATCATCCATCACCCATCTTCTTCTCATATCTTTCCTGATCTGCACACCACCCTATCTCCCTCCCTTCTTCTTTTCCATTCTTTTTCTCATGTAACCTACCCCCAAGCCGTCACCATCCTTGTTGCACCCTCTACAATTTCACCACAACACATAACCATCACCTCCTTGCCACCCCTCATGACCTATACCATCCCCCTGCATTGCCCGTTTGTACGTTTTTCCCCTTGTTTCTTCCACCGTGCACGCCCAGGCATACACACACACACACACACACACACACACACATTACACACTCTCCTTCCTTCCTCTTTGCTTTGCCTCCATTTTGTCCATTTTGTGTCCAAAACACTACCTCTAGCTCCCCTTATTTTTTCCTCTTTCTTCCATATTCTTTTCCTCCTCTTCTCTGCCTTATTTTGCTTGCCACACCACCATTTCCACCTCCAAGCACCACCACGCACCACCCATCGATTGGTGGACCAACCACTAAGGTCACCACAACCTTCCCCAACACCGTTACTGGCCATCGCCATCGGGCACCACTTCTTTTTCCCTCTTTTTCCTCTTGTCCGTTACATTTTTGAGAAATGCACAGCCTACACACGGCCTCAAGTACAACCTTGCAACACTAAAATTTCCTATTGCACATCTGTGCAACAAAGCACAATATGCCCATGCACCCTTACACTCCTTACGCATGACCCTATCGTATGCCCATGTGCATTTATTCTACTTACGCCTATTTACCCAATGATAGAGCATGACCATGCCACTTCATATTGCCTAACCGTGCACAATCCTAACTCTCAACCTAGGTATGCACTGCTTATAGCACGCCCGTGCAACCACCCATTTTTAGTTGTGCACCCCTATTTTCATCCTCAAACCTTATCTAAATACCACCAAATTTTCACCATAGCTCTACCACACACCCACATATCTCAAGCTTCCATTTGACTATGATTATTTTCATTTTTACCTTCTTTACCTTAATTTCTCCTTTGGTTATACTCTTTGAGCCTAACCATGTATTTTTTTATAGGTGGTACTCCAGTGATCTTAGAGGATGAGGTCTAGGATTTACATGCTTAGAGCCTGGTATCCTAGTTGGTAATGATACTAATCGATATTTTAGAGTTTTTGTGTTAATTATTTATTTGGATATGTCTATTTTTAATGATTTTGTTGCTATATGATTTAATGTATGTAGATCATGATATGTTGTGATAATATGGATTATAAGTTTGAAAGAAAGAAAGTGAAAATGGGTAAGAGGTATGGGTATGATTTTGTTATGATAATATCATATTTATAGGAAATATATTATATGGCATGAAATATAGTCTAAATAAGCTATGATAAGTGGACATAAGCATATTTATGAGATGTAATGATAAAATAGTGGATTGAAAAAATAATGTGTGTGGAAGGTACACAATTTTATAAAATAAAGCATATTAGTTATCCTTAAGGCTATTTTGGTCATTATGGGATAATAAGAAAATTTTGGTATTTTAAATGTTAGGTGGATTAAATATGGTAATGATATTCTGAGGAGTGTTTGGAAGTATTATTGTTTGCCTTGAGTGCTTTAAAATAAAATAATGGTCTAATTAGGGCATAATAATTTAAAATGATTATATTAATATTCTATGTGTAAAACCTAGAGGTTATCCAGATTCTGGATATGTTGCTTATGATTGGCCTTAACAAGATGTTTATTGAACTTGGTAATCATACGAGTCTTATGACAAGAATTATGATTACTGATGAATTTAGGATTTCGGTAATTATGTGAATAGTGTGATAAGAGTATTATTTCATGTGGACGATGTGGAGTTAGACCATGAAATACGAGTATGATAATAATGATGATATTTGAGGATGATATATTATAATCTATGGATGAATAATCAACAAGGGATAATGAATGCTAGGAGTGTGTAATTTGGGTTTGAAGAGATTAAGGACTTGGACTTTTGTTTATTTACTTTAATATGTTCGATGCCTGTGACTCAATCATGAATAATATACTAACTACTTAAAGTGAAAGAGCACATGAGTTAAGCTAAGGTGATGTTTATTTTATATATATTCTGTTCCACCGGAGAGAATAGTGGCTTGGGAGCATTCTACCCCGAGAAGATGATGTTTTAAATATCCATTCCATTGAAGATAAGAGTAGTTCGGGAGTATTTTGTCCCGAGAAGGTGTTTTAGTCTGTTCTACCGGATTAAGAATAGTGGGGCCCCTACTCACTGAAAAATAAAAATATAACAGTATAACCTCTAGAAAAGACATTAATGATTTAAAGTGGAAGAGTATGTCAGTCAAGACTAATGCGTTATTTTTATATCCATTCCACCATATAGAATAATGGCTGGGGAGTGTTACACTATCTAATAAAGAGATCTAGATCATTATCTATCTTATGAGATGTGTCATTTATTTGACTATATATTTATCACTTGTTGTGAATGCAAGTGTTATTTGTATCCCTTATTCGTTAGTATTATTCTATTGCTCAGTACGTAGCATACTAACCACATGTTTTATAGGTGTTGCTCATTTCCACGAATAAGAGACCCTGATTCTTATATATAGGTCTCAAAAGATCCCATAGATGACTATGATGCCTATGATGCACTATGTGGGGATGAGTGACTTTATCTATACTGGGTATTTGGGTGAACAGTAATGTTATTTGATATTTGTGTTTACCCGAATACCCTTTTTGGACACTTGATCCATGGTATCCCTCATTTTTTATATTTTTATTGTAATTTGGAGTTAATCTCCAAACTCATATTGTATTATAAATGTTTCTTTTGTTTCTAATTTCCTTATTTTACTATAAATGTTTTTAGTATTGTGATTGATATAAGGATGGTTGAATAAACTAGACTTATGTCAATTATAGCGGTAACCCTCAATATTTTATTTATATACTTCCATTGTAATTTTTTTTTCAGTAGTAAAAATCAGGGTGTTATGGTTGCCTTCTTTTCTCCTGTATTTATCGCATTTTTGTGAGGCGCATGAGTCACAGACGGTCACTCGCATAACTCTGCACTATCTTTTTTCCTTGTCGCACACCTATGCATGCTTGCACAGTTTGTCCGTGCATACTCGCATAACCAACACATAGCCTTACGCACGCCTATGCATCCCTGTTCTATAACACTCCAAAATTTCATAACCTTTGTATTTGGGTGTTTGGCCTTTTTATTCAAAACTAACCCTTAAACCTTAATCTAATTATTTTGTTCATTGCCTTGTCCCATAGCCTGAAATAAATTTCCTAAAATTTATCCCCGATTATTTTACCTTTTTTTTGTTCTATTAAACCTATCATAATCTGGATTATTTTTTCTAATATATTTTCCTACCTAGTACCCTAATCTATCCAAATAAAACCTAAAAATAAATAAATAAAATTCTACCCTGCCCTACCATTTTTACCCCTATTCTACCCCTGTGTCGTGCCCTAATATTCTCCACCAAAGACTCTCCCCTTCTCCCGCTGCAACCCCATCACCTTACCCCTTCTCTATAGACTATAGGTGTGTTTACATACACACGCAAACCCAGCCCATGTGCACCCAACTTTCTATCATCTCACCTCCCTCACTCCATTTAACTCCATCTGCATACATACATACATATATATAGATGCCACCTTCTCAACAAAAACCAAACCTCTCAAAACCCAAACTCACAACCTTGAAGCCCCAGCTTGCACGAGTACCAACTTGCAACCCGACCAACCTTTCCCATCTCCCTCTCTCGGCCTTAGCTCTCCTCAACCCCTACCTCGACTAACCATCCTCGACAACTAACCACACACTACATCACCATCGCACTCAGCACCCCTCCCCTGCCCCTCCATCTTTGTTCGATTCCAGTACCACCTAGCACACTTCTTACATAGCCTCCCTTCCACCTTCTTCTCCTTCCTGCCCGTGCACCCCAACTCTAGCCATGATCCCTACACCACTCCGCAACCAACCATATCCTTCTTGCAGATCCCTACCCCAGCCACAGCCTTGCTAGAGCATGCATCCACCACCACAACCTTCTCCCAACTCTCTTCTTGCTCCATCCCTGCATACCCCACCAACCACCAGCCCTCCCACAGCTCTAACTTCTATCCACCAAGAAACTGCCACCACTACCTCACCCTGCCTCCTCAACCCAGCCAACCACCGATCCACTCCTCCCCCTACACGTGCACCCTTAGCTCACGGTGCGTGCATGCAGCGTGAATGAGTTGTGTTGTAGTTTTAATATATTTTGGTACCCATTTCAAATGTAAGGTTATTTTGGTAATTTCATAAACATAAATATTTTATTATTATTATTATTATTATTATTATTTTACCTGATAAATATTAATTTAATAATTGTAGTATTATTTTTAGGCACAAAATTTTGAGTAGCGGGACCTTATATTTTTAGTAGGATATTGTTATTTTTGTGTTTTGCTATAATTCAGGTAATTGTTATACTTTACTAAAATAATAAATATTGCATGATAGCACATTAGGATTTTTGTGTGTGAAATACATTAAGCATGATTCGTTACGTTATAATTATATGATTATTATTGTTATCATGAGAATTAGAAAAATGAGCATGTTATCTGATGTAGAATATTTCAGATATAAAAGTATGATTAAAACGATTCAATTGTTGGAAAAATATTTTGTATGATAAATATGTATAAAATAATAGGTTGAGCATACTTAGATATAATTGTGGAATAATTATTATGGATGAGTGCCCGAGGGACAACTTAGTCATTTTCAGTATATTATAATATTTATCTTGAAAAAATGTCTAATGTGTATTATCATGTTATTGTTATTATATTATTAAATGTATGTTGTTAATGATATATTATGATAATTTGGATTATATGCTATAAAAAGAGTAAGAATGACAAAAGAAATGCTAATATGATGTTGTTACGCTAAGTCACATTTTTGTGGATGAGTATAAATTATGGGAGAATAATATGGGCTTATTAAAGTATGAAAATTGGGGAATAATTATATTTAAGATATATGTTGATAAATGGAGGATTTGAAAATAATGATATTGAAAATATAAGCTTTTTGTGAAATAAGGGTTATCGGTTATCTTTAAGGACATTTTGGTCAATATATTTTAATATAAAAATTTTGATATTTAATGTGTTAGGTAGATTAAACATATGCTAATAAGACTATGTGGAGTGATTGGAGTAATTATGAATGTCATAAGTTTCTCAAATGAGAAAATGGTCTAATTTGGGAATAGTAACATTAAAACGGTAATGTTTTTATCACATGTGTAAAATGTTGAAGTTAGGCCATAAATTTTTGATATGTTGTTAAAATTGGTATTCTGGGGATGTATATTGAATTTGGTAATTATATAATCCTTATTGAAAAAGTTATGATTTACTTGTAAAATTAGGGTTTTGGGAGCTTTGTGAATAATAACTTTTGAGGTAGGGCTATTATCACATGTGTAAGACGTGGGATTTAGACCTCGAATTTTGGTTATGTTAATAATAATATTAATTTAGGAATATATACTAAATTCTGTGGATAAATGATCAATATAGGGGAAGTTTTGTCTAAATTGTGAATTTAGGGTTTTCAGGGAAAAATAAGCTTAACCTTATAGAAAATTCTTGTTATCTATATGTTGATGTATCACTTGCCTTAATTAAGTTTTGTAATTATAAACCAATTATGAATAAGATACTAATCATTTAAAGTGAAAGATCACATGAGTTGGGCCGAGGTGTTTATGGGTCTGTTCCATCAGACTATAATAATAGCTCAAGTGTCCTGTCCTTGAGAGGTGCTTCAATCTATTCCACTAGATTAAGAATAGAATGGTCCTATATTTGACGTGAATGAGAATATGATTTGAGATAATAACTAATGGATAAGATAATAATTATTTAAAATGGAATAGTACATGAGTCAGGTGTAGGTGTTGGGTTCGTTCCACCAAACAATAATAGTGGGTCTGGTGTGTTATCCCTGAGAAGTAATTCAAATCATTCCATCGATTGAGAATAGTAACTCGGGAGCATTTTTTCCTAAAAGGTGTGGGTTCATTCCACCAGAGGATAATAGTGCCTCAAGTGTATTGTCCCTGAAAGATGTTTCACACCATTCCATAGGTTTAAGAATAGTGGGGTCCTAGAACTTAATGGTAAAAAATAAAATTGGATATAATAATGATTATTATTAGATTATTATATTGTCCGGTAGTAGCCTTTGTGCCTACCTATGATTCGGTAGTAGGCTTCGTGCCTACTTGTGTGGGTATTGTGCCATACCTATGATGTTATGCATTTTGTTAGGATTGATGTGGAGATACGATTTATGTTATGAAGGTTATGGTTGTTGTGTTGGAGTTTGTTTCTAATCCTACTTCAAAGAGTATCTCTGGTATGCTCGTTTGGTAAGTTTAGTTGTTTTAAATGAATAAATATGAACAACATGTGACCTTGATGGTAATTGATTATCTAAATGATTATTGTATATCAATCTCGTATGTATATGTAAATGTGTTGTACCATGTTGATTGTTATGCCTTATATGTATTCCATGCTAGTTTTTCATAGTAGTTTGGTATAAAGGGTTACTCAGTACCATTATACTGAAGGGTTCATTCTCGTGGGCCCCTACCTATTCAATGGGTAGGGACTTTGTAGGTTAGCTTCCGAGTTCATTCAAAAGCCGGTAGTTCAGAGTTGAGAGTGTAAGACTATCCAGTGTCTGTTTTGCTATCTTATTTCTGGTTGTATTTTGACATTTATGTCCTCTTGTAATTTCTCTCTTGAGTTTTGTAAATTGCTGATGTTATTTTTAATTAGTATGGTATTTATCTAATGTTCTCTCTGTTCTGAATTTTGTAATCATGTTATTAATTTACATGGAGTAATGATTTTAGCCTTAGCACTTGTTATAAGAATAGTAAAGGAAACTGGACTTGTACCAGGTGTGGTGGAAACACCCTTCATTTTTATTGGTTTAGCTTCCATGCTTAAATCTACAAATGAAAATTTTAAATTCATAAAAATCGGGGTGCTACATGTTCTTTCTCATCTGTGCAAGCATTGCATGAGCACAGTCATGCCTCCTTCGCACAACCTGCACGTGCAGATTTCCAACTCACGGCCTGGGTGAGCACAGCCTGCCGCACACCTGTGCAACTTTATTTTTTTGGCCGTGCACCTCTTTTTACACACCCAAATACCATCAAAATTCCACCATAGCACCACCACACTTCTACGCAACTCAAGCTTTCCTTAGACTCTGGTTATTTTCATTTTTTCCCTCCTTTACGTTAACTTTTCTCTCGATTATGCTCTTTGAGCATAATCATATATTATCTTATTTTTGTAGGTGATATTCTAGTGATATTGGAGGAGGAGATTTAGGATTTGCGTGCATAGATCCCGATTTCCTTATTAGTAAGGATACATGTAATAGCTAGGACTTTACATGTATGTGTGTGTGTGTGTGTGTGTATGTGTATGTGCTTTTATATTGGACATGTTATATGAATGGTGTTATCCTATGATATGATGTATTGAGAGTATTAAAATTTGGAAGTATATATTTGGGAATAATGTTAGATATATGGTATCTATTTATATATTTCTCGAAGGAATATTCGAGATTTAAATGTATTAGTATTGGGATTTATAAGGCTTTGGGAGAATGAGTATTTTAACTACCTAAGTGTATTATGGACATTTGAGGATAATTATGTGATCTTAATTATATCATTCAATTGCATATGTATATGAGTCCCACATGATAATCTTAAATATAAAAGAAACTCTAATAATATACTAATAATTTAAAGTGAAAGATCACGTAAGTCGGCCCAAGGTATTTATATGGGTTTGTTCCATTAGATAATAATAGTAGCTCAGGTGTTTTCTCCCTAAGAGGTGTTTCAGTCCATTCCACCTCATTAAGAATAGTGGAGCCACATACTCAACATGAATGAAAATACAATTAAGAGATAAAGTATTAATGGAAAAATATACTAATAATTTAAGGTAAAAGACTACACGAGTCTAGACCGAGGTGTTAAGTCCATTCCACTGGATAATAATAATAGTGGTTAAGGTGTGTTGTCCTTAAGAGGTGTTTTAGATTGTTCCACCAATTTAAGAATAGTGACTCGTGACCATTTTTGCTCTAAGAGGTATTGGGTCTGTTCCATCAGACAATAATATTGGCTCAGATGTGTTGTCCCTGAGAGGCAGTTTAGACCATTCCATCGGTTTAAGAATAACGTAGTCCCTAAACTCAACATAAATTAAAGATTAGAATATGACTTATCTATATGGTGAGACCTAAAATCAATGTTTACCTGACACTATTTTATATTATCGTATGTATGCTTACTCTCTTATGTGAACTCATGTATTACGTGTTATCCTACTTTAATTGTATCATTACCATACTCAATACGTAGTGTACTGATCATCTGTTTCATGGGTGCTGCTCATTCCCGTGAGTAGATGACTCAGGTGTCTTTGTGCAGGTCGATGATGACCTAGTGGGTGAATGTATAGTATTGTATGCTTTATATGTGGAGGAGTAATTTTGTATCAGGGTTTTGAGTGTAGAGTCGTGTAATTCGGGTAATAGTTTTAACAGGATATGTAACACCCCGTATTTTTGAAATCTAATTTTATTAAACCTAATGATTTTATTTGCGCAATTTGATGTAAATATTTAATTATTTTAATTTCGATTCATTTTATGCATTTATCGACGAATTCGATTTCATATTTGAATTCAATTAATCGTCACCGTTGTGGACTATTCTAGATAAATTCGTTCACGACCATGATTTTATTATATTATTATAATTTTGATTTTTGATTAAAAATATGTATTTCCTTTCCTTATTGTATTTTGATTTTTAATATTTTAAATTCATTCTCGATTATAACTTCGTCGTGTGATTACGACTTTATTTTGGAGTTATATTTCGTTAACGAAGTATATTATTTAAGTTATGGAATTTTTATTTAAATAGTTAAATTTATTTTAATAATTTTATCCGTAGAAAATATTACCGACTTTAAATTTATTCATTTTCGGAAATCGTTAATATTTTCTGAAGTTTTTAAATAAAAAATGTTTTTGGAGATTATTTATGAATTTCTTCCCGAAATTAATTTTCTTCTATTTTACGTTTTTTCTAGTTTGCGGAAACCGATTTCGAAAATTATTGAAATTGATATCGGTTTATTAGAATTTGACTTAAATATTTTCTTATATATTTTTAAATATTATTTCGGGGTCTTATAATGTATTTCCGTAAGCAAAACAAATTTTTATGTTTGTTGGTAAATTTTTTGAAAACATTCCCGAAATTCTTTATATGGCTTGTATATCAATTTTAAGCCTCCGGATCCTTTCAAAATAAATTTTCGTTAAAAAAATTTATATAAAATCTTCCAATAATATTTTTAGTATTTAGAATTTTATTTTATATGTGTATTTGTTAAAAAACAAAAAGCCCAACCCCGACTGGCCGACCCCCCCTCTTCTTTTCCTTTTCTCTTCTCTTCTCTCTCTCTTTCTTGTGCATTCTATTCTCTACGCACAACTCCCGCCTCCCTCCTTCTCCCAACTCCTCCATGCTAGCCGACCTTCGGTTGCCGCTGTTGATGCTGCCAGCCACCGCAGCAAGCAACAGTCGCTGCAGCTGCAATCGACGCAGCACAACAGCCGCGCAGCAGCAGCAACGAACTGCAGCAGGGTCAACGACGGGCCATGCTGGTTGTGCCGCCGTCCTGCTCCGGCGAGCCTCGCTGACCACCGGCGAGCTATCCCCCAGCCTCCGACGAAGCTTCTCTGGCCTTCTCTTGTCCCGATTTGTGTTGGTTCTGTTTCGTATAAATTTATGAAAAACCCTAATATGGATTTGATTAATTGAGTATGATTTAGCTTGTGATAAGCTAAATTAATTGTTTGATTATTTATATATGTGCTGTGAGATTGATTTAGATAAGTTAATTGTATGGTTTATGTTGGAATTTTGGAAAATTGGATTTTTGTCCGGGTAATGCCCAAATTTTTCGGATTCGCCCGATTTGGCGATTTTAGATGAATTGATTATACAATATGTTTTTAAATGTATCTAATTTCATGTCGGAATCGTCAATTTGAAAAATTTATGCAGAATTTATCGGAATTTGATTTCTAGTTCAAAATTCGTGTGTGATAAAATTGGGTCGCATAATTGAGTCGTTTCACTAAATTGATTTTATAATATCGTTTGAAATATATTTAATTTCATATCAGAAGTGTTTATTTGGGAAAATAGTACGTAATTAATCGGAATTGGATTTTTAGGTCAAAACTCTTGCAGGACTAAATTGGATTGTGTAATCGGGTTGTTTTATTCAATTGACTATATAATTTATATTAGAATATGTTTAGTTATATTTTCGAACCATTAATTTATATATTTTAGCAAGAATTGATCGGATTTGCGTTTCGAGCTTAAAAACCCTAATTGTGCTAAATTGGGTATTTCTTTTAGTGGTTTTGATCAATTGATTATTTGATATGTTATAAAATGTGTTTAATTACATTTCTAAACATTCAATTTGATTAAATTTACAGAATTGTACCAAATTATATTTTCGGGCCTAAAACCCTAAATTTTAAGTGAAATTATGAAATTGATCATATGTATAATTGTTTTTCTAAAATTAAATTTGTATAAATAGTTGAAATGATCCCGATTGCATTGTAATACCTTTAATTTGAATTAATTGATTTGAATTATCCAAGCTTGTGTTGTGGGCTTTAAAACCCTAATTTTGAAAATGGATAGTCTTAAATTGGCTACTAGGAAGATTGTTTTGTTGAAATTAATTATATAGATTTATCTAAAATTAGTTTAATTGTGTTTTAAAACTATCAATTTGAGGTAATCAAAGTTATTTGGTTGATTCGTGGTTTAGGCATTAAAAACCCTAATCTTCAGGGATGGTTTTATAAAATTGATTTTGCTATGTGTCTTTTATCTAATAGATTTCTGTCTTTGGGTTTTAAATCATTTAAATTATGTTTTAATATAATTGGTTTGGATTTGGTTCTATGCAAATGGTCAATTTGCCTATTTTCTTGTAAAACCTAATGAATAAGTCATTTTTGATAAATTAACTTATAATCGATTATTCTTTTTCGGGCTTTCCAAATTAATTTGAAATATCCCAAGTGATATGTGTATTAATCCGTTTTGATTTATTTTTAATCTTAAATCTTAATAGAGTTATGCTCTTGAGTCCTAGGTTTTGGACACGTTTTCCAAGAAAAATTCTTTGTGTCTTTTTGTGTCGATTTAATTATAATAATTGAATTATTGATCGATAGGATAGTTTCTAACTTAGTTTTCGATTTCTATCAGCGATCTAGGAAAGCTTTATTGTGGATCATCGAGCTAGTGATCTCTCTCTCTCTCTCTCTTATCTCGCTTAGCTAGCTTCGGATTTAGGTAAGTCTCTACTTACCTCTACTTATGGGTGTTTCGTAAGGATATGGCTAAGATCAATTATATGTGTGTTATGTGCCTTGTGTACCATATGTTATGCCATGTTGTGTACTTTATATTTTTAATGACTAATTACTTATAGCGCAGCTTGGAGTTGAGGTATGCTTATATGAATTCCTTATGACATGTGTGTAATGATTGTTCCGTTGTGTTATGATATTTTATGACGTGACCCTCTAAGACATGCATGCTAGGATGTTAATAATATGATTTGGGATGAAATGATAAAATGGGGGAAAATGTGGAAGTAAGAACAATTAAGGAATAGTAGAGTAATGGGTTAAGAGTGGAAATTTAATATACGAGGGATGAGTATGGGTACCATAGGAAGTAAGTAATGTTAGGTGAAAAGTAGAGAGATTACTTATGGGGGAAGAAATGTGCTAGGGTTTGGAGTGGCTATGAAATACCCCGAAATTTCTAATTTTAAATAGCATATTTAAATGAAGTTTTATCATAATAGTTAATTAATTATGTTATTTATTTAAAATAAAAAAAATTATTAGGAAAAATCAAGAATAAATTTATAAGTATTTTAATTAGGAGGAATTTGGGTATTTAAACTAATTAAAGATTTTAATTTGGGGAATTAAATAAATAAATTATTTTTATTTAAAATAAGAAGGAGAAAATAGTTTGAAATTAATAATAATTTTATAAATAATTTAATTGAAGAAAATTAGAGTGTTTTGCTAATTAAAAAAAAGAATTAGGAAGAATATTTGAAAAAAACCCTAAACTGGCCTAAAAAGGGAATTTAATATTTTTGTTAAATAAATATTTTATATTAAATACCCAAAATATTCTAATTAATTTATTTAAACCCAAAACCTTATTTTCTTCCTTTTTCCTTTTTCCTCTTTCTTTTTCTTTTCTCCTTTTCTTTATTTTATTTCTTCCTCCTTCTTCCGTCGAATGGGCCTGGCGCGGCCCAACCCTCTTTCCTTTTTCTTCCTTTCTTCTCCCGCTGCCCAGCGTCGCTGGCCTTCTCCCTACGTGCACCCAGACGCGGCGTTTTGGTCGATTTTATGTAGAGACGCTGCGTCTCGTTAAGTGAGGGCCTAACCGGCGCGCGAACCGCCCGGTTCTCCCTTTTTCTTTTCCTTCCTCGGCCGATCGGCCCACCTTCTTTCTTCTTCCTTCTCCCTCCGTCTTTCCCCGTCGCTGCGATGAAACCTTCAACCCCATCAATGGCCTCTTCGGCTACGGTGATTAATACCGGCCGTTTCTTGCCTCATTGTCTTCCTCTTAACTCCAGGAATAAATTGACATAATTATTGGACGTTAAATCTCGTCCGTTTCTTCTCCCCAGCCTCGCAAAATTTTGAAGCAACCCAAACGATGGCCGATCAATTACTGCCAACGGCCACCCAAATTCTTGCATTTAACACCTCTCTGTCGAGCTTCAACACCCTATTATCCCATCCACCATTTATAAATAATCTAGTTGTAGGAGTTTTGGAGTTTTTCTTCATCGAAAACCCTAAGCAAGAGCTGGCTGCCACCCTAACTTCAGACGTCGTTTTCACCGCCGATAGTCAACCTTAGCGCCACTGAAGCATTCCAATTTCTTCCCTGAAACTTCCTCTAATCAACTAAACCATTTTCAACCCTCGATTCTTCTTGCACGAGCCTCCATATCCGTGCCAAGTTTGCTGCTCGTCTCACCAGAATTTTCACCCCAAAACCCTTAAGCTGCCGTCCGCCGTCGTTTCCGCCACTTCTACTGCCCTCTGAACCGCCCAAAAACTCCCTCTAATCCTTATCCATCAAACCATAACCTTATTTTAATTTCTCCCCTGCTCCTTCTCTTTGTTTCTTCATCTTTTTCTCTCTTAGACCCCTTTTTCGGCCACTGCCGTGCACCACTGCCGGTGTCGTCGCTTCCGACGACTCAAGGTGAAACCCTAGACCTCCTTAGACTTCCTTTATATTTATTTACCTCTGTTTTGTTTTATTCAAATTAATTCATGGTTAATCAAGTATTTTTATTTGTTATTATAATAATAATAATAATAATAATAATAATAATAATAATAATAATAATAATAATTATTATTATTATTATTATTAGATGAAATGTTAAGGCTAAATTTTCCTTGCAGATATAGAGAGCAGGAATAAAATAATTAGTTTCGAATTTAGGGTATGATTTGAATTATTATATGTTTTATTATTTTTCTCATTTTTATTATCCTTATTATTTTAATATTATTATAAATGATATATGTTATTAATATTATTGAAAGGTATTTTATTAATTAGGGGTAGATTCAAAACCCCACTTTAAATTTTAAAGCTTATGCATTATTGTTATTATTATTACTATTATTAATATTCTTGATATTATCTCTATTTTAATAGTTATTTGTTATTAGAATTATTATTATTATTATCTTTACTAATATTGTTTTGATGAAGGGTAGAAACCCTTATATCACCTTTTTTGTTTTGAATCACATTATTAATTTTAATATAATAATTTTTAATTAAAAATAAGGTTTTGGGATAAGTTAGAAATAATGGCACTCTTAAGAGAAAACCTAATCCTAGTATTTTTCCATAGTAGGTGAGCCCAACCAAAGCCCTCAAGTGGTATAGGAACTTGCTCCAAGACCGGTGACATTTTAGGTAAGGGGTGCTAAGGTCATTTGTGTTATATATGATTTATATGCCATGCATGCCTTGTGATATGATCTATCATGTATTTCATGTAATTATTATGTAATTGTTATGAATGCAGCGTGTATGGAAGTTGAAGTGTGTTTCATTAAATGATTGTAGCATGAGAATGATGTGTATAAATATGTTATTAATACGATGTGATATGGCTCGAGACATGCATGATGGACTTACAAAATAATATTGGGGAGTTTCATGGGAGTTGGATTTTTTGCATGGAATGAATATATTGTACGGTGTTAGGGTTTTGCATGGGTTGTACGATGTTAGGGTTTTGTATGAGTTGCATGATGCTTGGGTTTTGCATGGTGGTGCTACTATTACATGGAAGTTAAGATTTGCATGGGAGCAGGGTTTACGTGAAGTTAGGGCTTGCATGAGAAGTAGGGTTTATGTGAAGTTAGGGTTTGCATGGGTGCAGGGTTTACGTGAAGTTAGGGCTTGCATGGGAGCAGGGTTTACGTGAAGTTAGGGTTTGCATGGGGGCAGGGTTTACGTGAAGTTAGGGTTTGCATGGGGGTAGGGTTTACATGAAGCTAGGGTTTGCATGGAGTAGGGCTTAGGTGGAGTTAGAGTTCTCATGAGAGTTAGGGAAGGTCGGGATTAATGTTAATGGTGGTGGTTAACTAGGATTGGAAGATGAGGAAAGTAGAAGCCAGTCATGCGTGTCTGAGTCAAAACTTGTGAATAAGATACTTAAGATACTAATTACTTAAAGAGGAAGATATTGAGACGGGACTAGCCGATCCACCGGTCAGGAATAGTGGTTAGGGTTTTACCCTATGTGCGACCGATCCACCAGTTAAAATAGTGGTTAGGGTTTTACCCTATTGTGACCGATCCACCGGTAATAATAGTGGTTAGGACATGATGTCCTATTGTGACCGGCCCACCAGTTATAATAGTGAGGGTTCCCGATCTCAATGAAAATAAACCAAAGTTTTGTTAAGGTAAGTAAAAGACATTAATTACTTACAGTGGAACACCATGCGAGCAGGAGCCGAGCCGATCCACCGGTTAGGAATAGTGGTTAGGGTTTGACCCTATTTGTGACCGATCCACCGGTAATAATAGTGGTTAGGGCATGATGCTGTATGTGTGACCGGCCCACCGGTTATAATAGTGGGGTGCTCCTGTGCTCGCATGGAATTGATAAAAAAAACATGGTATGAAATGAGATCTGATTAGAGATTAACTAAGTAATTAATCCGGTCTATGAATGGGCCTTTGTACTTTTACCTGGTTGATCCTATGTACTTATGATTGTGCTCCTCTATGTTCTGCATGATTTATATGTTATGTGTTGGCCTTAGTGCTCGGTTACCTTACTCAGTACGTAGCGTACTGATCACCCGTTTCATGGGTGCTGCTCATTCCAACGAGTAGAAGGCCCATCTGATTATATGCAGGTAGGAGATATGTACTATGATGCCATTGATGTCTATGGGACATCAGGAGGGATCGAGTGACGATGGGGCGGGATCTGTTCTTAGAGTGTCGTGGCCGGTTTTCCTTGGGATTTTATTTCTATGTCGTTTAATTATGAATCGTACTTTGGAAACAATTTTATTATTACTATTTTCCCTTTCCTAAATGAACTACTCCTCGTACTTTGCATTGTGTAAGGACTATTGCATATTTGATCTTAATAACCATGAATTTGAATTATTATTAATGTTTCTTTCAAGCATTCATCTTAGCCTTAGCACTTAATACTGGAATAGTAGGAGTGAACCGGTCTAGTATTAAGTGTGGCGGTAACATCTCCAAAATGTACAGTTTTAAGTTATATAATTTTTATAAAAAAAAACTGCAAATTTTGGGGTGTTACAGGCCAACTAGGGTTTTCGATCACCTATGAAATCAATGAGTAAAGTGATATGATTTGGGATTGAACCTAAATGAGATGAGGTGTTTGACGATAAATGAATTAATGGAAGTGAAGTAAGAGGAAGTTGGGTCACATAGGTTCAATTAGGGTTTCAAGGGAAACCCTAGAGGCTAATAGCGGGTGGAGTTTGATGTCACGAGGTGTTGGGCCTTAACCCACACCCTTAGGAGTTGGTTTTCATTATGTGTAAGTGTAAAGGGGAATGGATATCGAGGTGTGATAAGGGGTGCAAGAGTCCCAAGATATGGGATGGGCCCTCCTGCAAGGATAAGTGTGGATATAGTTATCCATGTATGTCAAGGGTAAAATACTTTCAAATAAGATATGTTAAGACACTAATCACTTAAAGAGGAAGATGTTGAGCCGGACCCAGACCGGTCCACCGGCAAATAATAGTGGCTAGGGCAGGGGTGCCCTACATGACCGGTCTACCGGCAATAATAGTGGTCAGGCACGTTTTGTCCTGCATGACCGGTCCACTGGCTATAATAGTGGGGGATTTCGTGCTCAACAAACTGAACGTAATAATAATAAGACATGGGAAAGACACAAAGTAATTACAGTGAAACATCATGTGAGTCGGGGCTAGACCGGTTGTAACACCCCCAAAATTTAGTCCTGAAATTTTTTTTTGAAAGAATAAAGCGAAAAATAAAATAGAATTTGGGGAATGTTACCGTCACATCTAGCACAAGATAAATGTCTACCATCTATCTCATGCTAGATGCAAGGCTAAACCTGTCAAATAAAATTTCAAACATTTATGCCGTGAGGATAAACTCCCACAAGGAGATATCCACAGGCAGATGACAAGTGAATATTTTCATTGAATAAAAGCATCACTGAATAAATCAGCGGAACTTGTGAAATAAATCTGAATTTTAAAAGCTTATCGGAGTATGAGGGATTAAAAGTCAATTACAACACCCATCAAACTTTAAATACAATACTTGAAACTTCCAAAAATAAATACAATCAAACAAGATAATTTCCGATGGATCAAATTCCGGATTGCTTACTCTCTCAAACCAAGCCTTCCACCCAATTACCATATCAGATCTCAAACCTGCACAAGAGGTCTGCTCCCCACCATCAGTGGATCATCACAGGACCCATTCAACCAATGTAGCATCAGTACAGGTCCAATACTGAGTAAATCCCACTACCCTATCTTATGGGAGAGACGTAAACTATAACATCAAGTGCATATTGAATCATGGTACATTACGTTGATACAATATTATACATACTCAATTCCCACATCATAAGTCCTACCATACACATATAATAACATGCGAAACATATGCAACATCTTATACCAATAAGAGATTCAGATAACCCAACCGGGCATTTTTTTGGACAACGCCAAACCAAACCAAGCCGAATCGGGCATTTATCAAGAGGGCATTTCTGGGCAATGCCAAACCAAACCAATCGGGCATTTAGCCCCACGGACATTACTTAGGGACATGTCCAGCCCTGAACATTACTTAGGGACATGCTCAGCCCCGGACATTACTTAGGGACATGTCCAGCCCCAGTCGAGTAGACTTATACTTTGATCTCTAGTAAATATAGTCGATTCACATCATAGTCTTTATCAATTCATGTCAGTGCGGGAACCCCACTATTATAGCCGGTGGACCGGTCATGCAGGGCAAAACGCGCCTCGCTACTATTATAGCCGATGGATCGGTCATGAAGGGAAAAACGCTCCTGGCTACTATTTTTCGCCGGTGGACCGGTCTGGCCCCGACTCACATGATGTTTCACTATAATTACTTTGTGTCTTTCCCATGTCTTATCATTATTATGTTCGGTTTGTTGAGCACGGAATCCCCCATTATTATAGCCGGTGGACCGGTCATGTAGGGCACCCCGGCCCTAGCCACTATTATTTGCCGGTGGACCGGTCTGGGTCCGGCTCAACATCTTCCTCTTTAAGTGATTAGTGTCTTAACATATCTTATTTGAAAGTATTTACCCTTGACATGCATGGCTAACTATATCCACACTTATCCTTCCAAGAGGGCCCGTCCCATATCTTGGGACTCTTGCGCCCCTTATCACACCTCGATATCCATTCCCCTTTACACTTACATATAATGAAAACCAACCCTTAAGGGTGTGGGTTAAGGCCCAACACCTCGTGACATCAAACTCCACCCGCTATTAGCCTCTAGGGTTTCCCTTGAAACCCTAATTGAACCTATGTGACCTAACTTCCTCTTACCTTACTACCATTAATTCATTTATCGTCCAACACCTCATCTCATTTAAATTCAACCCCAAATCATATCACTTTACTCATTGATTTTGCACGTGATCGAAAAACCCTAGCTGGCCACTCCAAACACTAGCACATTTCTTCCCCCACAAGTAATCTCTCTACTTTCCAACTAACATTACTTACTTCCCATGACACCCATACTCACCCCTCATATATTAAATTTCCACTCTTACCCATTACTCCACTCCTCCTTAATTGTTCTTACTTCCACATTTTCCCCCATATTAGGGTTTCCTCCCAACTCAAATCAAAGTCTCCTATACACCTTACACCAACCTACGTACTATTTTTCATCCAAAGTTTCCAATCACTCCACAATTCTCCCCTTAGTTTATTTACACCCTAATACAACTTTTCTCACGTAAAGATCTTCCCCATGCAGATTTATCCACTCCATGTAAACTCTCAAAGTCCCCATGCAAGTTTTAAGGCTCCCATGCATGGTTCCCATCTCTCATTCACTTTGGCCATTCCTCCCTCTTTATTTCCTCTCACGGATCATGAGGTATTTTGGTCGACCCCGTATCCCCCTTAGTCAAATCACTTTTCATTTTCCCTTTTTATCCTTTCACCTCACATCATATTATTAATATCCTAGCATGCATGTCCTAGAGGGTCATGTCATAAAATATCATAAATACAACAGAACAATCATTATACACATGTCATAAGGAATTCATATAAGCATACCTCAACTCCAAGCTGCGCTACAAGTAATTAGTCATTAAAATCATATAGTACACAACATGGCATAACACATGGTACGCAAGGCACATAACACACATATAATTGATCCTAGCCACATCCTTACCTAATACGATACCGGTCTTGGAGCACGTTCCTACGCCTCCTCCGGGTTTTGACTTGATTCGCCTATAAGAGAGAAAACTATGGATTAACTTCCCTCTAACCAAAATTACTATTCTTCCTACCTTACCCTTATCACAACTTACTATTAGGGCTAAAAATAATAATATTACTTTTATAAGTAAAAGTAGGGTTATTATTCCTAAGGTAGCAAATCATGCTACTACAAATCAAAAGTAGGTTTTAATAGCTACAATAATTTAAAGTAATTATAATAATATTTATATTATTAACGGTAATAGTTTCAATGTTACTAATAATGATAATAGTAGTAGTGATAGTAAGGTTAGTGATATATGAAATATTAATAATAGTGACAAGGTAATAAAAAAAATAATAGCAATAATAACAATAACAATAATAATAATAATAATAATAATAATAATAATAATAATAATAACGATAATGATGTTAAAATAATAATACTAAAGTTATAGGTCATTAATAATAGTAGTAATAATAGTTACTAATATTTCGAAGTTAGGTTAAATAATAATAATGATAATGATAATAATGATGATGATGATGATGATGATGATGATGATAATAATAATAATAATAATAATAATAATAATAATAATAATAATAATAATAATAATAATAATAATAATAATAATAATAATAATAACAACAATAACGATGTTAAAATAATAATACTAAAGTTATAGGTCATTAATAATAATAGTAATAATAGTTATGAATATTTTGAAGTTAGGTTAAGTAATAATAATGATAAAGGTGGTAGTAGTAGTAGTAGTAATAATAATAATAATAATAATAATAATAACAACAACAACAACAACAACATTAAGAATAACACTAATAATACTACTAAAATAACCAACATTTGTATAACAAGGGTTTAAGGGGTTGGGGAGTTTAGAGGACCACCTAGGGATGGTGGCGGCACATGCGGTGGTGCATGGTGGCGGCACAGGCGGCGATGGGGGGAAGAGAGGTAGAAAGATCAATATGTAGGATAAAGGAGAGGGAGTAGAGGAGTGTTTGAGGTGGAGGAAGGTGCAGCAGGTGAAGAGGGGTAGAATGAAGGTGGTGGTGTGGCTGGGAGTGGCGGCGCACGGTGGTTGGCGCGGCGGCCGAAGGTGGTGGGAGGTGGTAGAAGATGGGGGAGGTAAGAGGAGAAGGAGGTAGGGGGAGATGATGGTATGGGAAGGTAGGGGAATATTCCCTAGGTGTGTTGGAGGGTGGAGGAGGTGCTGGTGGCGGCTGGATTGGCGGCGGAAGGCGGCGCGAGGGGCGAAGAAGGGTTGGTGAGGGCTGATTGAGGTGGTGACTTTGCACGGCTTGGGCGGCACGTGCAGGGCGAGGCAAGGGGTGGTGGTGGTCTGGTTTCGTAGAGGAGGGTGCGGGGAAGGTTTCGGTGGGCGGCGTTTGTCGCGGCGATCACCGACGATGGCAGAAAGCTCGACTGTTTGAGCGGCGGTGAAGGCAGGGTTTCTGGGCTTTGCGAAAAGAGAAGACCGGCTATGGCTGCTAATGGGGGTATTTATAGGCTAATTGGAGGGGGAAAACGACGAAGGAGGGAGAGGGCACACAAGGTAGGTGCGACAGGTCGCCGACCGGCGGTGGCAGCCGGCGCAGGCCCTACGAATTGCAGGGTGCGTTTGGCTTGGTGCGGGGAAAAGGAAAGGAGAAAACACGCGTGAGGGGTAGGACGGGTAGGCTAGGTCGAAATTGGAAAGGAAAGCGACGGGAATAGCAGGAGAGGACAGCTGGACGGAGTAGGTGGCCGTTGGTAGGCGCAGGATGCGGTCAGGGGTTGCAGGCTCATGTGAGGAAGAAGAAGACAGGCGCGGGGTGGACTGGGCGGTCCAGGAAAGAAAAGAAAAGGAGAGGGAGGTGTTTGGCCGGTCGGTTCGGGTGAAGGAGGAAGCTGGGCGGCCTGGCGTGCGCGGGACGGGGGAGAGAAACTGATTTGGGCCGGTGGGCTGGCCCAGTCGGGGGAAATGGGGGAAAGAAGGGAGAAAGGAGATGGGGAGAGAAAAAAAAAAGAAAAGGGAAAATAGGGGAGAAAAATAAATAAAATAACTTATGGGAAATAGGTTGTAGTATTTTTGGTAGATAAACAATTTTTAATAATTTAACTTAATAAATTTTATTATATTAGTTTAAAAGGTAACTTTTAGAAAATATTGGTTTGAAACCTTATTTAAATAAAATGAGTATGATAAAATAGTAATTTATTTATTTTAATTTATTAAATATTCACATCTAATTTTTCTATACTTAAAATCCATAAAATAATTAAGTTAAATAAATTTAAAAGGAAAAACCTCAACATAATTAAATTAAATAAGTTTAAGAGCTAAATTATCCCTAATAAAAGTGATTTATTAAATTATAGGCTTAATAAAATTAGGTTTCAAAAATACGGGGTATTACACCGGTCCACCGGCAAATAATAGTGGCCAGGAGCGTTTTGCCCTGCATGACCGGTCTACCGGCTCTAATAGTGGGGTTCCCGCACTCACATGAATTGATAAAGATTATGATGTGAATCGACTATATTTACCAGAGATCTAAAGAATGAGTCTACTCGACTGGGGCTGGACATGTCCCTAAGTAATGTCCGTGGGGCTAAATGTCCGATTGGTTTGGTTTGGCATTGCCCATAAATGCCCACTTGATAAATGCCCGATTAAGCTTGGTTTGGTTTGGTGTTGTCCAAAAATGCCCGATTGGTTGGTTTAACATTATCCATAAATGCCTGGTTGGTTTATCTGAATCTATTATCGGTTTAAGATGTTACATATGTTTCGCATGTTATTATATGTGTATGGTAGGACTTATGATGTGGGTATTGAGTATGCATAATATTGTATCAACGTAATGCACCATAATTCAATATGCACTTGATGTTATACTTTACGTCTCTCCCATAGGATAGGGTAGTGAGATTTACTCAGTATTGGACCTGTACTGATGCTACCTTGGTTGAATGGGTCCTATGATGATCTGTTGATGGTGGGGAACAGACCTCTTGTGCAGATTTGAGATCGGATATTGTATTTGGGTGGAAGGCTTGGTTTGAGAGAGTATGCAATCTAGAATTTGATCTATCGGGATTTGTCTTGTTTGACTTATTTATTTTTGGAAGTTCCAATTGTTGTATTTAAAATATCAAGGGCGTTGTAATTGGCTTTTTAATTCCTCATACTCTAATAACCTTTTAAAATTTGGATTTATTTCACAGGTTCCGCTGATTGATTTAGCGATGATTTTATTTAGTGAATCTATTCACTTGCCATCTACCTATGGATATTTCCTTGTGGGAGTTTATCCTCATGGCATAGACGTTGTTTGGAATTTTATTCGATAGGTTTTAGCTTTACATCTAGCATGAGATAGATGGTGGACATTTATCTTGTGTTAGATGTGGCGGTAACATTCCCCAAATTCTCTCCTATCTTCCGCTTTATTCTTTCAAAAAAATTTTTTTTTCAGGAGTGAATTTTGGGGGTGTTACAAGTTGGTATCAGAGCTTTTTGTTGCTAAGAATCGAGTTTTGGTTAGAGATTCAGTTCTCACGATCCTAAATGTTTTAAACAAAAATGTATTTGCCTTCTTTCAAGTGAATTTTAAATCCGGATTAGATTGTGAGGATAGTATAATTGGGTAGTGTAAGTGGCCTTGTTGTTTACTTTTTGTAATTATGTCTTTGAATATGGTCACTTGTTATTTTACATGCTCGACTTGTGTTAACTTTGAATTTTATGGGTTGTAATTATTATCGCTTTGTAATTAGTTTGCTCTTAAGGGGGTAGTAACCCCACTAGGTTAACCCTAGTCTTGCAGGTTCAGTGGATTGATAACCTTAATGCGTACCTTGCCAGATATAGTATGATGTGATATAAATTGTAATCTATTTTGGTGGAGTAGTTTCACTTTTTAGAGTTGTAAGAAACTTAGGTTTGTAACCCTGATGGTGATGTTTAAATAGATGTGTCATTTTCAATTGGGAGAAACCTAGAATGGTGATAATGATAATGATAATGTTGAGTTTTAGATAGAGATGTTCATTTTTATAAATAGTGTGTAGAGTGCCTAATTTACCCTAGTGATTTTAATGATGCTGTATGACTTTCATTATGTGTTTATATTTTAGTTTCTGTCGATTAGCATTTAATCACGGTTTGCTTCCGTTTTGTATTTTGTGTTAGTAATTTCCACATTAATACATGAAAATCCTTCCTCGTAAAATAGGCATATTTTCTTTTCTAGTTGCTGGTGAATGATAATGTATTAAGTTTTGTTATGTATAAGGAGAACTATTAGTGGATAGTTAATAATAATAATAGTAATAATAATAATAAATAGATAAATAAAAATGGCCGGCTTTAAATGCTATAGTTGTCATAGTGGTAGCATTTGTGAATTGAAGTGTCTGGACTATTATGGTGATAGTATAGATTAGGGAGCTTGTTAGTGGAGTGTTTTGGGTTTAGAAAT
The DNA here is from genome assembly GCA_039764185.1 of Tamarix austromongolica. Lineage (NCBI taxonomy): Eukaryota > Viridiplantae > Streptophyta > Magnoliopsida > Caryophyllales > Tamaricaceae > Tamarix > Tamarix austromongolica. Next base: position 106,921,898 of record CM077817.1, read on the forward strand.
TTCCTTTGACCTAGGTGTATGTGGTTGATGTATATGAAGATCTTTTATGAGTCATTGAGCCAAGTGTTAGCCTTGTTTTCTTGTATGATGTTATCGAGATAACTCATTGTATAAAGTTTTATGTGCATATTATGTATTAGTTGTGTTGTTAGAGTTGTGTAATCTTTAGAATTTTCAAACACACTGCAACCCCTTCTTTTTTTTTTCTTCCTCCTCGACTGCGGAAAAAAACCACCACAACATCTCCCTCCTCTTTGCCAGTTTCACCTCGCAACCTCCCATTTATTTTTTTCTTCCTTGGCTATGACACCAACAACTAGTGTGCCCCCTCATCTTCGGTAACTTCAACTGCAACCCACACCTCCTCTTTGGTTGCCTTCACCATTTCCACCTTATACCTTTTACTTCCTCCTTGCCACAAGAACTTCAACCACAACCCAGCACCACCCTTTATGACCTTGATCGAAGCAAACCCCTCCCTTTCGACATCCACAACCGCAACCTCCTTTCCACTTTTCGGTAGGCTACACCACACCGCCTTGCTTTGACCAAATGACCGATGCCCACCTCCCTCCTTTAGCCTAGCCCACTTTTTCTTCCCTGCACCTTTGGCTCCTTTGGCTGTCGATTTCCCCATAGCAATGGCAACTTGTACCATTGCTACCACCCCTTGGCTTGGCACAACTTGTCATCCCTCCTATCTTTGGTTGCACAAGTTTTTCTGGTTTGTTTTGGTTGTGTTCTCCGTTATTTTGCCCTTCCTTTTCCTTAAAATTCCTCAGTTATACGATTTAATCTTAATGATGGCTTATTATGACTTTCTTAAGTGATTTTTCACTAGTCTTAGAAGAGGCAAAATATGATTTATGTGCTTAGAGACCAAAGTTGTTTTTTGTAAGGATACTTGTTGTAGTCTAGGGTTTTGATTGTTAAGTGTTATACATGATTTTGTATTGAACTATTTTGTTGTGAATTAATATATGATTGTTGATATTATGATATGTAGCTGATGTTATACGATAGAAAATGAGTAAGTAAAGATAATGTGGTATTGTTATTTTATGTGGAAAATCCCTTGGTGTGAAATGTGGATGTGCCATGGGTTTTTTTAATGGTATAATGAATGCAAAATGAGTATGATAAGGTCTATGGTGAAAATTATAGATTTGGAAGTAATGTTATTCAACACGTATTATTTGCATGGAATAAGGGTTTTTGTTATACCAATAAGAGCATTTTGGCCAACATGAGTTAAATATGAGAATCACGGTATTTTAAGGTGTTACATGATCCTAAAATGTACTAAGAAATTTATATGAAGTGTTTAGACTAACTATTAATGACAAAAGATTGATAAAGTATGGAAATTGTTTGATTTGAGAATAATAACCCTAAAACGAGGAAGCTAGTATCACATGTGTAAAATGATTGAGTCAAACCATGAAATTTGGATACGTTGTTAATATTAGTGTTCTGGGAATGTATATTGAATCTGATAAGTGTTTGAGCCCTAAATGAAAAGTTATGATTGATTTGTGAAATTAGTATTTATAAGCCTTAGAAATAGTAACTTTTGGGATAAGGTTATTATTGTATGTATAAGACCTTGGAGTTGGGCCTTAAAATTATAGTATGTTGATAATAATAATAATAATAATAATAATAATAATAATAATAATAATAATAATAATAATAATAATAATAATTAAGTAAGTGATACTAATTTTGGTGATTAAAAGATTAATAGAAGAAGAGTTATGATAAAAGTGTGAAATTAGGGTTTCGGGGAAATATAGGGATCTTAACTCTAGAGAATGACCTTATGATATTCGTGATGTGATTAAATGCTTTAAATATCTTATGTACCTTTGAACCAATCATGAATAAGATATTAATCATTTAAAGTAAAAGATCCTGTGAGTAGGGCTAATGTGTTTTATAGATTCGTTCCAACGGATGATAATAACGACTCATATGTGTTGTCCTTGAGAGGTGTTACAGATCATTCAACTGGTTTAAGAATAGTGGATCAAAGAATTTTGCCCTGAGAAATGTTTTATGGATCCATTCTACTAGATGATAATAGTGTCTCATGTGTGTTATTCCTGAGAGATGCTTTACTTCATTCCATCGGATAAAGAATAGTGGGGCCCTATACTTAGCGTAAATAATAATATAGATTGAGATAATTAACCTAATAGATAAGATATTGATGATTTAAAGTGGAAGAGTATGTGGGTTAGGATCAAGGTGTTGAATTCGTTCCAGTGAATGATAATAGTGACTCGGGTGTGTTATCTCTAAGAGGGGCTTTAAACCATTCCATTGATTTAAGAATAGTGGCTAAGGAGTGTTCTACTTTGAGAGGTGTTGGATCCATTTCACTAGATGATAATAGTAGCTTAGGTGTTTTGCCCCTGAGAGGTGCTTTAGACCGCTTCATTGGTTTAAGAATAGTAAAGTCATGAACTCAACACAAATAAAATAATGAAAAGGGTTATATCTAATAAAAAGACCTAGATCAATATTTACCTTTTGAGATTTTTTGTAATTTGTATGTGTACTTATGATCTGCCATGGATATATATCTTTATCTGTATTCCTGAATTGATAGTATTGTTACCTTACTCAGTATAGAACATATTATCCATCATTTTTATGTGTATTTCTCATTTCCAAGATTAGAGGACCCTGATGCTTTTGTGTAGGTATTTGAGGACCAGTTATACGATTTTGCAACCTTTGATGTATTGTATGGGGAAGGGTAACTTTTCTTGTGATGGGTGTTTGAGTGAAGAGTTATGTTATCCAAATGATGTTTTTGTCTGGATACCTTTTGGACTCTTTGGTTTATGGTATTCCTTTGTTTGTATTTTATTATTATATCTAAGAGTTAATATCCAAACTCATATTTGTGTTTATAAAGTTTCTTTCATTTCAAGTTACTTCGTGTTTACTTAATGGTTTTAGTCTTATGATTGATGTGAGGATGGTATGGTAAACTAGACCTACATTAATTACGGCGGTAACACCAGATATTTTAGTTATAAGCTTTTATTGTAAAACAAAAATTTTCCACAGTAAAATTGGGGTGTTATAATAATCTTTGAAGGTTTTTTTAGAGGTAATATGATCAAATGATGGCTAAGTAAGATATACGTCATCTAAAATAAGATTTAAGGCTTTCGATAAAATGATGACATTTTGGTCAATATGGATTAAATATGAAATTTTGGTGATTCTAAAATGTGAATGGACTTAAAATATGCTAAGTATGATACTTTTAATATTCGGGTTAACTGCATTTCATAAGTATAATAAAATGATAAAATGGCTTGAATGGTGAATAATAACCCTAGAGACAGGCTCGTTATTATTTACACAAGACATTGGATTTAGACATTAATTTTCAGGTATAATGTTAATTATATAATTTTAGTATGGTGTACTAAATTTGGTGATGAAATGGGCATTAATGGAAAAGTTACGCTCATCTAGTGAAATTATGGTTTTTTAAGGGAAGTATGATCCTTTTTCTTTAGGTGATGTTCCAATCATCATGTTGCTGTGTCTTATGTGGCTTGTATAATTATATTATCTAGATTATGTAACATGCATGTTTATACTTATGTGTGCTTATTTTTGTCATCAAATAATTAAAATTCTAATAAGATATTTTTAAAGTGAAAGATCATATGAGTCAGAATCTGCTGTACTAGCCCATTTAATTAGACAAGAACAGTAGCCGAGAGCGTTATGCCCTAAGGTTATATTAATACATTCCACTAGATGAGTATAGTGGTCATGAGCATTATGTCTTAGGGTTTTACCAGTTCGTTTTATGATACGAGAATAGTAGCCATGAGTATTTTGTTCTAAGGTTATATATTGATGATACTGCTCCACTGATTACGAAATAGTGGGGGTTTTTAAATTCAACTTAATAAAGAAATGGATTATGAGTATACATATTATGGAACTCTTTTGATTCCTTTCTTAGGCCATTTGATGATATGATTTTTATGTATAAATCATCTTATCATTTGGCATTAAGTGTTATGCATGTCCCATTTTCCTATGACTATATTGTTACCTTACTCAGTATGTATTGTACCGATCATCTTTTTTATAGGTCTTGCTCATTTCGATAAGCAAATAATCCACATTTCTCTATGCAAATCATTGCAGATTGTTTGAATGACTTCGTTGCTTATGATGTTTTGCGAGTGATTATAGTATTATTAGGCGATTGGATTTAGAGTCATGTTATCCCATTCTTTTTTATTTTTCAGGATATTTTCTTGGATTTTTAGTTCTAATAAAATTCTTTAGTTGTATTTTTGTTATATTCTACTCGGAGTTAATGTTCAAATATATATTTAAGTTTTATAAAAGTTTTTTTCTTTTTCTGTTTATCTTCTTTAAGTTTTAATTATTTTTACTTGTATTCAATATAACCTGATATGATGAATTATATACGTTAGATATTGGTAAAATAATTATTTAAGTTTTATTTTGTTATCTATATTTTTCAGTATCACAAGTAGGGCTGTAAATGAGCTGAGCCAGTTTGGTATTCGGCTCGGCTCGGCTCGTTAAAAGCTCGGTTTGGCTCGTTCGTTTAATTAAACGAGCCTCAAAATGAGGCTCGGGCTCGACTCGTTTATTAAATGAGCCGAACTCAAATAGGAAAAAGCTCGGCTCGGTTCATTTTTTGGCTTTGGCTCGTGAGCTCGGCTTGGTTCGGCTCGTTCGTTTAGTTAAACGAGCCGAATCCAAACATCATTTTATGCTCGTTTAGTTAAATGAGCCGAACCCAAACCTAGGAGTATTCGGCCGACTCGGCTCGGCTCGTTTACGGCCCTAATCACAAGACGCAGGATAGTCTGAGACTGATGAAATTTTATAGCGGTCTCACAGTTAGCCCAAGAAAATATCAGACACTGTTTCGCCGCGCAATGATCCTCATCGTCAGAGCACATAAACGATGAATCACTTTCTTGTCTGAATTCCGATGGATATCCTGAAGTCCACGTTCCTCTACTCACACAGCCTTGCCCTCAGTCCCACTGTCCCACAACACCGCCGCCGCCGGCGGCGGCTACTCACTTCGATCTATTGCTGTACTTTACCTGACCCATGGACTCTAAGTGACGGCAGCGATATTGATAAGCCAAAACCCAGATCAAAAAATCCCAAAAACCCACTATCCGACGACAACGCCCGCCGAATAATCAAAGCGAAGGCCAAGTACCTGAGTGTATTGAGGAGGAATCAAGGTTCGAGAGTTCAAACTCCAAAATGGATTCGTCGGACACCGGAACAAATGGTTCAGTACTTGGAGGATGATCGAAATGGGCATTTGTATGGCAAACATGTTGTTGCGGCTATTCAGATTGTTCGGAGTTTGTCACAGAGAGCTGAAGGGGATTATGACATGAGACAAGTGATGGGTTCGTTTGTTACAAAATTGAACTTCAGAGAAATGTGTATCGTGCTGAAGGAGCAGAAGGGATGGCGTCAGGTTAGGGACTTCTTTGGTTGGATGAAATTGCAGGTTGGTGTATGTTAGCCATTTTTGTTATTTCTTGCAATTTACCTTGATTCTAGATATAAATGTCTGGTAATTAATTTTGTTAAATTGTGATATGGGCATTCTTCATTGTCCGAAAGTTTGGCCTTAGATCATAATTACGGGTAATGATGCGACACGATGAATTTTTACATCCAAGTGTGGTGGAAAATTGCTCTATTATGATGCATATTTCTTTACTGAATTGCAAAAATCTAATTTACTCATCAAGGGACTCCATGATAGTGTATTTGTTCACTCCCTGTGAAACATTTACTCAAAGTGGTTCGTGAGCCACGAATTTAAGCTTGTTGGAGTTTACGATCATGTTAAGGACTAGTTGCAATTCATTGACAACAACGATCTTCTTAAAGAAGCTGTAGATAATTATCCAGTTTCGTTGAGTATCGTTATTTGACTGTAATTTAATTTCTTTTTGGCCAATTAGGTGGTTAACAATTAGCATCTTTTCTAGAACCTTCTCTCTGTGTAACGACCTCATCAGGCTTTGTCATATTGTTCTCAAAATTTCTTTAATTATTGGTAATACAAAGGTGCCACTAAAAACTTACCCACAAAATTTCTCTTTCTGAAGTATATTTCTCTGTTCCTCATTATTTTAAATCTTCGCTTCAAGTAGAAAACTAATTCTCTAGGCCATAAGATATTATCGGTTGCCTGGCATTGTGCTAATTATATTATGCAATTTGATCATAACCAAAAAGAAAGCGAGGGAAAAAAAAGAGAGGAATAAACATAGAAGTTTGTAACCCAATTCAATTATAGAAAAAAAAAAACATATTATGAAAATTTAGCAATACTGTTTAGTTGTGAGAATATATGCATTTTTTCCAATATTTTGAAAGAGTAAAAATGGAGTACTGAATTGACTTATGCACTTGGAACAGCTCAGTTACCGTCCCAGTGTTATTGCCTACACTATTGTTTTGCGAGCATATGGTCAAGTTGGGAAAATAAAGATGGCAGAAGAGACTTTCTTAGAGATGCTTGATGTGGGGTGTGAACCAGATGAAATTGCTTGTGGTACTATGCTGTGTGCATATGCGAGATGGGGAAAATGTAAGGCTATGTTGTCATTTTACACAGCTGTGCAGGAGAGGGGAGTACTGCTTTCTCTACCCGTTTACAATTTCATGCTGTCGTCTCTGCAAAAGAAGTCAGAACACCGAAATCTTATTCACATATGGAGGCATATGGTTGACCAAGGCGTGGCTCCTAATCATTTTACTTTCACATTGGTCATTTGTTCATTAGTTAAAGAAGGTCTCCTTGAGGAAGCTTTTAATACATTTAATGAGATGACAGCCCTCCATTTCATACCTGAAGAAGTGACTTACAGCCTCCTTATCAGTTCTAGTATGAAATGCAGGAATCAGGATGCATGTTTGAGACTTTACGATGATATGAAATCCAGGGGAATAGTTCCTAGTAATTTCACATGTGCGTCACTTTTAACTCTCTACTACAGGAATGGCGAATACTCAAAGGCCCTTTCCCTTTTTACAGAGATGGAAAGTAATAAAATTCCTGCTGATGAAGTTATCTATGGTTTGCTTATAAGGATATATGGCAAGCTTGGTCTTTATACTGATGCAGAAAAGACATTTGAAGAGACATATCAGTTGGGTCTTCTCAGTGATGAAAAGACATATATTTCTATGGCTCAAGTCCACCTTAGCTCAGGTGATTATGTTAAAGCTTTAAGTACTATGGAGTTGATGAGGTCGCGGAATATATCATACTCAAGATATGCCTATATTATTTTGGTGAAGTGTTATATTATGAAAGATGATCTGGTATCTGCCGAAGTAGCATTTCGTTCTCTCTCCAAGACTGGTCTCCCTGATGCTAGGTCTTGCAATGACATGCTCCACCTATACCAAAGACTGGGGTTGCTTGAGAAGGCTAAGGATTGTATTCTTCTGCTTAGAAAAGATAGCATGAAATTTGATGAGGAGCTATGCAGAACTATTATGAAAGTATACTCAAAGGAGGGAATGTTACGAGAAGCTGAAAGTTTCATGGAAGAGGTAAAAACATGTGAAATTTTTAAAGAAAGCAGATTTCTTCAGACAATTTCCATTGTCATGCATGCAGAAAGCAGTAAGGTTGGAACAGACAAGCACAGTTTAGCCACTGTAGGGCTACCAAACTTTGATGCTCTTGAGCTGATGCTTAGTCTGTATTTGGCAAATGGCAATAAAATGAAAACTGAAGAAACTTTCAATCTTTTTCTGAAGACTGCTGAGGGCTTGTCTGTTGCAAACCAGCTTGTTGGCAAGTTTGTTCATGAAGGTATATGCTTGATTTTTTTTGCCGAATTTGATGTTGAAGCAACCAACTTTGGATAAACTTTTTTTGAGATATATTTTTCATTTTGTACGATGCAGGCAACTTGTCTAGAGCAGAGGCACTCTACCATCTATTGATCAAGCTAAATTCAAGACCTGAAGATGTAATCAGTGCTTCTATGATTAGTTTGTATGGAAACCGGCAAAGTCTAAAACGAGCAAAAGAGTTCTTTTTGGTGCTAGCAAATTCATCTACAGCTGGGGTGCATATATATTTTTCACTGATTGATACCTGTGCAAAATGTGGTGAGCCAGAGGAGGCTTACCGGTTTTACAAAGAGGCAACAGACAAAGGACTTGACGTGGGTGCTGTTGCTATCAGCATTGTCGTGAACACTTTGATCAATTATGGTACATTTATTCTTGTTTTCTGTTCAATTTGAAAATTTTATTTGGATCTTGATACAAGTTGCATATTTTTTGACAACATTTCAGAGTTTTTACTATTAAATTAGAGCCCAGCTGTATTATGCTTGAAACTCAGCATTTCAGAACATGATCTCTCATCCTTATTGGTTGATGGATATATTGTTTCTGAGACAGAGACACCGTTCCAGAAATGTGGGCATCTGTTTCTTTCTTTGTTGTCATTTGTGGTTATTATTGGGTGGATTTATGGTGTGAGGATTCAATCACGTTTCAATTTTTCTTGTTCAATTTATGTTATGTAATGCATTGAATGAACTTCCAGGAAAATATCGAGCAGCCGAGGATGTTATACACAGTAGTTTTCGTGTGAACTTGACACTTGACACTGTTGCTTACAATACTTTTATCAAAGCAATGATGGAAGCAGGTTGCCTCGAAGTTATATCTCTTAAGATTTTGTGCTTCCATTTGGTATATTGACGGAAGAAAATGATTATTATGCATGCTATTGCTGTTGTTTCAGGGAAATTGAACTTTGCAACCGAGATATATGATCGCATGAGTTATTTAGGAGTTCCTCCATCCCTTCAGACATATAGCACCATGATCAGGTGAAACCTAACTCTAGCCTTTCCATGCAGATGACCTAGTTTAAGTGAAAAAGAGATGGGATATCACTGTCATTGTTTCTTGCTGTGGCAGTGTTTACGGAAGGCAAAGGAATGTAATTAAGGCTACAAAGATGTTCAAAATGGCACAAAACTTGGGTCTGCCCTTGGATGAGAAAGCTTACACCAATCTAATCAGCGTGTATGGCAAAACTGGTAATGATTTGCTTCACATAAATGAAAATGATAAAATATATAGGTTGATTCTATGCATGTTTATCTAAGCCCTTGATGCATTGTTTTCCAAGGTTCTTTTTGTTTGCAATATGGAATCTCATGACAAGTTTATGACCAGCTATTTTTGTTTCCACATAACTAGATGGTACTTCAAGAAATTGAGTGTTGGATCATGTATATATAGAATTTTGCATGGTGCAGTTGTGCTCCAAATTTTAGTTGGCTTTAAGAATGGTTTTTTAAGTACTTTCCATTATAGTTTATTTATTTATTACTTTTTTTTAAACATTGTTCCAGGTAAAATTCATGAGGCATCTAACCTATTCATAGAAATGCAGGAAGAAGGAATAAAACCTGGAAAGGTACCAGCTTGTTTCTGTTAACTTGTAGTCATATGGGAAGTGAATAGGGGCAGTGGAAAAGACCATCGTGCAGCATCAGAATTATTACTATGTGCTTCTGGTTTCCTTAAGAACGACCTTGATTAAGTTTCAATGTCACAATATGTGTATTTTTGGTCCCTTCCCACCCAAATCGAGGGGAAAAAATATAGCAAATACTACCACACCATGGTACTTGTTTTGCAGCTGGATTACCATGTCTGATCACATAATTGGTATTTTATTGTACAGTTGTATCAACTGTATATTCACCTGATCGTTTTGTTTTAATATTCTAGTTGTAAGTCATTAACATATGGACTCTTTACGTATCTTGTGTATAGAATTATAGAATTGGAAATGGGCCCACCTTTGTGATTCTGGACTTGCAGGTAGGCTACAACATCATGATGAACGTATATGGTGCTGGTGGTTGCTATCGTGAAGCAGAGGAACTTTTTCAGGCCATGCAAGCAGATGGGTTCTTCCCAGACTCGTTTACCTATCTTGCACTTATCCGAGCCTATACAGAGGGTTTGAAATACGAAGCAGCAGAAGAATTGATTATTCATATGCCAAGCAAAGGGTTATTGCCTTCATGTGCTCATTTCAACCACTTGATCTGGGCTTTTGCCAAAGCTGGGATGATTGCTGAAGCTGAAAGGGTGTTTGGAAAATTGCTTGAATCCAATTTAAGTCCTGATCTTGCTTGTTACAGGACTATGCTGAGGGGTTACATGGACTACGAGTATGCCAAAGAAGGCATTTCTCTCTTTGAAAGGATTAAAGAATCCGTAGAACCAGATAGGTTTATCATGAGTGCTGCCGTGCACCTATACAGGGCAGCAGGGAAGGAGCTCGAGGCAGCTGGTGTTCTGGAATCCATGAACACTCTAGGAATTCGGTTCTTGAGCTACCTTGAAACCGGATCAAAGGTGAAAACCCTGAATAATGCAATCGAGGATGCAAAACATACTGTTATAGTTTGAGGACTGGTAATCAGTGCATATGTGGGGAACTTGTGACTGGATCATAATGAAACAAAATACAAGAGTCCGTTGGTCTTTGTTGCTTGCATGGAAGACAGGAATATCGTTAATGGGAAAGTGTTTGTGGTTCTCTCATCTCGATAAATTTGAAGCGTTGTTTCTTGTCTTGGAATTTCCTTTGTGAGGTAACACTCTCCCCTGCCCCCACCCCCCAATACTATGCGATCTTTTAGTGACATGTTTCTGGCTATTTGTTCGCAACAGGCGAGTGGAAGCAGAAGCATGAAAGGTCGCTGGTGCGTCGATTGACTTAATTCACCGTCTTACAAATATGGGCGGATGTAATGTACGCCTGTCTAAGTAGACACAGTTTTGAAGCTAAGATTGATGAAGATCTCAACGGGTATTAAATATTAGTCCATTTCTTTGAAGACATATCTTCTTCTGATGCTCCAAAAAGGAACAACTTGTTGGACTCGACCATACCACAAGCGGCTCAAGATTCCTGCTGAAGGTAAGCTGAGCTTAGCAGGTGTAGAAGTCTGAAGTAGTTAACAAAATTGTTTTTCGTTATAAAAATTAATATGTTTCTTTTTCTATTATTATTGGTAGTATGATGTTTATATGAGTCACAGATCGTGACTCCTTGTAAGAAAAACTGATACGTAACAAGGCTGGTTATAACAGAAAAATAACAGATTAATTGTTATAGCTAACAACAATTTCGCTATCTACTTCACTTGCTAAGCTCGGCTTAGCTTTAGCTGCTGAGTTGCTTGTGGTATGGTTGTGTCCAGCACAACTAAGTTAATCAGTTTATTGTTTATTCTTATCTTGTGCAGACTCTTGCCTAATCAATACTTTTATGTTCATCAATCAATGTTATTGATATAAATATCATCTCGAGGCATCGTTGCTGGTCTTGTAGCTAAATGTATGTTTGGAGAAATAAGTCATTGATTGTTAGTTATTTTATTTTATTGAAAATAAATAAATAAATTTACTAAAAATTATATAATATTTGAAAAGCTGTGGTTTGAAAATCATTGTTGGAAACTAAAATGTCAACTCAAATTTATACCAAAAGTATAGCATTTGACAAGAGAGCTTTACGCTAGGTAAAGTTGATGCCTTTTGTTATCACACATTGAAGGAGAATAGTTTTTCTTTCGTGTGTTTTATATTTTGGTATATGGTTTGAAGTCGGGAGATTGAATTAGTTTGACCCACTAATGAACTGTGCTTAGATCAATACACGTGCATGCTATCATTCGTTTTGGTTGAGTATGGTTTGGTTCTTTGATTCATACCCTTATTTTTTTGGATTTATTTTTAACTACTTGGAATCATTTTGAATCTTTCCGTCAATTTTGATTTTAGAGTGCACATTTGAAATTCAAATCGATAGGGGTAAGATAATAGCAGCTAATTGATTTGTTCCACTTTACCACAATTTTTTTTTTTATCAAAAAATAGGAGGCTACATATTCAGAAACTATTCACCCCACCACCTTTTTCCTCCATTACACTCCTCTACTGAACTCACTTCTTTCCACAAAATTTTTAAAATCAACTATTATGTATATTTCCACCTCATTTTATCACAAGTACATGTGAACGGAGGCTCATTACGTTATTTTGGAAGCAATTTAATGCATTGACTGCACCATAATTTGGCTGAATTTTGCTTCAAATATCGCTCTCATGACACAACTTATTTAATAAGTGTTTCTCTTCACTATTAATCTTATTTATTGTTGTATGCATTGTTTTCATTCCAACTGTGCCTACATACATAGAAAGATGAGAATTACAAAAATATCTTTAAGGATGGGAAGGAAGAAGCATTATAGGCATAACTATGTTAGTGGAAGCCAATGGTGGTTTTATGGTCATCCATTCCACACATAGGCGCTAGCTTAAATTTCAGCAAAGTGTGTCTCTAGGAATGACATCTTCTTTTTTTCTTTTTTCTTTTATATATGAATGGTTCTTATCCATTTTATATAATAGATATAATAAATAATTCATCTAATAATAGTAATTAATCAACTCACAACAAGTGAATGTTGCTCAATAATTTTTGGGTGTTCATCACTCATCTTTTCTAGTATATTTCGATACACCGGTGGCAGTCCGAAATAGATGAAGGGAGGGAAGCCCATGTGTTTGGGGTGAAATGAAATCTATGATTGACGATTTCCATTGAACCAAAGGCTAACTCCCATCAATAATTCATTCCAAAATAAAATAAAAAACCCCACGAAAACTAGGAATAGGAAAGAAAGAGGGTTGATTATTGATATGGATGACAATGAGGTTGAGTCTAATCAGAACTGTATTTATAGTACCTAGACTAAAATCTGCTCCAAATATATCAGACCCTAACAGTTTAGGCCTAGATCTATACCTACCGGATCTAGCATGTAAATAAATTTTAAATAAGTCAAATTATTTTTTTTTTTAAAATGAACCGATTATGTAAATACTATTACATTTATATTTTATATAACTATTGTTAAAAAATATTTCACATGAAAAACAAATATTTTAAAATAACTACTTTACTTTTTAAATGATATTTTAATAATTTTTTAAACAAAATGTTGTACATATTTTTTTTAAATAAATACATAGAAATAAAATTAGAAAAAAATTAGAAAATCAAATAATATCACAATAAAGATAACAAACATAAAATTAGTATGAATGTATATATATATATATACATACATACATATATATATCAATCAAATCTTAATCCTTTAGTTTCCTCATCCCATGGCCTAAAACTGCTCCTATGTTTGCACGCTATTTATAGTTCGTAGATAATCCTATATATATATATACATATATATATATATATGGAGTTAGAATGATTTGGTCGGATGGTTTTGGGCCTTTTGGGCTCCTACGATATCTGAGACGACATCCTGAGGCCCATGGACTTATCTATAGACCCTTCCTCCTCTCTCGTTGGCCATCTGAGCTTCGCTCTTTCTGTTCGATACAGAAATTCGGCGGTCCCAATCTCTCCCGATCGGATTTGTCCTTCTCCGTACAAACTTCTCGGACTCTCTCTCCGCCTTTATTTTGTTTTTGATCGGAAAATGGTGTTGAGTTTGTTCCGAACCCTAGCTAGTAGGTCAGCCTACTTGCGTGGCTCCACCAACGCATTTAGTACTCTCAGCGGCGGCAGTGCTATTTCCGGCGGCGGCGGTTTTAGCGAGGTCATTTCCAGCCATACTGACAAGTGGATGCAGGTATATCTATATCCTTTACCAAAACTTGTCGTCTGGAAATTTCTTGATAATTGTTTACAAATTAAATGTTGAATTTAGCGTTTCTTGATTGTTCTGTGAATCCGGATTATGGTATTTCATTGACAATTCAATCGGGTTGTATGGTAAAGGTCGGTGTTCTTAGATGTGTGTTACTAATTGACTACTACATCAGCAGCTAGGAAGTGAACGACAAGGAGAGAGATCCAAAACTTCTTTCTACCTGATCAACATGCATTTGGCTAGCTAGTGGGTTTCTGAAAACTACGAGATTTGATTCTTCAGCTTGCTTCTTACAATAAACGTATTCCTACAGGCTTTGCTTTACTCTGAACATTGCATTCGAAATCACTGTAAGCTATAGATAGGGTGTTTTGAATGTGTTTCTAAAATTCCTGGATGAAAGTGCTTCCAAGGGATTTGGGATCATGCCTTTTTTCTTGAATGATGGGAATCCGATTGAGATTTTAAGTGAGGAAAACTCAGATGACGTGCATTATGCTAGATTTGTAATTTGTGGCCAATTAGAAAAGAAGCAAGTATAACCAGATTTCTGGGTGATGCAGATTGGTGAGAATAGGGGAGAGAGAGTATAATATATAGGAGGTCAACATATGATGCTCCTAATGGTTAGTATGTTCCCACATATACGACAACCAGAAAATGGTTGGATTGAACTGCCTTTGAGCCATAATAGTGTACGGCTTTTCTGTGTGAAATATGTTGTTAGTCTGCTTGCTTGTTTCTCTGCTCTACTCTCTCAATCATTCTGGTAAGTTGGTGTTTCAATATCATTTGTGCTTCTGATTTGTATTCATGATAGAAGGCATTCAATCAGTGAATTTTCAGGTGACATTAGCGGTATAAAATCCATGAGATCATATGCTTGTCTACATTCATTTGAAGTCAACTGATGTGTTTGTGAGGAGAACAATTTTTCTTAGGCCTTCCTGCTGCATGGCTCTGGATTCACTAGTAATTATCAAGCACTAGCAGTAGCTGGGAGTTATCTGTAAAAAATTTATTAAAAAAAAAGGACTTTACCTGTTCTGGTTTGCTGTATCTGCAGTAAGGTTTATGCGGGCTTCTCTCTTTCCAACTCTGTCGATCACCCTCCAAAATTATCTGGCTCTTATTTATTTCTTTTACTGTATCGACATGTTGGTCCTCCTTGTATTCTTGTTGAAAGAAATGTTCCCTCATAAAGGTATTTGACAATCTAATATCTGTGGTGTTTTTTTTTTCACTCTTTGGGAGCTGGCTTTGTCTAAATGCTCTCCTTCCTTGACAGAAGAAGAGAAATAGTATTGCTTCAGTTTTTTCCGTTCCAAACGTCTGCAGTGTTATTTCCAAAGACGCTCTACCTCTGGGAGGTGAACTGCCCTTGATACTTTGATCCCTTTGTGTACGAAGGAAATGTTGCTCTTGGTTATTTTGTTTCTCTCACTCTCTGTTTGATGATACGTGTAATTTTGGAGAAAGCAAAAACCCTGCAAATTTGATGTTGCCATCAAGAAACTGCCCACCTTCCTTTTAATTAAAAACCACAATGCCCTCCAAAGGTTCTAAATCTGCCTTATATACTCTCATTTTTCCTTCCTGGGTTGGAGCCAGAGATTCTGGTATTTTTCAGGTAAAAAATGGCTGTTTTAGGAAGGCTAGTAGAGCTATAGGATTATATATCTAATTACAGGAACATTGAAGCACGTTTTAGTGACCTGACTGAGATATTAATTATTTGCAAGCTATATTTCTCGTGTTACCTTTTTGTTTGTGACGAATGATTTGACCACATATCTGTGAGATTTCATCCATCTTCTTTCATAGGACACCAGCAATAAGTCTCCAATGGAGCTGATCGCTGAAGTGCCTCCAATTAAGGTGGAAGGCAGGATAGTTGCTTGCGAAGGAGGTTAGACTCGATCTTTCTCATATTTTGTCGGACTAAAAATTATGTTGCAATTTAAAATCGTTATCGCTTATGGGAACAGATACAAACCCCGCTTTAGGACATCCAATTGAGTTTATATGCCTCGACAAAGATGAGCCAGCTGTCTGCAAATATTGTGGCCTGCGCTACATTCAGGAGCATCATCACTAGGCTCTCTGAATAGGGCTTCCACCTCTGCTGATTGAGCAACCTTTTGTTTGCTGAGTCTTGTAAACTTGATGCTCATTTCTTGGTTTGCCTCTTTGTACTTGCTTTGTTTTTTAGGCAACAATGTATTGGCAGTGTTTAACATTGTTGTTATTAGCAAAATAATCAAATTATGTACCTGTTTACACTTTTAATACATCAAGTGATTTTAGACTGAAAAAAAGGGAAACATAAATCATTCATCTAAGCTGCATTTATACAAGTTAGCAAATCATATAACTGAATCAAGATCTTGCGCACTTGACGCCTGAACTGGTTCTGATGACCAAGCCAGATGAACCCATTTCCATTGCACTAGCTTGATGAACCAAAAAATGATTATTGCCGATAGGTTAAAAGCTGTTGGCCTATGTGAGTTATCCAGTAACCTATAATGATGTTTAGGGCTAGAAATGGTAAGATACATTGGGACCAATAATCTGGACCATGGCCATACTACTCACTGCCTAGACGGCTATGCGGAATTAAGCACAACATGGGGCACATGACGCCATACAATGGCCAGCAATAAAAGCCTTCAATATGACAAAATTGAGAAGCAAAGAATAGCCTGCTTCACTAAAATGATTAACGTGCACAACGTTTACGGGCTACCACCACCATCAGCTGCTAGCTTCCTTCTTTGTTGGTGCTCCGCAACCTTGTAATCTACAACCTCACGGAACAGTTGTGGATCAAGCACACAGTTTTCACTGCCATAAACAGCAGCTTGAACACCCGCCATTAACTTGGCTATCTCTCGACCTGAAAACCCATCAGTCTTAGCTGCAGCATCTTTCAAAATGTCATCTGTTAATCCCTTAATCTCTATCTTCTGTGGCTGTTTTTGGAATAACGCTGACAGCCAACCAGATTTCCTAGCTCCTGCTTGTACTATATACTTGTCCAGATAGAGCTTGATTAGCTTGAAACGTTCTTCCTCCCCAGGCAATGGAAACTCAATGACTTCATCAATACGATCAGCAACTGCTGAATCAAGATCACCAGGACGATTTGTGGCCAAAGCAAGAACTATATCTTTGGACTGGTCACCAGTACGAAACAGAAGAGCATTGAGAGCACTCCTTTGAGCTTCACTCATGTACGTTTTATTACGCCTGCAAATTTCAGCAGATATATTAATTTCCTACGTACTAGCTTGAAAACGAAGATCAACCAAAATAAAAATTAGAGCCAACTTATAAGAACCATCCACAACTTCATAGAGATACTAAGGGCCACATTGCATTTAAAATTGCAACACAATACCTTACGCTGCCTGTGAAATGCCCAAGCTTTTTTTTGGACAACGGGATCATAAGGGTAGCTTGGGGTAGTTGGCTATGGGTCAAATTGTCCATTGGGTGAAGCCAAAACGTCATATCACAGGGTGGAATGGTGAAATGATAAAGAGTATACTTAACAGCTTTTTACATAAAATTTCATTTCGGTCATTTCAAGTATCTTCATCAAGTCGTGTCTTATTTTTTACGTTTACTCCAAAAGTTGCTCAGAGGAAATAAATTCTTCATCAGCATAAGACATTAAGCAGGACGAAAATATCTGATTTTAGGTCCTTCAGCAGACACGATGAATGATATATATGGACAGACAAAAAGTTCAGCAGCTAACTAGACTAGAACTCCAAGATGAATTAGCAATGACTTGATTGGCACTTACTCGCACAAAAATGCATCAGCTTCATCTATGAATAAAAGCAAACCCCTATTTGACTTTTTGGCCCAATCAAATAACTGGTGGATCTTTGTAACAGCTTGAGATCCTAATGGTGCAACATCACCGCCTGTCATTAGTGCGTAATCTAAACCCTGCAAAAATGAATAGTTAAACAATATCAGAATTATGGATGTGATACATTTCTCGGGCCCAACAAAAAATGGATCCCCATGCAGTGACAAATGCCATATAGATCACCAATAATAAAAAGGTAAGGTAGAATTACGGTAAGATTTTCAAGTAGCAACAAATTGTACAGGCTATCATGACCGGCAGCACAATAGTATGTGAAAAATAGCATTTCACATAAGGGTAGCTGAGTTTAAAATAATTGTCATTTCAGCATGTATAAGAATCATGAATAAGCTATCATAATAGGAGGTCATGTTCCATTATAAATTATAGAAACACCTGAAATACTGCATAAAGTGAAATTTACTGGAGTACAAAAGGATTATATATCTCAGGGCTGAATGAAACCTTAAAAGAGCAATAGAACATACCGACTTACGAGCCAGCTCCCTTGCAGCCATGGTTTTCCCAGTACCAGGAGGTCCATAGAAGAGCATATTCCGAAACGGTGCTTGATGAGCTTTTGTGTTTGCTGTTGCCAAGGAAAGCTGACGGATTCTCTTCTGAAGAGAAGGGTGTAAAATGACATCACCGAAACCATTTCCATTTTTTGAAGCAGATTTATCTTTAGAAGCCTGTGATAGCTTGCTAATGGAACGGGTAAATAAGCCTGACCAAGGATACTTTCCCCTGGAGGATTCTCTGATTAGTGATGGCTGTCCCAATACTCTGTCCACATAACTCCAGACCACTTTTGCGCCTTCTCTATTAAACAGAGTAATCAGGTCAACAAGTTGGCATCAGTTGCATGTGAGCAAGAGAAGGAAGTTAAAAGCTGGCAATAGAGAGTCTAGATTCCCTGAAAATAAAGGGGGAAATCTTTGCAGAAAGTTAACTGGCATCCATTTAATACTAGCAATTTGATTCACAATTCTCTCTTCGCACTATATATATATATAGTCCATTGTCAACAATTGTGACATCCATGCTTCACCACATTAAACTGAAGTAATTGATATCCCCTTCAACTAGGCCCAGGAAGTTATGCTGATGATAAAGAATTTCATCCAACCAAAAGTGTGATAAAGATACATGCAACCAAAGGCAGAACAGAAAGACTGATGATAAAATAACAAGCAATGGGGAAAATGACATTACGGAACATCAAGATACAACAGAAAGTGGAACCCACCAAATTCGTGCCCATCAAATAAAAATAAAATATAGGTGGTAATGAAAGGAATGTGCAAGGAGTCAAAGTAAGCCCATGGTGTATTTTACATATGCTCGGAGGAAACAAAAAAATAAAAATAAAAATAAAACCAAAGTTACAGCTAGAAATTAATGAGTTGGCAAGTTAGTCATTCTGTTATGAAGGGCAAAATTTAGGCTAAGTTGTTATATTTCTTTCGCTGATTTTTCTCTTTTGCTGTTAAGTTGTTTTGCTTGAGTTTCGAATAAATAGGAGGTTAGTGAGGGTGGAGAGGGGTAGGAAAAGGGTGAGCAGAATATCAGGAGAGATTTCCTTCCTCTCGAAAGAAGGAAGCTGTATTGAGTCCCCATTTATTCAATACATTACTATCATTCCCTGTTTTGGTCATTTTAAGTGCGTTCTGTCTTCTCTTTCGATACCAGTTCCTAGCATTATTGGTATCAGAGCGCACGATCAAGCTGACCAGAGATGGCACCGTCAAACAATACACAGAGGATGGATCAATTGGAGCAAGAGTTGGCAGGCTTACCAGCTCGAATTGCCCAGGAGGTTGCAGCGGCAATGGCTGCAATCAAACAGGATATGACAGCGGGCTTTGAACAACAGTCCAACCAACTTCGCGCTGACCTCGATGGCATAACCCTGCGAATGGAAGGAAAGGCAGCAAGTATGCGAGAGGCACAAGAGAAGTTTATGACAGAGGTACGTCCTTCGGGGCAGGGTTCCCCGGGGTTCTCTGTGAATGAGGAAGGAGGGTTTTCTGGCGGCTCTTCTAACTGGAAATTAAGAAAGCTTAATCTACCTATCTTTGATGGGACCAATCCCGATGGATGGATTCTCAGGGCTGAGCGTTTCTTCCACTTCTACCGATTGAATGAAGAGGACCAACTCGAGGCGGCAATTGTGGCACTGGATGGTGAGGCTCTGCTTTGGTACCAATGGGAGCATCGCCGCAAGCCCCTATCTCGCTGGGTGGAGTTAAAGCAGCTTCTACTTCGTCGATTCCGTTCCACCGCATCCGGGACTCTTCATGAACAATGGCTGGCGCATCGACAAAGTGGGTCAGTGGCAGACTATCGTCGTCGTTTTGTGGAGCTGATCGCACCTATAGATGGAATTCCAGAGGAAATTGCAAAAGGGCAGTATATAAATGGGCTCAAGGAGGAACAAAGGCTGAAGTAAGAATTCTGGACCCACCCACTTTAGATTCTGCTATGGAATTATCTATGAGGATTGAGGAGAAGCTAGGTTTGGGCCCAAGGTCCAAAGGGGCCATAAATCTACCCACTTGGAAACCACCGATACCAACCCAGAAATCTCTCACATATCCAAATACAAGCCAAAACACCCCGAATGCTTTTCCATTTAACCGAAACGCTATCCTTAACCAAAACACTGCAAACCGGAACTCAGGAGGACTAAGGCGGTTGAGTGAGAAAGAGATGCAGGAGAAACGCGAAAAGGGGCTATGTTTTCGCTGCGATGACAAGTGGGCCCCTAATCACCGTTGTCGCCGCCACGAATTAAGTGTCCTCCTTACTGTCGATGACGTGGGGGAAGATCTGGAGGAGCCAGGAGAATTGGCTGTTGTCGAAGCCTCAACCCAGCCTGTACCCGAGCCTGTAGAGGTAGACGTACTGCCTGAACCAAACCCAGAAGTTTCATTGAGTTCTGTAATGGGTATCACAAGCCCTAAAACTATGCGCATGATGGGCTCCGTTAATGGAATCAGTGTAGTGGTCATGATAGACCCGGGAGCCACGCATAATTTTGTATCGACTAATGCAGCACATCAATTGGGGATACCACTCACAGAATCAAGGCGCTTTGGGGTCACCTTGGGTACAGGGGAAGCCGTACATGGTGAGGGAGTGTGTCATGGGGTGGTGTTAGAGTTGCAAGGGGTCACTATCGTGGAGGATTTCCTCATTCTGCCATTGGAAAATTCTGACATAATCTTGGGAATTCAGTGGCTCGAGAAGTTGGGAACGATAACCACTAATTGGAAGACCCAAACGCTGAAATTCCAAGTTGGGGGCGAATTGGTAACGCTAAAGGGGGATGCACAGTTGGGCCGTACTTGCATTTCTTTGAAGGCGATGATCGGAACATTACAGAAAGAGGGACAGGGGTTCTTACTCGAGTTCAATCAGATGGAGGGTGAAAAAGGTGAGTCATTTGATGTTCCGAAGGAGCTCGAGCCTTTAATTACCGAATTCGAGCCGGTGTTTCACGTGCCCAACGGGCTGCCCCCCCCCCCCCCCCCCCCCCGCAGACGAATTGAGCATTCTATCACTTTAAAAAGTGGTTCGAACCCTATTAGAGTCCGGCCCTATCGTTACCCACAATCTCAAAAAGATGAGATTGAGAAACTGGTGAGGGATATGTTGCTTGCTGGTATAATCCAGCCCTCCACCAGTGCATATTCTAGCCCAGTGCTTTTGGTGAAAAAGAAGGGGGGTCGTGGCGATTTTGTGTCGACTATCGGGCCTTAAACAAGGAAACTATACCTGATAAGTTTCCGATTCCAGTAATTGATGAACTCTTGGATGAACTTCAGGGTGCTCGGATCTTCTCCAAATTGGACTTGAAGTTGGGGTATCATCAAATCAGGGTCAAGAGGGAGGATGTGCCTAAAATTACATTCCGTACTCATGAAGGCCATTACGAAGTTCTGGTAATGCCTTTCGGCCTCACCAACACGCCAACAACGTTTCAGTCCTTAATGAATGAGGTATTCCGGTCATTTTTACGTAAATTTGTATTGGTATTCTTTGATGACATTTTGGTCTATAGCTGTGATATGGAGACACACCAGAAGCACTTACGCCAAGTTCTGGAAACTTTAGCAGCTCATCAATTGTATGCCAATGTGGGCAAGTGTGAGTTTGGGCATGCGCGGGTTGCTTATTTAGGGCACGTTATATCAGCAGCGGGGGTGGAAGTTGATGCATCTAAGGTGCAGGCAATGGTTGAGTGGCCTGTTCCATCTAATCTCCGGGAACTCAAGGGGTTCTTGGGACTTACGGGCTACTACCGGAAGTTCATTAAGGGTTACGCCGTCATTGCTCAGCCTCTAACTGATCAACTACGGAAAGAGAATTTTGGGTGGACTATAGAAGCCACACGAGCCTTTGAGACCCTTAAATCTGCTATGACATCAGCTCCCATCTTAGCCATGCCGGATTTCACCCTTCCTTTCATCGTCGAGACGGATGCTTGTGGCCATGGCCTCGGGGCCGTGCTGCTGCAAGGAATACACCCCATAGCTTATTATAGCAAAATTTTGGGACTAAGAGCACGGGAGAAACCCATCTATGAGAAGGAGCTCATGGCGATTGTGTTCGCTGTTGAAAAGTGGCGACACTACCTTCTGGGTCGGCACTTTGTTTTGAGGACTGATCAAAAAAGTTTAAAGTATTTGCTAGAGCAACGGGAAGTGGGACAAGCCTACCAAAAATGGGTGAGCAAGTTGATGGGGTATTCCTTTGATATACACTATAAACCGGGTCCTAATAACAAGGTGGCTGACGCGCTATCCAGGCAGCATCCGATTGACGTAGAGTGTGCAGCTATGGTCACTACTTGTGGTGTACCTTGGGAGTATGTGAAGGGTTTCATTGACAAAGATGCAAAGATACAAAGGTTGGTGAGCCAACTGCGAAGTGGGGAAGAGGCCCCTAAGTGGTTTTCCTTGGAGAATGGTGTGCTGAAATATAAAGGGCGAGTGGTCATTCCGAGTTCATCCCAACTCACACAGCGATTACTTAAGGAGTATCATGACTCCTCCGTCGGGGGGCATGCAGGGGAATTAAAGACATATCAACGACTCGGTGCTGAGTGGTTTTGGGCTGGAATGCGGAAGGATGTCACCAACTATGTCAAAAGGTGCCATACATGTCAACAAAATAAGGCATCAACACTTTCTCCCATGGGGTTACTACAACCGTTACCCATACCAGATAAGGTGTGGGAAGATATATCAATGGACTTTGTGGAAGGTCTACCTAAGTCTATGGAATGGGATTCCATACTGGTTGTGGTGGATAGGCTCACCAAGTATGCTCATTTTATTCCTTTAAAGCACCCCTTTACAGCTCAGCTTGTTGCTCAATCCTTCTTGAAAGAGGTAGTACGGCTACATGGCATGCCTTCATCTATAGTGTCTGATCGTGACAAGGTCTTCTTAAGTTTGTTTTGGAAGGAGCTCTTTAAACTCCAAGGCACACAGTTGAAGAGAAGCACCGCATATCATCCGGAAACCGATGGTCAAACAGAAGTAGTCAACAAAGGAGTGGAGTCTTATTTGCGTTGCTTTATCAACGGCAAACCGAAAAGCTGGGCACAATGGCTGCCATGGGCGGAATACTGGTACAATACCGCTTTTCATACTGCCACTCAATGCACCCCTTTTAAGGCCCTCTATGGCAGAGACCCACCTCAGTTGCTGCGATTTTCTGCCGGCACTACTGCTGTCTCATCTGTGGAGGAACAACTGCTGGAACGAGATGCGATACTAGACGAGTTAAAATTTCACTTGGTGCAAGCCCAACTTTACATGCGCCAATATGAGAATAAGAGCAGACGCTCGGGGAGTTTTGAGGTCGGTGATATGGTTTATTTAAGACTTCAGCCTTATAAACAACAGTCCCCTGCTAAGAGGCGCTTCGAGAAGTTGTCTCCTCGCTTTTATGGACCTTACCAAGTACTACAAAGGATTGGGGAAGTTGCATATAAGCTGGAACTGCCTTCTAATGCCAGGATTCATCCTGTATTTCACATATCGCAGCTCAAGAAAGCAGTAGGCACGGGGCAGCAGCCTACTCAGCTACCCCCTCAGTTGACTTCTGAGCTAGTGCTGGATATTGAGCCTGAAGCAGTGTTGGGGGTCCGACAAACCCCAGTTACTACTGAAGTATTGATTCATTGGCAGGGTTTGCAAGATTTTGAGGCTACATGGGAGGATTACGGGGAAATTGATTCCAGGTTTCCTTCTTTCCACCTTGAGGACAAGGTGAAACTGTGGGAAGGGGGTATTGCAAGGAGTCAAAGTAAGCCCATGGTGTATTTTACATATGCTCGGAGGAAACAAAAAAATAAAAATAAAAATAAAACCAAAGTTACAGCTAGAAATTAATGAGTTGGCAAGTTAGTCATTCTGTTATGAAGGGCAAAATTTAGGCTAAGTTGTTATATTTCTTTCGCTGATTTTTCTCTTTTGCTGTTAAGTTGTTTTGCTTGAGTTTCGAATAAATAGGAGGTTAGTGAGGGTGGAGAGGGGGAGGAAAAGGGTGAGCAGAATATCAGGAGAGATTTCCTTCCTCTCGAAAGAAGGAAGCTGTATTGAGTCCCCATTTATTCAATACATTACTATCATTCCCTGTTTTGGTCATTTTAAGTGTGTTCTGTCTTCTCTTTCGATACCAGTTCCTAGCAGAATGCACATTGAAAGCTCAAAATATCTTCCATAAGTTATGCATATTCATATTATCCGTGAAGTTCCTTTGTGATAGGAAGACAGCCCTAGTTGCCTAGTCCTATGTCCAAGATATGGGCAGTCATGATTTGCTGTTCTAACAGCTAGTCTACTGGATCAACTATCTTCAAAATGGATAACTAGTGCAACCATTCTTCTATACCATACATGACATTAAGGAAAAAACATATATATCGGAGCAAGAGCAAATGGCTCTTCTCATTAACTCACTCAACAGGCACCTCAAGAGCAACAAGGAGCAAGATACTAATTCTATCTAATATATCGGTGCAGCTAATAAGACTTGCAATTGCACTCTGAGAAATTCAAGTAGCTAAAGATCACATGTCCCATAAACCAATGGCGCTCCATCAGCAATGAAATATCTTCTGCTTACTGACACATGCAATAGATTTAAACCACATGGAAGAGCATTCCAATGATCTGGACTAAAAATAGACACAGTGGAATACAACACAAGTATTTAAATAAACATGCAGGATGGCATACAAGGTACTCTAGAATTTATGGCTGACAAGATAATGAGCAATCTGGACCACTATTACAGCATAATCATAAAAGTAAAAACAGTAATATAGAAAATATAATCCAGCTCATGCTAAAATTTCTCAGATATACCTTGTCGTGTAGATTCCTGCTGCAAGAGCAGTGACTCCCCCAACAGCCACAACTAGCTTATTTTGATCCGTTAATATAGCTCGCAGACCCCCTAAAACATAAATCATCCTTCAGCAATGTAAATCTGTAGGGAAGAAATTTTATTTTTTTTCTTTTACAGAAGATGATGATCAGTGCATATATGTATTTAATAGACAAAACAGCAAAGTAAGGTGCCTAATTTTCAGGTATTTTACTTTTGTAAGGCAAATAGTACACTGTCAAAAGAATGCATCTATTTTTATTTGCCATAATTCTCATAAATCTAAAATCAAGACAAATAGAAAGATATCCTATCAAAGATATTCGGAAAGGAAAAAACAAAATAGAGGGAAATATAATAAGATCAATACTAATTTTGAAAAGAAAGAGAGCTAGCCAGGAAATCCATCTAACATGACTTGCAAAATCATTACAAAACCATCTAGCACAAATTTATCCTGAATACCTCCGATATGATCAAAGGTAGTATTTATGGCAGAGACCCATTTCTCTCTCTCTGCATTGGCACGCTCCACAAGCATGCGTCTATTTACATCCTCAGCTAACTTTGCCTCATGAGCTCTCCCTTCTGCTTCTGCCATAGCTCTCACCCTGATTGTTTCCCGTTCTATCTCAGCCTTTTCCCTCTCTGTTTGCCGACGCTGTGCTTGAATCTGCTCTTCTGTTGCTCGTCTGGCTGACTCTTGTTTAATTGCTGATTCTTCTTGTAGTTTTACTAGCTCTTGATTCCTTGTCCTGTGGTATTCATTCTCCGCCTGCACAATATCATATGGTCATGCTGTTTCTCGCACAAAAACCTCAGTAGAATTCCATCTTGTTTAAAATACATACCGCCATTCGTTTCCTTGCTAACTCATCCTCATACTTGGCCATTTGAGATTTAATCTGTGCCTGGTGCTGATGTAACTTTTTCTGCTCTTCATATATCACCTTCTGTCTCTCCTACATAAAGGATAGAAAGTAGTTGGACCAATAAATCTTTCAGATGCTGGGAAAATAACAGTATTTGACATGTCAATTTGCAACCAAAGGCAGCCCATAATTAGACCTGCTACATAGATTTGCTGCAGGAAAGGCAAAAATGTCAAGACACCACCAGTATCAATTATGATAGGCATTCCAAAGTCATTGAAGTTAATGAGCCATAGCTTCCAAGCCACATAGATATATGAATAACTCAACAGACACTAAACCATGTGCGCTATTCACCATACAAGGTAGTGGAAAAATATTTAATTCAGAATCAGAGTACACCTATACAGATATGACGTAAAATGTCCAATGATGATAAATGAAGCACTCCATACCATTGTCATTATTTTCTACCCGGAGAGTTCATAGGAGAATCAAAGATATTGACAGGAAGGTGGGTGGTTAGCTAAACCTAGCTTTTGAATTTTTATTCGGACAGTTAAATCAGTTTAAGGTAAGTCTTCTAAAAACTGTTCTTCATCATCCACAGGTTTTCACACCATCGACCTGATATGTATTACACCCCTTTTTTTGACAAGTAAAAACTGCCAATACAAAAATTCTGCCACTTGTCCTCCAGCCTTCATATTGTACTTCCACAACTTGCTTGGAATGTGAAAATTTTCAATTTTCTCTGAAGAATTGTCTCATTTATCCATAAAACCAACATCGACCACTTTCGCTATCCAGCTGCAAGATCAATTGGGCGTGATCTCCCCATTAAACCAGCCCCAAACAAAGGAACTAGAAAGCCATATCAATGAACCCTTTACAAGCCACACTTTCATATGTTAATAAGTAGAATTGCAAAAGCGATTATCAAATAAACTTCTCAGTTTCCCAAGAAGCTACTGAAACCATAAAAGCGGTCTAAATAAAGAAATGAAGCATAAGGATTCAACAAGTGCAGAACCTAGAGAAGAAGTTATCAGGAACTTATTCCATCACCACAAGTACAGTTACTTACCGTCTCAGCTTCGGCTTGCATCTTTTTAAATTCTTGTGCCTTTGCAGATAATTCTGCCTGTCTGGTCTCTTCTTGCTTCTTCAAGACCTCAAACATCTGTACCAACAATAAACAATTGGACTGTGGTAAGGGCAGTATACACCAACAAAACTCGCTCCATAGGTTAATAATATTAGTTACGGGATATGGAAATAAGATAAATTCCAGCTGAGGGACGCGCCTAACGTGAAATGAAATGATAAAAATAAACCCACATATTGATTCATAAACTAGAATATCAATCAGAAATAATAAAATCAGAAACCTTTTCAACTAAATTTTCCTAACAATAAAATCATCTAGATGCGAAGAAGACAGTGACTTGAAAAGAAAATCAGAAGACGAAACCTTTTTGGCGTAACCAGAGCTAGTAATCTCTTTCAAGGCCTTCGCACCTCTCTCCAAGGCTTCAGGATCAAAACCAGCTGCAGTAGTCCTCGGATTATCATTCCTGGGCTTAGGCGTCTCAGAATCAGCAGACATTGGCGGCAGCGGAACATTAGCCGGGGCATCAGCCGGCGTTTGAGACACATTTGGAGAAGAAGAAGAAAATGGAGAGAATCCAAATCGGCCGTCGGCATAAACATGATCTACGTTCAATGAAGCTGAAGCCACGGCTGAAATAAGTGCTGCTGCACAAGCTTTCGCCATTTTTCTAAATTAAATTTGCCCAAATTTCAAGAGCCCTGAAGCTATAAAGATTCAAAATCTCGTGAAATTGATGAGCAGAGGGTTAAATTCCCGTTCAATTAACGATTCTAATTGAGAGGAGTGTAGCTTTAGGAACAAGAAAATGGGGAGATAACCCCCACAAAGATTTGGAGAATAAAGAGAGGAGAGAGGGCCGGCTGTTTTCAGGGTTTTGGTAGGGTTTGTGTCATATCGGTTTTCCATATTGTTTCGTCGGTTTACTAATTACTATTTTTCTTGGACCGGAGTTTGAGCCGCTCACGACTCCTTAACTCGCAGCATTATGTATAGTAGGCTTCATTTGGGACATTTTGATTTCCTACAACGGTCTCTAATTATAGATTTTTAAAATTTATCCTAAATTTATTATGTCAATTTTTAAATTAAAATCCAACTGCAACTTTAGACAGTTATTGATGATCAAAATTCTAAATTGTGCCCTAGTTTTACTAAGTACATTTGCTCATTTAGTCATAATAGGCAAATTTAAACTTTTTTCACAAAGCATGTCTCGTTTAAAATTTTTGATACATAATTACTAAAACTTTCAAGACAATGCAGTTGTAATTTACCTAGTATAACATCTATATTTACATTTATCAATTGATATGTTTAATTATATGAATGTCCTATAAATAACGTCACATATCCATTAAACAATAAGTTTAATACGAAAATATCAACTAACGCTTTTGTGATATAGTTGTCTTGTGTATTAAAATATCTTTTACCTTCAACTTTGGATGTATACATTATTGATGTAACTCTCTCTATCTCATGTTCTCTATTGTGTGTGTGTGTGTGTGTGTGTGAGGTTGAGTTCTATTAAGAATTTAAGTTTGGAGAACTAATGATAGAATTAAAATTAATATAGATTAATCTTTACCATTTAAATTATAATCACCCAACCTAAACCTAAAATCCAAAACCCTAGCACCTTAACCCATAACCATGACTCTTAAAACCTAAGCCCTAAACTTAAAATATAAGCCCTAACCCTTCAACCCCAAATGTTAAAGCCTAAACCCTGACACCGAGTCATAAACACTAAACTATAAAAAAAAAATTTAAAAAAAATAATGGTTAAAACATTGTACCTTAAACTTTAAACAAATAAAAAAACTAAAATAAATATTAAACCCTATAATAAATGAAATAAGATCTAACCTATATTAATAAAATCTAAATGAAATACATGTTACCTTAAAATACTTATGTTATCATTACAACCATGTATAGTAATGGATAACCATATAAATAATTGTAGGGAAAAAATTCACCAAACATAAATGCTTAAGATCCGATTTAACAAGTAATCAAAAAATTTCAAGATCTAATTGAGATAACAATAAAAACAACAATGACATTGATTGCATATAAAAATAGTGATTACAAGGAAAATCAAGAAATCCTCAAAATATCACTTAGTATACAATTCTCTCAACAAACATAAGAGAATAAATGATGAGAGGGTTTGGACGGGGTTCAGCATCCTATTGCTTATCGTTAGGGTTTCATACACATCTACTTATAAAAGTATGTAACTACGATAAGCAAAAGATTAAAAAAAATGAAAAAGCAAGGTTTCTGCTCATAAACATTGGCCCCCCATAATTTTTTTCTAAAACTCTCGATTTTTATCAAAATAATGCAGGATCGGGTATGCCTAGAAACAATAGTTGATACAACATACTCCATACAAACCAATATTGTACGCACCAAGTAGCTTAGAGTCTACACCACACCTAACCTATGTGTCTTCAAGGGTTTCACTATACACATGCTCACAACATGAGTAATACAAAGGTTGGTACTAATAACATCATACATCAACCAACTTATAGCTATAAAGTATAAACTAGTGACTAAGTAAGCCACCACAACTACTTTGGATTTGGTCACAGTTAAAGTCTTCACCTTGACCTCCTTAGACATGCCTTTTGTCGTAACAAGCATAACATAGACATACAACAAAAGAATAACCAGTAAAGTATCACATATCAATGTCTGAGTCCACCATAGAGACCGCATCTCTTTAGCAACAATAATGGAATACCAAAAGGAAGAATTAGCACCCAAAATAACATTTGAGTTTGACACTAGCTCTAGCACACCAATACTATTACCCATAGTATACAACACATAACTAGCTCTACCTACACTAGTGACCACTTGCTCCAACTGTTATCCAGATTCTTCCTCACTGGAATAATTTGTACTATCTAGACCAATAACAACCTCCACCTTATCTTAAACAACTAATAAACTCTCCTACTCCACCATTTTGTGAATAAGGAATTCAGACTCACAGAAGGTAACAAATCTAGATGTAATCGGGTCACAAAATAAGGACCCTGGTCATGCGAATGGCACTCTTGTCTCCCAATTGCATCAACCTAATACTAGCAACATTTGAGTCACACATACTCAATGTCACCCCAACTACATCCTCGATAGTTGTGCCAACAAGCTCATATAATGTCCCAACCAACTTTCCAACATTCATCACCACAAGTCCTTTAGCAACCTTCAATGTACCATTATCAATGACACACACAACAAATTCAAACTCTTGGTCATGTCAGGAATATGACGAACACTAGATAGTGTCTTGACCACACCATCATGCATCCTCACCCTCAATCCCAAACCCAATGATACTACATGAAGCATTGTTTCCTAAGACACTCCACCTCAAACAGTGTTGTTTGTCTGTAACTAACTTTTTATTGGGAAAAACATAGTAGGAGAACACATAATCCATAACCCATCTATTAATTAATCTGGTTTTTCCATTAGTAGCAGTTGGTATATCACCATCACCATCACCATCACCATTAGCTATAGCACCGTCACTCTTATTAAATACACCATCAGCAATATCTACAGGTTTCTTATTAGGAAAGTATTTATAATATGGCATTTTATGTGAAAACCATGGCATACCACATCCTTGAACCTATCCTTCCTTGATTTGGACTTCTTTTTGTCACCATACCCCCTTACTTTAAGTACCTTACCATGTGAGTTACCTAGACATCCTACAGTCAGTTGATACTCAATCAATTCACACTTTAGCCAGGCAGTCGTAACATTTGCAAGAACTAATTCACCATTCTCATATAATAAAGTCTCATAAGAATGCTTACAAGCAACAAGCAAAGAATACAACAACATAATAATTATATCCTTATCATCCAATTCAACATCTATATTATGCAAATCCATAACTATATAGTCAATTTCACCGAGATGAGATTTCAAAGACTGACCCTTACCTAATTTTAAATCATGAACCTGTCTCTTCAACAATAGATGACTCGCCACAGATCTCATCATATACAAGGATTCCCACCTCAACCACAAGGCGGCAACAATTGTCTCTTTAGCCACTTCTTGCAAAACCTTATTTGATAAATACAATTGTATGGTGAATAGGATCTTCAACTCAATATCTTCATACTCATCATCATACATCATTTCTAGATTCATCGCTTTTTCGAATAATGCATTATTCAATCCATTCTAAACAAGGATCACCTTCATATTCAATGTCTATAACCCGAAATTGACATAATAATAAAATCTCTTAATTTCAAAACTTGTAAATGTCATCCCGATATAGATTGATCACACATCCAAGCTCTAATACCAACTATAGGGGAAAAAATTCACCAAAAGCGATTGTATAGGATCTAATCTAACAAGAAATTAGAAAATTTCAAGATCTAATTAAGATAAAAATCAAAACACAATGACAATTAGAGAAATAACGATGATCTTTATTATACACTAAACTACTGATTACAAAGAGAATCAAATAATCCTCACAATATCACTTAGTATACAATTCTTTCAACAAACACAAAAGAATACAAGAGGAGAGGGTTTGGATAGGGTTTGAAGGTTTACCACTTATTGATAGGGTCTCATGAGCATTTGTTTATAGAAATATGAAACCGACATGTTTGAATGGTAGAAAACAAGAAAAAATATATCCTATGTTTACAAACACACCCCCTCCGGTATTTTTTCCAGAACTCTTAACTTTTGCCAACATAATGTAGGATCAAGTATACCAAGAAAACATGGGTTGTATTCATAAACACCAAGCCCTCATGTTTTCTTCCTTGATCTCCCTTTAGCTTTAAACTTCTTTCAACACTTGTATGCAACAATCCATGCTATATTACACACACAAATAAATGATTGTATAAGCAACAACTTCAACATTTTCATTCTCCATAATTAAGTATATGTTTCAGTATAAAATGTTCATCAAAAGGAATAAATCTTTGTTAAATCTTTTGGTACAATAATATATATATATATATATATATATATATTTAAACACGTATAATGAATAATGAATCTAAAAGCCCTTCAAATTATGTTAAATTTGGAACTTTGACAAGCTACGATGAGTTTGAAAATCTGATGAATTGTAAAGATAGAGTTACAACTCCAACATACTACGATGATGGATTTACAATATCGATAAGTTATGGATATGCATAAAAAATAAAGATGGATTCTCCAAGTTATAACTACAATGTACACAAAAAGGTATAAAAATTTTTCTTTACTGTAAATTGTGACGATGAATTTATCATGATGAAATTAACAATTTTTTTTATTATATTATTATGGTAAACTCTTTTTTTAGGGTGTGGATAATACATGTCTTACTATCCAAAATTATCAGAAATTTTTTGCAACAGAGCAAATATTTTGTAACCATAAAGAAGTTGTAACACAAGTCAAACAAATGGGTAGAACTTATAAGATAATTTTGATCATCAAAGGTTCTAGAAAAGGAAACTGTGTAGGTGAAGATAGCGTCTCAACAATATGGTAAAAAAATGGAACATACATTTGTAATAGGCCTACAGATACCGAAGGTACACGTATTACAAGTTTAAAAAAATAATTTTTTATTATTATTATTGGTGTTGAAAATAATAATAGTGGATGACAAGTGGTAGTTAGCAATATGACACATAATCACAAATTGACAAATTATGAATAAGGGCATGTTGTTTTAGATAAGTTCACTGAAAATAAAGTTTAATTTGTTGATGATCTTATTACAACTAACATAAAGCCACTACAAATAAAACCACTTCTTCAAAAATAATTTGAAGGAAATGTAAGTATGAGAAGGCATATTTATAATGCCCAACAAAAGCTTAGGTCTAAAGAAATGGATAGTCAAACAATGTTACAGCATGTTATGAGTATGTTAGTTGAGAAGCCTTATTTTCAATCGTATTGAAGTGAACCGGAATCAAATGTAATAAACAAATATCTATTTGCACATCCCGTATCTGTTAATATTTTACATGCATTTCCTTTTGTTTTATAAATAGACTGCACGCATAAGACGAATAGATATGAAATACCCTTACTTGAAATTGTTGGACTAACACCAACACAATTGAATTTTAACGTTGCATGTGCATATATGTCATCTGAAAAGGAGGAAAATTATTTGTAGGTACTTGAAAGGTTGAAGACCTTAATGGATCCATTTATACTTCCAACCATCATTATTGCTAACCAGGAACTAGCTCTAATTTCAATTGTGGAATGTATTTTTCCTACTTCAAGACATTTATTATATAGGTTTCATATAACACCCCTAAATTTACTACTGAAAAATTTCATTTTAAGCGGAAGAGTATAATCAAATAGTTAGGTGTTATCACCGTAATTGACATAAGTTTGGCTTACCCCACCATCCTTACGTCAAGCAAAAGGCAAAACAATTAGAAAATTTAAAACATGTTTAGAAAGAGATGAGACAACTTTTTATACATCAAATAAGTGTTGGAGATTAACTCTAATTACAATATCAAAATATAACCAAAAAGGGATCCTATGGAACTAAGAGCCCAAAAAGGTATCTAGGTAAAATTATTATCCAGATAACATGATTCTATGCCCAAACCTTGCTATGAATGAATCACTTCTCCACATATATAGCATCAAAAGCTACGAAATCATTGACCTAGTCCTCATCGACCTGCAAATAAACATATGGGTCGTCTACTCGTTAGATTGAGCAACATCCATGAAACAGATGATTAGTACACTAAGTATTGAACAAGGTAAGGGTATAGTTAAGCAGAGTTACACATAATACAAGAATTCTTATAAACAATTCATACATGTGAAAAATAGAAGAAAGCCAGATAACTACTTATTCCAATTCTTTCATTAGATATGCCATATTCTAGTCTTTTAATTACATTAAGTTCAGCAACCCCACTATTCTTAAACTGGTGGAACGATCTAAAACACCTCTTGGGGGCAACACACCCAAGCCACTATTATTATTCGATAGAATGGAGCCAACACCTCTTAGAGTAAAAAAAAAATACTCTTGATCCACTATTTATTTAACCAATGGAATGGTCTAAAGCACCTCTCAGGGACAACACGCCCGAGCCACTATTATTATCTGGTGGAATGGACTCAATACCTCGGTCCTAACTCACGTAGTCTTTCACTTTAAATTATTAGCATATTTTCATTTATACTTTAACTATTAATTGTATTTTCATTTACATTGAGTATGGGGCCCCACTATTCTTAATTCTGTGGAACGAACTAGAGCACCTCTCAGGGACAACACACCCTAACCACTATTATTATCTGGTGGAATAAAGCCGTATAAACACCTCATCCCAACTCAAGTGATCTTTCACTTTACATGATTAATATCTTATTTAGAGTTGATTGTATATTATCATGCCAAACTTAAGATATACAATTAGACACATAAGTATGATCACGTAATTATCCTCAAATAACCATAATACCCTCAAAGAAATCAAGACAATTTTATTCTCCCAAAGCTTTTATAAAACCCAAAACATATACATTTCCAATCATTATTCGAAGTGCATATCCTTAGTTTCCATAGATATTTGTATCTAACATTATACCCAAACTTGTACTTACATAATCTATTACTCCCAATAACATCATCTCGTAGCATTTCCATAATTAAATTATTCAATACAACATATTCAACACAAAAGTATACATCAACAATACAAGTATCATATAAATCTCTAGCTATGACATGTATCCTTACCGACAAGGATACCGCGTTCTATGCACGTAAATCCTATACTTCCTCCAAGATCACCGGAAAATCACCTATGAAAATAAGATAAAAATATGATTAGGATCAGAGGTTAAAAATTAAGAGGGAGACTATGGTAGAAAAGGGTAAAAATGGAATTTACGAAAGTCAAATAGAAACTTAAGTTGTATGGAAGTGTAGAAATATGTGTGGTGGAGTTATGGTTAAATTTTGGTGGTTTTTGGAAAAGATTTGGGGTTAAAATAAGGTTGCACGGCTAAAATAGGAAATTGCACGGCCAGGAGGTGCAAGAATTGCGCGGCCGTGCAGTAACAATGCACAACAGGTTGAAGAAAGAAAAGATGCACGGCTAGGCAGTGCAAGAATTGCACGGCTGTACAGTAGGGTATTTGAGTGTTTGCATAGCCGTGCAGCATGCCGTGTACTCAGAAACTCTATGACGAACGAAAGGAAAAAGAAGGGAAAAGAAGCGGCGGTCGGTGGTCATCGGCGATGGCCGGCAACAGCGAAGAGAAAGGTTGGGACAACCTTGATGGTCGGTCCACCAGCCAAAGGGCAGCTAGTGGTGGCTTGGGTGGTGCTCGGTGGTGGATTGGGTGGTGCGGATGCTGAAAATAGGAAAGAAGGAGGAAGAAGAAGGAGAAAGGTGAAGGAAGAAGAGGAGAAGGTTGGAGAGTTGATGGGTGATAGTAAAATGGAGGGTTGGAGGGATATTTATACTAGTAGGTGGCGTGCTGAGGGGGAGAAAGGGTAGAGAAGTGACGGCGATGACGATGATGAAAATTCTGCTGAGATGAAGAAGAAAGAAGAAAGAAAAGGATAGGGGGTGGTAACAATTGAGATGGATGGGAGTCAGGCATATGCACGAGGGGTGATGATGGAGAAGAAGACGTGCATGAGAGGAAAAATCAGGGAGAAGAAGGAAGAAGAAGGTGGCAAGCAGGTAGGGTGATGGATGCGGAAAAATAAGGTTGCTAGCAGGGAGAAGAGAAGAAGGAGGAGGAGGAGGAGGAGAAGGAGAAGGGGGCAGCACGAAGGAGTGGCAGGGCTGGTAGGGATGGTGAGAGGGCATGAGGGAGGCAAGTGGAGGGGGTGCAAAAGAACCAAAACTTCTCACGCTAAAGAAAATTTTGATGCAGAGAAGAAGAGAAAAGAAAAGAAAACAAAAAGGAAGAAAAATTTAGCAAATTTCTATTTCAGTATAAGCATTTTAGTTTAAGAAATTTGGTTAAGGCTAATAATAAAATTTCTTGGGATTAGAATCAATTTAGGGCTAAAGATATGGGATTAGGTTAAGCAAATTTTCCGGTATTACATTTCATGTTAATAAAAATGTGAAGAAAAGGTGCAAGAAAGCCTCTGGTCATTCATCATTCACATGTGGTTTTATATCCTGATGAAAAAATGTGATAGATGTTGTGGATGGACAAATATATGAGGAACGACTCTTGCCATTAGAGGAAGGTTACAAAAATATTCCTTGCCTAATTTCGTCTCAAAAGACGGATATGCTAGAACCATATAAACAAAAATTATTTCTTCTTTCTTCGGTGATGTGTTTCATATTCATCAGATTACAATGAATAGGTATGAAATTTGTTTGATCTCCTACTGTAGTTGCTTTTAAATATTTTTGATGATAATGTAATATACTGATTTTTTTACAACGGGGTTGAAGGTGCTCACTAATCTTTGAAGAGATCTCTAGAAACATCAAGAGGTAGATTCAACATCATGTTCAAACAAATGCACACATACCTTGATTAGCAAAATGATGAGATTAAAGCATCACTTCATAGATCTCAATTCAATACACTACATTTTGCTACAAAGACCCTTTATGCCAATTTCAGAGGTCATGTTGTTATATACATAATTAGGGATGTAAACGGGGCAGATTTTACCCGAAACCCGATGGATACTTAAACGGATATGGATACGGATATGGAGGATAGAAAAAAATACCCGTCGAGTTCGGGTACAGACACGGGTATGGGATATCCATACCCGTACCCGTATCCATATCTGTACAAGTTTACCCGATATATAATTACCCTTTTATCCTTAATTTTAAAATAAACATAGTATAAATTAAGGTTAAAATTATCATTTGACTTAACTATAAATGGGTTTATCCGTCGGGTAATGGATTTATCCGTTGGATAATATCCATTAAAGGGTAAACGGATAACCCATCGGGTAATGGATATCCAATGGATACGAATATGGATGTGTTAGCGGATACCCATTTGGGTACGAGTACGGATTTTCTTATCAGGTATGGATACGGGTATGGGTATATCTGCCCCGAACCCGCCCCGTTTACATCCCTATACATAATGGAGTTGGTCAATAAAGAGTGTGAAAGAAGTAATTACGTAGGTATAGATGATCATCTATGTAGGTGTTACATGCGGCGTACATATGGGATACCATGTACGCACGAGATTAATACATACATTAACAATTACATGGAAAATCCCCTCTTGGCAATTCATTCATTCTAGAAGAAACTAGACATAGATCTACCGATAAATCCTATAACACCACCAAAAATCACAGTTGAAAATTTTCATTTAATTAAAACCACCATGATTAGTACAAGCTCGGCTCCCGACTAGTCTTGTACCAACCACAAGGCTAACAAAAAATTCTCATAAAACATTAGACATACTTAAGCAACGATTCATCGAAAGCTAAAATATTCATAACATAAGAATCAGAGTGCGCGATGAAAAGTTATTACAACCCAAATGGGGTACATAGTCAAAGTACTCAAAAGGGAAAAAAGGTACAATAATAAAACAAAACTAAAAAGATAGTCCAGTCTACATCACTCTCGGGCCCCCATGCCAAGTATAACAATCAACACACATCCTCGCCTAATGCATCCAGTACGTTATAGACATCAAACATAGTTCCTCTTACCTGCACCAATTTAGAAGGTCATCTGCTTGTGGGAATGAGAAGCACCCATGAAACGAGTGGTATGTACGCTACGTACTAAGTAAGGTAACCGTA
Organism: Tamarix austromongolica; assembly: GCA_039764185.1. Taxonomy (NCBI): domain Eukaryota; kingdom Viridiplantae; phylum Streptophyta; class Magnoliopsida; order Caryophyllales; family Tamaricaceae; genus Tamarix; species Tamarix austromongolica. The sequence continues at coordinate 106,959,825 of CM077817.1, forward strand.
TGGGTAAGGCCATGTAAGAAAATAGACAAGGCATATAAAACATGATTCAGGTTCATATCATCAGGCCGGACTTAGACTAATATTTTATCCTACACATTTCTTATATTAATTCCGCATTATTATGAGAGCCCCACTATTATAGCTAGTGGACTGAAAACAATCCACAGGGAAGAACACACCTAATCACTATTATAGTCGGTGGATCATAATCACTCCATAGGATAAAACATACCATACCACTATTATAGCTGGTGGACGGAAAAAATCAACCTTACTGGCCCCGACTCATGTAGTGTTCCACTATAAATAGTTATTATCTTTCTATGTATTATGTTTCTATTTCACATATTTCTCATATTAATTTTGCTTGAGTACAAAAACCCCACTATTATAGCCGGTGGACCAAAAAATCAACTTTACTGGCCTTGACTCACGTGGTGTTCTGCTGTAAGTAATTAGTATCTTTCCATGATTTATTACCATTCAAAATTTGGTTTATCAAGCCAAGAATTCCCCACTATTATAGTCGATTGACCAGAAAGACTCCACAGGACAGAACACACAAGATCACTGTTATAGCTAGTGAACCAGAATCACTTCATAGGGCAAAACGCACATTACCACTATTATAGCCAATGAATCAAAAAATATATAACCTCATTGGGCCCTAGCTAGATAACCTTTCCCTTTAAGTGTTTAGTGTTTTATTGTATCTTATTCCATAACCTTGACTTGACATGCATGACCCGCTAGACTTCCCATGCTCACCCTTTTATTCTCAGCTTCCCAAAAATCCTATTCCATATCTTGGGACTTATGCACCCTCTAGGACATCCAGACATTCCTTCCCATTCTTTCCTTATTACCATGAATACCCAACTCTGAGGCCCACTTTCCATATCTCTAAGTCAACTCAAGGAAACCCTAATTTAGCCTATATGGCCCAACCGTCCTCTATTCCACACAACTCATGCTTCTTTGCCCCAATTCATTACCTCACTCAATTCATCCTCAAGAACCCCACTTTACTTCCTATTTCACACATGTGGCCATAAAACCCTAGTTGGCCATCCTAAAACCATAGCAACTCTCTTTCCTCAAACGATGTTATCCTTTCATCTCTTTTACACCAACCTACGTACTATTTTTCACATATGAACTCTAATTATCCTAATAATTCTTTCCTTACCTTACTTAAGTCTCAAGTCAACTTTTTCCACGTAAAGGTCATACTCATGCAAAGGCTAACCATCCCATGTAAATACTAGACTCCCCATGCATGTTTTGGCCCATTCCCTTAAGTTATTCCCATTATTCCTCCTTTTGGTCCACCCATAGGTCATAAGATATTTAGGCCATCCTTACCACCCTCTAGTCAACTCAGTTTCCTTACTCTTTTTCATTTCTCTCACAACCACATCACACTATTTAGGGATCCCTATCATGCATGTCATGAGGGGAAATAATACATAAGCATAATTCGTGAAACAATCAACAATACCACATTACACATATTATAAACACATGCAACTTACCTTAGCTCTATGCTAAGCAAGCTGCGCCACAAGAACATAATATATAAAACACACATGTAAAATCAACACACATAGCATATTTTTCACACATATTAGGCCTTAACTATATCCTTACTTATTACGACACCGGGCTTGGAGCACGCTCCTACACCTCCTTAGGGATTTGACTTGGTTCACCTATAAGAGGGATATACTAACCAAAATTGTCATTATTTTCTACCTTACCCTTATCATAGCCTAGTATTAGGATTAACAATAGTAGTAGTAGTTTTATAAGTAAAAGTAAGGGTATTATTCTTAAAGTACCTGAATATATTATTACTAATCAAAATGGGTATTGGTAGTTAAATTGGTCCATGTTAAGGTTTTATTAGCAATATTTATATTACAAAAGATAATAGCTTTAATATTAAAAATAAAAATAGTGACAATAATAATATTAACCCGAATTATAATAATAATAATGATAATCATAATAATAATAATACTAATGGTTCGAATATTAATAATAATAATACTAGGGTCATAATAATACTTATACTAACAACAACAACAACAATAATAATGATGATGATGATGATGATGTTAATACTAATAAAATAAATAACCATTACATTAATTATGTTTAAAGGTTAGGGAGACTAGGGCACAACCTAGGGGTGGTGGTGACCAAGCGGCGACAGTGGAGGAGGAAGGAAAGTTGGAGAAGTGAATCTCTAAGCTAGAAGAGGGAGAGTGAGAGGGTGGTTGTGGTGGTGGTATATTCTCTAGGTTGAGAGGGTTGGAATGGTGGTGGTAGCGTAGAAGAAGGGGCAGCGTAGGTGGTGGCTGTTGTGGTGGCCGAAGGTGGTGGAGGGGGAGGAAGGGTGAAGGAGGATGAAGGCAGGGAGAAAAGAAGGCAGTGGGAGGTGGAGGGGACTTTGCTGAGTGTTTTGGGAGGTAGGAGAAATGGTGGTTGTGGTGGGCACAGTAGTGCACGATGACGATGGCGAGAAGGGCGGAGATGGGTGCAAAGTGGTAGATTAAGCAGCCAACTTTATATGGATGAGGCAACTCGTGTAGGGGGAATTAAGGGCGACGAGTGGTGTGGTTCGGTGGAGGGTGGTGTAGGGAGGAGTTTGGCAAGTGTAGGTTGGATCGGGGGAAAAAAAGGGAAAGATGGGGCATATGTGGGAGAAGTTGTAGGGTTAGTTCAGGCCGAAAAAGGAAACAAAAAGGAAGGGGAGAGAGGGAGATGGTTGGCTGGTCAGCGTATGGGGGTAGAGGAAGAGGACGGTGGTGGCATATCGCAGGTGCGACTTGCAACACGAGGACGGGGAAGAAGGGAGGGGGAGAAGAAGAGCTGGGTGAGCTGGTCCGGGAAAGAAAAAGAAAGAAAAGAAAAGAGGAATCAGGTGGCTGGGCGGAGGAGGAGAAAAAAAAAGCATGTGGGCTGAGCCGCACAGGAAAGAAGAGGGGAATGAGGGTTAGGCCGCGAGGGGGTTGGCCCAAACTGAGAGAAGAAGGGGAAAAAGAAAAAGGAGAAAGGAGAAAAAGGAAGAAAAAAAAAAGAAAAAAAGAAAAAAATAGGTTGGTTGGGGTATTTAGGATATTTTGGTATTTTTAAATATTTTAAAATAATAAAAATTAGTAAAATAATAACTAAATTTCCTTTTTATATTAATTTAGGATAATTTTTCCTAAATTCTATTGTAATTAAAAAAATGCTCTAATTTTCCCTAATTAAATTCTTTATTATTCTCCTCTTGATTTCACCTTAGATTTTCCCTTTATTCAAATAAAAATAATTTATTTTCCTAATAAATCCCTATTTTAATATAATTTTCTAATTTAGGATATTAAGGTATTTCAAATCCACATACACCGCAAGAGCCAATAGACATTGCATCTTTTTTACTCCATATTTCCATGGAAAAATGTTATAAGCCAACCACCAGTAATATAAAATTAGTTGGCAAGAGAGATATTTAATATTACTGTTCCACAAAGAACACCTCTCTAAGAGCCACCTATACGACAACATAGGGGTCACCCGAGAGACTCCACCAGAAAAAACAATCCAATATATCTGTACTTTATTCAGTTAAGTGGGGTCTCAGAGTTTAACATAATTAAGGGGGTTGAGTTATACTTTAAATGAATACATAGAAAATAAAAACAATATACCATTAATTGTGTAAAACATATTCTAATCAAATTACATAATCAAACAAATGCAAATCAAGGTCATTACAAACTCCCATGTTCATGCCCACGGCCACGGTTACGTCTAGGTAGAGTAACTCCTAAATCATGCATAAGATTTTTAATACATGTAGCTAGTTACTAACAATTTGGAGCTGGCTCTCCCCTCCAATAGAATCAACGGATAGTTTTACATGCTTCGTTTCAATTGTAATTTGATGTTCATCATTCGGATGTTCGGCTAAATATTCTTTCGTCGTTGCAAATACATACCTTTGGGTTATAGAAATGTAACAACCCATATAGTCATGAGCCATGTCTCGTGGGTATTGAGCCATTGGTCCAAAAATATCCAATCCCAATATGTGTTTACGCCTAAAGAACCATTGGTTAAGCATGTGTGCGTAAACAACCTTATGCTTCTTGAGGGAAGGACCTCTGTATGTATTACTGGGGAGCTTATTAGGTTCCTCAAGGATTAATTGTGTATATCCAAATTGGCGTGTGACTTTTTCAGGCATATACGGTTCTACTTTCTCCAAACAGTGTATACAACCATGATGTAATGCCATCAGATAATCCCTATATAGATTCGCTACTCCATACGGATCCTAAATGACCTTTCACAAAAAATTTAAACTAAATACAGATATTGCTAACATAATATAGCGAGAATATGAATCCAAGTAGCGTACCTTTGATAAAAGTATAAGATCAATCTTTGCTCAAAAGTACTCAAGCATCTCTAGTTTATTATCAAATTTATGTCCACAAAACCACCTCATCTAACAAGGATGGTCTGGATCATATCCAAATCGTTCCACTCTAAACCCCCAAAAGTTTTCATAAATCCAAGTATGTTATAATATTCGATCGTGTTAATTAGCATTAAATGTATCCAAGTATGTAATATCTATATATATATATATATATATATATATATATATATATATATATATATATACGCCAAGGATCTCGGGATACAGACGGGCAACCTGAAGAATATGAACAAGAAAACAAGGGAAGATAGATAGACAATTAGGAAAACAAAGAAATAAAGTTTAAAGAAAGAAATGGATAGATAGGATAGAAGTTTGGAATTTTATTTGATAACACTCAAACTGAGTACAGAGGATATTTGCTAAGGGTGGATCTGCCTCTCCAAATGCCGACCCCTAACAATGAAGTCCTAAGGCCCCTTATATAGAAGAGGGGGGGCAGACTAAACAATGTTTGAAAAGTGGATTCGGGAATCCACCGAAAGTACACAGTAAAAAGTAAACAGTAAAAAGTGTACTGCCTTCAGTAAAAGTGTACCCTAAAGTTTGAATAGTAAAAGGTGAAAAGTACAAACAGTAAAAGTAGCCGACAGAAAATACAACAGTAATCCGCGTGAATAACTTTTGCCGCAGATTCCTTTGTCGTCTTCTCTTTTGCTTTTGCGGTTGCTTTTACTCGTGCTTTTACCTTGGTAAAAATGTCAATCGCCGAAAGTAGCCGAAAGTAGATTCCTTCTTCTTTTGAGGACGGCACTTTTGACTCTGACACTATCTTTTGGCTGGCAGGAATATTCTTTGTCTGCCACGATCTCTTTGACGCATGTGGATGCGTAATCCTCCTTTGTAGATACTCGTATTTGTGCTGTCTACCGGATAGGAGGTAGTATCCCGTAACAGTCATCTTCATTCTCATCGCCATAGTCGATCTCAGGAGAGATGGATGAGGATGCAGAATCTCCTTTTTTGCTTTGAGAGAATACTTCACCTAGAATGGCCAAGTATTCGTCTTCAGTTTTGGCGGCTGCAAGTTTAGCGGCCGTTATGGATTTTTGAGCCAGAAACTTCGAGTCATCCGGTCTGGCTAGGACCTTGTTTGTTGCAGAAGAGGCCGGCTGAGTATTGATGAGTTTGCGGACGGCCTGTTCCGAGACCTTTTCGAACGTTTGATACTTTGACCACCATTTGACTTTGAATCGGCGGACCAAAGTTAGAACTCCTTCTATCTCATGGATCTCCGTTGTCCAGGCGAATACTCATGGGCAGAACAGTTTGGAACAAAAGGCAAAGATAGGGGGCAACACCCTATCATCTTCTGTGGGTTTGTAAAGAGTTTTGAACAGGTCGAGAGGTTTTGAAACCTGTTCCGGTAGGATGTCTGGGATGGCGCCGAAGTCTTTCCACCATCGGATAAACCAGACAGGGTAATGGGTTTGGTTAAAATTTTTGAAAAACAATAACCAGGAATGCGACTTTTTGGAATTTTCCGTAAAGAAAGTGTTCCACCAAGCCTGCTGATAGTCCCAGTAGTTGAAATTCAGTTTGGAGTTTGGGCTGAATTTGTACGAATCCGGGAGCCTTCGAGGTAGTTCGAGGCTTTGACCCCAGTCCGCGGGAAGGATAACCCTGTGTAGTTGAAAGGTTGAGTAGGCAGCTTCATTTTTGGTTTGGGGTAGTTTGAATGTTCTGAATGAAGCTGAACCGGTGTACTCTAAAATTGACTTATAGTACGCATGGGGTGCAGTCACGTCCCATGGTTTGAAATCCCAACCAGAAAACATTTTCCGAAGGGCGACGAAGGGATCCTGGTAATGAAATCCATCTTCGAGGTTTGAAATTATTTGAAAGTGTGGTTTTGTGAAATACTCAGCTTTTTTCTCGAAAGCTGGTTTTACTTCCAAAACGTTTTCAAGTCTTGAAATCCTGGATCTCAAGGCCGGAAAGTTTGAAATCGATTTGTCAGAAGAGATTTTTGAAATCGATTTTGAAGGAGTCATAGGAATTAAAAGACCTCCTTCTGTTTTGTAAACAGGGTTTGCAGAACTCATACCTTTGCGTTCAGGTTGCGAACTCTGAACTTGTTCTGAAAGATTTTGGAGTGCTTTAACCATTTGAGGTGAGTGGGAAAGTGTTTCCACCCATTTGAGCACGTCTGGATTTGGTGTTGTAGAAGCCGAGGCTTCTTTGTTTGAAGAAGCGGCTGCTGCTGCTTCGTCTTCCATGGTAGCTTCATACCAGGATTTGATTGGCTTTGCAGCCAATATTTCTTGAACCTTCTCCTTCTGTTTTTCTTTTCATCGAGGAGGCATGGTTAGTTTGAGAGCGTCCTTGAAGAAATTCACGCGTGAGGAAGTCTGGCAATGAATTGTCTTCACCTTTTATATACTCGATGTCGAAGTCGAACACCGAAAGTAGGGCTTGCCATCTGGCAAAAATCTGTTTGCTTGCGACGTTCTGTACGTCCTTTTTTAGTATCTGTTTGGCTGATTTGCAGTCGACTCGTAACAGGAACTTTTGGTTTAATAAGTCGGACTGGAATTTTGTAATGGATTGGACGATCGCGAATATTTCCTTTTTGACCGTCGAATAATTTTGCTAAACAATAAAATGGAATGAGATAGAACTCCCTGAGGAATGGACCTTAGATAAGGCACAACCAACCCAGGAAGAAATCAAAGAACCTGAGATTCCAAAACCTAACTCGGATCTCAACAAAATAACCCAGTTCGAAGACGGAACTGTCAAACTCAGTTTTAGGAGAAACCCGAGCCTTAGAGTAAGGGATGATACTTCGACTTCTTCCACAACTAGTTTAGGAAACGTTTCGAACCTTCCTAGAAACATAAATTTGGAAGAAAAAATTCAAAAGAATAAGAATTCTGTAGATCAAACACCTAGAACTTCCATTTCAGGTGCAAACTACCAAACTAGAGTTCCTAAGGCAAACTACCAAAAACAAAAAGAAAAAGAATCGGAACAAACTAGTGATGATGATATAGAATCACCTCCGCATTCTCCCGGCCTTTCTGACATAACTGATAACCAATTAAACGTCCTAGAAAAGGAATTTGTAATAGATAAGGAATTCTTCAGAAAAGACTTTTATTCCGAAAAGAACACAGCAAAAAGAAACTGGTTCTTCAAAAAACACGGAAAAGATAGTCAATATTTCCAGGAAGAATTTTACAAATTTATCACTGATAACAAATGCAAAATAATGTTTTTTGATTGGTTAGAATTACATATGGCAAACCACAGAATTGATTTAAAAGACATAAAAAATTCACCTTTTAAATCAGCAAAACCCATAACTAACCGACCTAAAACCAAAACCTGGAAAACAGAGAAAGGAACTGTAGAAACAGAACATCCGCCTCTGCAAAACATCCAAATATCTGCAGGAGAAAACATTGTAGAACTCAAACCACTTAGGATACCAAAAGACGATGAATTAGAAAACACTAAAAACATTGTGTTGCAAAATAATTTTGCAAATATTCATCTAAACACCATTGGTACCCAATTAACGAAACTGGACAAACAAATTCAAAAGACAATTTTACCGGCAATTCAAACCGTTTCAGAAAATAAAATATCTGAACCAAAAAAGATGCCTGTATTCAAGCCTTATGAATTATCAAAATCCAGTCGTAATGAAGTCCAAACTCAAAAGGATGAATTCTTAACTGCAATTAAACAAAAATTAAACTTAATTGCCACCTCGAGTTCGTCTAGTCAAAACCAAAATCAGGTTCCAGACACACCTGACCAAACAGCCCAAATTAATACGGTAAACCAAACGGAACAAACAGAGAGTGATGAGGCCCAAGAACCCGAAACTCCTGTAGTAGCCCGTTTAGACATACCATCGTCATCTAGGCAAATAGTACCTAGACAAACTGCTCCAGACCTTAGTCTCGAAGTAAGGCCCAACAAACTAGTCCAGCCCAGTTATAAGGCCAACGCCCTGTACGAGTGGAACATAGATGGACTATCCGAATATCAAACCTTAGGCCTTCTACAACAAATGACTATGGCAGCAAATGCGTATAAAGCCCAAATGAACACAACCGATAAAACCATAGCAGAACTCCTGATAGCAGGGTTTTCAGGACAGTTAAAAGGTTGGTGGGATTTTCATTTGACTTCAAACGAACAAATAGACATTCTAGATACCATTAAGGTAGATGAAAACGACGAAATCATCTTAGATAATGGGGAACCCATATCTGATGCCGTAGCATCCCTTATACTGGCCATATCCTTACACTTCGTAGGAGACCCATCTCACCTTAAGGATAAAAATGGAGAATTATTATCCAACCTTAGGTGTAAAAGACTTAACGATTTCCAGTGGTACAAAAATACTTTCCTAACTAGAGTCATGCTTAGGGAAGATTCAAATCAGCCATTCTGGAAAGAAAAGTTTTTAGATGGATTACCACCCGTGTTAGGAGGAAAAGTAAGGAACAAAATCAAAGAAACTCATAACAATCAAATTCCTTACAACAAATTCACCTATGGAGAGTTAATAAGCTTGACACAAAAGGAAGCCTTAAAAATTTGTCAAGACTTAAAATTCCAAAGTCAACTCAAGCGAGAAATGAGTCAAACCAAACAGGAACTAGGATCTTTCTGTAAACAATTCGACATTGCAGGAATAACAAACAAACAATGTTCGGGGAATTGTAGACCTAGTCACCACAAAAGAACAAAACAAAAGTATATACCTGCTCCGCAGAATCAAAAGCAAATACCATATTACCAGAAATCAAAACCTAAGAATAGCAAAACTACAGTTTCATCTTCAAAGGACCCGAATTGGGGAAAAAGATATAGAAACTATAGGTGCTACAAATGTGGTAAAATGGGACACACAAAACAATTCTGCAAAATAAACAAACAAATTCGTGAATTAGACTTAGATGATGAAACTAGGGAAAAAATTCAAAACCTCCTAGTATCCTCTGAGGATGATAACGAAAACCCAGAGTTAGATGAACTCCAAACAGAGTCATCTTCCTCTTCTAGCAGTTCTTCTGACCCGGAAGAAGAACCTATAGAAAATCAAATGAATGTTTTGACAAAACAACAAAAATTGGTTTTAGATATAGTTCACCTAATTCCAGATCCATTAAAACAAGCAGAATACTTGGAAAAATTAATGGAATCAATTGAAAAGGATGAACCACCAAAACCGTTAATTCAAAACATTCCTTCAAAACCAGCAAATGCATATGACTTAACCAAGATTCTTAACAAACAGAAAAAATCAAAAGATTTAACTCCAACTACTTCTGAACTTCAAAAAGAAATCAAAGAAGTCAAAAAAGAATTAAAAGAGTTAAAACTAAAACAAGAATCTGACATGCAAACAGTCCAAATGATTTTATCCAAACAAATCTCCAACTCTTCATCCGAAACTAGTGAAGATGAACGAAACACTGTTGAAGATTCAAACGAATTAATTCCAGGAGAATTTCTTAATGTTTTAAAAGAAATAACCTCCCGCAAATATATCATCAGTATAACCCTTAGGTTAGAAGATGGTTTCCAAATAAACACAGTCGCACTATTTGATACCGGTGCTGACTTAAACTGCATAAAAGAGGGAATAATTCCAAAAAGGTACCTCTCAAAATCAAACGAAAAATTATCTGCAGCTAACAGCTCCAGATTAAAAATCAAATATAAATGTGAAGCGAATTTAATTTGTAATAATTTACAAATCAAAACAACCTATCTGATAACTCCTGATATTAGTCAATCTGTTATCTTAGGTACTCCCTTCATTAATTTGATAACCCCTTACAAAGTAGGTTTGTCCGGAATTTCATTCAAAACAAAAGGAAAAAAGAATAATTTATCCTTTTTAGAAATCCCTAGGACGAGAAACCTAAATTTGTTAAAGGCAAACTTAATCTACGAAGATCAAATTAATCTTCTAATTAAAGGCAAACAAAATGATTTGGATTTCCTAAAACAAAATGTCAATTTACACCGAGTCCAACGACAGTTGCAAACAAAATCGGTAAAAGACAAAATTGACCAACTAAGGAATCAAATCGAGAAAGAGATCTGCTCTGATCTCCCAAACGCTTTCTGGTCTAGAAAACATCACATGGTCGACCTTCCGTATGAAGACAAATTTGACGAAAGAAACATACCGACAAAAGCTAGACCCATACAAATGAATTCGGAACTAATAGAATTTTGCAAACAGGAAATCAAAGACTTAGAAACAAAAGGTTTAATTCAAAAATCTAGGTCACCTTGGTCCTGTGCGGCATTCTATGTTAACAAAAATTCCGAAATAGAGCGTGGAACACCTAGGTTAGTAATAAATTACAAACCTCTAAACGACGCTCTCAAATGGATTAGATATCCAATTCCAAACAAAAAAGATTTGCTTCAAAGATTGTTTTCAGCGCTCATCTTTTCAAAATTCGACTTAAAATCTGGTTTTTGGCAAATACAAATTAACCCCAAAGACAGATACAAAATCGCATTCACAGTCCCCTTTGGACAATTTGAATGGAACGTGATGCCCTTTGGATTAAAAAATGCTCCGTCAGAATTTCAAAGAATAATGAACGACATTTTTAATCCTTATTCAAATTTTTGTCTAGTATATATTGATGATGTCTTAGTATACTCAAATAGTCTGGATCAGCATTTTCGACATCTTAGGATTTTCCTTAGTGTCGCTAGGCGTAATGGACTTGTAGTATCTAAGCCCAAAATAGATTTGGCCCAAACAAAGATCATATTCTTAGGTCATTACATCGAGTCGGGTAGAATAAGGCCCATCGAGAGATCCATAGAATTTGCGTCTAAGTTTCCAGACCAAATCCTAGACAAGACCCAATTACAAAGGTTCTTAGGAAGCCTGAACTACGTTTTAGACTTCTGCCCCAATCTTAACCAGATTGCAAAACCATTACACGACAGGCTTAAGAGAAACCCAAAACCTTGGTCTCAAGCCCATACCAATGTCGTCAAACACATTAAGGCCCAAGTCCAGTCCATTCCGTGTCTGACCTTGGCCAACCCAAGCTTATTCAAAATTGTCGAAACAGACGCCTCTGAAATTGGTTACGGAGGTATTCTCAAACAGTGTCAGGCCCAGACCCTTGAACAGTATCTGGCCCATATCAAAGCCAAAACCCAAAACGAAATAGTGATCCAATTTACATCCGGACACTGGACCCAAACACAGCAAAATTATTCGACGGTCAAAAAGGAAATATTCGCGATCGTCCAATCCATTACAAAATTCCAGTCCGACTTATTAAACCAAAAGTTCCTGTTACGAGTCGACTGCAAATCAGCCAAACAGATACTAAAAAAGGACGTACAGAACGTCGCAAGCAAACAGATTTTTGCCAGATGGCAAGCCCTACTTTCGGTGTTCGACTTCGACATCGAGTATATAAAAGGTGAAGACAATTCATTGCCAGACTTCCTCACGCGTGAATTTCTTCAAGGACGCTCTCAAACTAACCATGCCTCCTCGATGAAAAGAAAAACAGAAGGAGAAGGTTCAAGAAATATTGGCTGCAAAGCCAATCAAATCCTGGTATGAAGCTACCATGGAAGACGAAGCAGCAGCAGCCGCTTCTTCAAACAAAGAAGCCTCGGCTTCTACAACACCAAATCCAGACGTGCTCAAATGGGTGGAAACACTTTCCCACTCACCTCAAATGGTTAAAGCACTCCAAAATCTTTCAGAACAAGTTCAGAGTTCGCAACCTGAACGCAAAGGTATGAGTTCTGCAAACCCTGTTTACAAAACAGAAGGAGGTCTTTTAATTCCTATGACTCCTTCAAAATCGATTTCAAAAATCTCTTCTGACAAATCGATTTCAAACTTTCCGGCCTTGAGATCCAGGATTTCAAGACTTGAAAACGTTTTGGAAGTAAAACCAGCTTTCGAGAAAAAAGCTGAGTATTTCACAAAACCACACTTTCAAATAATTTCAAACCTCGAAGATGGATTTCATTACCAGGATCCCTTCGTCGCCCTTCGGAAAATGTTTTCTGGTTGGGATTTCAAACCATGGGACGTGACTGCACCCCATGCGTACTATAAGTCAATTTTAGAGTACACCGGTTCAGCTTCATTCAGAACATTCAAACTACCCCAAACCAAAAATGAAGCTGCCTACTCAACCTTTCAACTACACAGGGTTATCCTTCCCGCGGACTGGGGTCAAAGCCTCGAACTACCTCGAAGGCTCCCGGATTCGTACAAATTCAGCCCAAACTCCAAACTGAATTTCAACTACTGGGACTATCAGCAGGCTTGGTGGAACACTTTCTTTACGGAAAATTCCAAAAAGTCGCATTCCTGGTTATTGTTTTTCAAAAATTTTAACCAAACCCATTACCCTGTCTGGTTTATCCGATGGTGGAAAGACTTCGGCGCCATCCCAGACATCCTACCGGAACAGGTTTCAAAACCTCTCGACCTGTTCAAAACTCTTTACAAACCCACAGAAGATGATAGGGTGTTGCCCCCTATATTTGCCTTTTGTTCCAAACTGTTCTGCCCATGGGTATTCGCCTGGACAACGGAGATCCATGAGATAGAAGGAGTTCTAACTTTGGTCCGCCGATTCAAAGTCAAATGGTGGTCAAAGTATCAAACGTTCGAAAAGGTCTCGGAACAGGCCGTCCGCAAACTCATCAATACTCAGCCGGCCTCTTCTGCAACAAACAAGGTCCTAGCCAGACCGGATGACTCGAAGTTTCTGGCTCAAAAATCCATAACGGCCGCTAAACTTGCAGCCGCCAAAACTGAAGACGAATACTTGGCCATTCTAGGTGAAGTATTCTCTCAAAGCAAAAAAGGAGATTCTGCATCCTCATCCATCTCTCCTGAGATCGACTATGGCGATGAGAATGAAGATGACTGTTACGGGATACTACCTCCTATCCGGTAGACAGCACAAATACGAGTATCTACAAAGGAGGATTACGCATCCACATGCGTCAAAGAGATCGTGGCAGACAAAGAATATTCCTGCCAGCCAAAAGATAGTGTCAGAGTCAAAAGTGCCGTCCTCAAAAGAAGAAGGAATCTACTTTCGGCTACTTTCGGCGATTGACGTTTTTACCAAGGTAAAAGCACGAGTAAAAGCAACCGCAAAAGCAAAAGAGAAGACGACAAAGGAATCTGCGGCAAAAGTTATTCACGCGGATTACTGTTGTATTTTCTGTCGGCTACTTTTACTGTTTGTACTTTTCACCTTTTACTATTCAAACTTTAGGGTACACTTTTACTGTAGGCAGTACACTTTTTACTGTGTACTTTCGGTGGATTCCCGAATCCACTTTTCAAACATTGTTTAGTCTGCCCCCCCTCTTCTATATAAGGGGCCTTAGGACTTCATTGTTAGGGGTCGGCATTTGGAGAGGCAGATCCACCCTTAGCAAATATCCTCTGTACTCAGTTTGAGTGTTATCAAATAAAATTCCAAACTTCTATCCTATCTATCCATTTCTTTCTTTAAACTTTATTTCTTTGTTTTCCTAATTGTCTATCTATCTTCCCTTGTTTTCTTGTTCATATATATATATATATGTGGTAATTGTAAAATTACCTGTAATGGAGTGATACATCCCGATATTTGAGTAGCGTTAGCTATGGAAATCATTCCAAGTTGCCGATAAAGAAAACCAAGTGTGGCTACTCCCCATATATAACCTTCAACCCGGATTAGATCTTGAAGAGAAAAGATATAGTACGAATTTACTTTATCAACCGACTTATTGACAAACAATGATATACCAATCAACCATAATAAATACCTAATCGCTATTTCTTCATCCCCTGGCCAATATGATTTGCATACTTCCGGTAGCCATTTAAATGGAACCCCACTCTTTCGAGTGACTTCATTCACCTGCATTTTCTCCATCCTAAATAAGGCACCTTGTAATACCCCAAAAATTTTATTAGCCTAATCCTGCATCATTAGCGCCCTAATTTGATTCTAATCTCAATAAATCTTATGTTAGCCTTAACCTAACTCCTTAATCCTAAAACTTTAACCAATTCTAAAACCTTAACTTTGATAAACCGTAATTCGTAAACCAAAATTAAAACATGCTAAAATGTCCACTAATCCTAATCACCTTTAGCTAATCTATAACCACCCTAAAATAATCCCTCCAACCCTTATCTTTTTTCTTTTCTTTCTCCTTTCCTTTTCCTTCTTTCTTCTCATTCTCCCACCAACCTCAGGCTGCACACTTTAACTTGGTTACAACTTACAGCCCATTTGCACCATCACCTTTCTGCATCTATCACCTATCACCTTTGTTCCTTTTTTCTTTTTCTTCTTCTCCTTCTTCACCCCATCACACACTCTACACACCCCATGTTCCCCTAACCATTTCACTTCTCACGCAAAATCTACATCAACCATCACCGTCTTCACCTTGCAGCTACTACCCTACCCCTAACCATCCTTTTCAACCATCACCATCATCATCACCTTGTATTTGCACCAATGCACACCAACCCCTTGTTCTTGTCGTTCTTCCTAACTCACACCCCTCTCACACACATGTATGTATGTGTGTGTATATATATATATATACACTTCACATTCTCCTTCTTTCTCTTTGGGATTTACCTTATTCTGCCCATATTTGTGTCAAAGAGCCATTGCTGAGCTCCCTCTTCCTTCTCCTTTCCTCCTTCACTCTTCTTCTTCTTCTTCTTCTTCTTCTTCTTCTTCTTCTTCTTCTTCTTCTTCTTCTTCTCCTCCTCCTCTTCTTTCTTTCCCTATTTTTGGCTTGTGCACCACCGAGCACCACCTCAGCTACCTCTCGCTGCCTTTTTACCAGTGGACCACCCACCAAGGTCACTCCAACCTCCCCCCTCGCCGTCGCTGTCCATTGCCACTAACCATCACCTCTTTTTCCTTCTTCTTTCCTTTATCCATCGCACTTTTGTATATTACACGATCTGTGCACCGCCTGTTGCATGGTCGTGAAACACTTAAATATCCTATTATATAGCCATGCAACCCTTGCACCACCTAATCGTGCGTGATTTTTCCTCTCAGCCTCTTGCTGCACAACCGTACAACTTTCACATTGCCTGGCCGTGCAACATATTTTCTCTCGACCAGGAGCCGCACTGTCTGCCGCACAACCATGTAACTTCATTTCTTTGGTCGTGCACTCCTATTTTCACCCTCAAACCTTCTCCAAACACCACCAAAATTTAACCATAGCCCCACCACACATTCCTCTACACATCCACATATCTCAAGCTCCCATTTGACTATTGTTATATATATCTTTATCCTCTTTACCATAATTTCTCCTTTAATTGAACTCTTCGAGCCTAACCATGAATTCTATTATATTTCATAGGTGGTATTCCAGTAGCTTCGGAGGAGGAAGTCTAGGATTTGTATGCTACTGTCTTAGTTGGTAAGAATAATATTCGATGCTTAGGAGTTTTGATGTTATTTGCTTGTATGGTCATGTGTGTTTTTCATAATATTGTTTATACATGATGTAACATGTGTTGATCATGATATTTTGTGATGATATGAATGTTATGTTGAAAGAAAGTAAGAATTGGTGAGAAGTACCATTATGTTATGATTTTGATGTGATAATGCCATATTTGGGGAATTATATATTATGGTATGAAATATGGGTTTAAGGATGTTATGTTATTAAAGGAAAGTAAGAATGAGGAAAAAGTACCGTTAATATTTTGTTGTGATAACATCATATTTGTGGAAATATATCCTATGGCATGAAATATGGGCATAAGGATATTATATTTTTAAAAGAAATTAATAATGGGGAAGATGTACCATTATTATTTTGTTGTGATAATGTCATATTTATGAAAATATATGTATTATGGTATGAAATGTGGGCTAAGTGAGTTTTGATAAATGAAATTAAGAATTTTCATGAGGTATGATAACTAATTATGGACTTAGAAAATAACGTGTATGGAAAAATAAAGGTTTTTATTTGTACTTAAAGGTAACGTGGTTGTTATGGGATAATAAGGAAATTTTGGTATTTAATGTGTTAGGAGGTTTAAAATATGATAATAATAGCATAAGGAATTCATAGAAGTATTATTGTTATTTAGGATCCTTAAATGATTTAATGACTAATTTGGGGCAAACTATCTTGTAATAATAATACCATTGTTCATGTTTAAGATTTAGAGGTTATCTATCGAGATTGGTAATTATGAAAATTTCATGGGAGGTGTTATGATAATTCTATGGAATTTAGGTATTGGATATTCTGTGATTAAAATATTGGGATGAGATTATTAAAGCATACTTATGGGAATTTGGTTGTGCATATTGGGTATGATAAAAATGAGGGAATTTAGAGATGATATAATATAAGTTGTGTGGATTAATCAATATGGGAGAATGAATACTAAAGGGAGTGTAATTAGGGTTTGAAAGGACTTAATGACTTGGACCTATGCTATATTTATATCTATTTTGAATGTGTCCAATGCTTGAGACTCAATCTTGAATAAGATACTAATCACTTAAAATGAAAGAACACGTGAGTAAGGCCAAGGTGATCTATTCTCCTATATATATATATGTATCCCACGAGTAGAAGGCCCCCTCTAAGTTTGTGTAGGTTGGTGATACTATTTTTGATGCCTTTGATGCTTATGAGGCATTGGGCGGGGCTGAGAGTTGAGCATAGACTTGGCCTGGGGATCAAGACCACTGTGATGATAAATTAATTAGTGATGATAAATAATTTTTTGGGATAAAATTTTTCTAGTATTAAAGTCCCTAAAATTACTTTTTGCGACAACAAATCGTCATCACTAAGACCATCGTAGCAAATTTAATTTTTTTTCTTATTATTAGCTATATTTATTAAAAGATATTTCTTTTTTGAGTTTTGAAACAAAATATGCACAATTTCTAAGAAAATAATTATAATATTATCATCTTATTGAATATATTATATAGTTTTGATAAATAAGTGCATGTTTTATTTACTTTAGGGCCCCCTTTTTTATTTCACATGAAGCTTTCAAATAGAATTAGGCGACCAAACATAAGTCCCAAATAAATATAAAAAAAAACATAAAAATACATATAACATAAAATAAAAACCAAAAACCTATAAACCCAAACCATAAATGAATAAGATTCAAAAACCTAAAATAAATAGAATGATCACTAAACCTTTAAAACTCAACCCTCAGTCTAAAATAAAAAAAATAAACTTAAAATAAAAATAAAAAACAAAAAAATATAAAATAATTGAAATAAATCTTAACTCTAAACCATAAACAAATTAAAAAAATATATATACAAGGAAAAATATAAAAACTACAATAAATTGATTAATCCCTAAAATCTAAACAAATATGAAAAAATTAAAATAACCAAAAAATAAAATAAATGTGATTTTATAAATATCAAATAAATGAATTACATCATCAGCCCTAAGCAAATCAATAAAATCTAAAATAAAATAAATTATAAACCTAAAATAAAACAAATCTAAAAAACTTAAAACTTAAAATAAATGTAATAGCATAACTAATAAAAAATAAAAACATAACATAACAAATAAAAAATTGACATATAAAAATTAAAAGGGAACAAAACACGATAAACTTAGGTTTAATCCTTTGTTTATAGAGTAGAAGGAAATACCAAAAGCAGCTAAGCTACAAACATTTGTTGTTAGCGTGTTTCTTATATTTTTATATAAATAAAACTCTACGGGGGAAGGAAATGCAAGAGCATCCCCCACAAGTGATATAAGCATGCTAACTATTTTTTCTAAGTTCAAAAGTGTTAAAATACTTTTAACTTGGAAAAAAATTATTAGCTAAGATTACAAGCCATGCACGAGGCAACCAATCTACCATGTTTTCTCATGGATTATTAATCCCACCATGGTTCATAATCTAGCTTAATGATTAGCTAAACACCATCTCTCAAGAAAAACCTGCAAGTGGTCGGAATTCTAGCCACAAGCCCTACCAAAAGTCTACAAAAATCAAAGCAATGCAATTCAGCCATGCCACAACCATTTTAGCACCTTATACCACGAAATGGAATAGACAAACTATAAATGGCTAAATACTCTATTATCCAACTGGTACAATTAAGCCCCTATTTACCCCAAAAATAATTGTGTTCATGTTGTTATTTGAAGTCAATTTACGGGCTCAAAAATGCTAAAATCCTTCTAACTTAGACAAAAATTATTAATTAAGATTGCAAGCCATGCATGAGGCAACCAAGCCACCATGTTTCCTCATGGATTATTAAGTCCAACATGGCTCATAATCTAGTTTAATGATTAGTTAAGCACCATCCCTAAAAAAAACCTATAAGTGGTTAGAATTCTAGCCACTAACCCTACCAAAAATCAATAAAAATCAAAGCAATACAAGTCAGCCATGCAACAACCATTTCAACACCTTGGACCATGAAATGGAAGAGACAATCATCACATATGCATGCCCATAAATTTACTTTGAGTAGCAGCATGAACATAATTATTTTTAGGGTAAAGACGGGCTTAATTGTATTGGTTGGATAATATAATATTTAGCCATTTATAGTTTGTTTAATTTTGCTAGTTTTAGCTAGTTGCCGTTGAGGATTAATATAATATCCTATCCTTTGTATCTCCTCATAAGTGAGAAGCCTAGGGGCTAGGAATGAGGTATTTTTATTTTTTTTAGAATTTTTGAACTCAGCTATGGTGAGGAAATTGATTTCAAAATTCTTAACTAGATAGTTGACTTGGGTTCTAACTATGCATTAGGGATAATCTAGTTGGTCATAATGAGTAGTATGGTCATTTTGTAACTTTGGGAGCCTAATACACCCTCATATATGTGTTAGGTACCGATTGAATCAGATCATAACTCATTATGATAAAAAAATTAGAAGAGCAATACTCCTTCTCACATTCAAATCTCAAATGAAGAGATTTGTCTTAGTCTTCTAAAAATCTCACACTCTTTATCATTAGAGTTGTTACCTAAGGTCGTGAATATGAGTATTTGATATCAAAGATCACTTGTATATCAAATAACCCTCTTCTATTCTTCATCCATGTCTCCATTTTTGTTATTGGTGTCGATTCTCCCTCCCCACCATTCTTCTTTGTTTTAGTTTAAACCAATTGTTTAGCATATGCATTAGAAGGACTTAGTGACTTATCTACTCGTGCTCATTTATAACAACTTCTTTGGTAATAGAGGATATCGCTGCAATGCTTATTTATCTATTGTTTCAAATCTAATCTTGGATGTTGAATATATATATATATATATATATATATATATATATATATATATATATATATATATACATACATGGGACAAATATATAAAGAGTCACTATAATACCCCTAAATTTTAGGACTTGAAAATTTTATTTTAAAGATAATGCAAAAGATATTGAAAGTAAAATTAGGAATGTCATTACCACACAAAACATGGAAGATGTGTAATCATCACCTAATACATGTTAGATGTAAGGCAAAACATAATGAATGAACAAAAAAATACATGCATTGACAAGATAACCATAGCAATAAGGATGAGAATATAATAGAAAGGAGAAATATACAAACTTCATATAAAGAATCAAAACCAAGGGTTTAAATAAATGAATAGAACAAAAACATCACAACACAATGGACAAAAACTATTTAAACCAATTAGGCCTAACTCTAAACTAAAGCAAAAATGTAAATCTCATCCCCAAGCAATGACCAACTACTAGCCTACGTCATCATCATTTATATACTCCAACTAAGAGTCATATTCTTGCAAATAATCTTTTGCTCCCCGAAACATAAACTAAATAATTATAGTAACTACACATAGGTAATATCACTACACTAAAGTACTGATAACACAAACTACTTAAAACATGGCAAGGGATCATGTTGCACATCAAGGTCACATGATAACATATTGTAAATTATGGAAAAGATAAAACAACACATAACAATACATTAAACTTATATAAGATAAGTTGAATTATTATTATTATTCCTCAATTAAGTGATCATATACTTTTCCTTTATTAAGATATTCAAGCAAACACTCCTAGTTCCCCACATTGATAACATAACACATACTAATAGGATACCATACTCACCACACATTGAGTTCATATTCCACTAGAGCTGAATCAAATTGGGATACAACACCCCCTAAGCTATGGTCATATGAAACATCGAGAGGCTTATATAGGGATACCACACCCACCAAAACTGGATAATAATATCATGTCATCCTGCCATGGTATCAATCTTATACCTTATAAATATGTGCATAACCCTATAGACCGCAACCTTGTAGAGAAAAGAATAGGTATTGAGTGAAAATAATAATAAAAAAAAGAGCAAATAACTCACTAACTCTTAGTTAGTTACCCTAAGAGTTGTAGAAAAATACTCAATCGAAATCTTAATTACATTATGAATAATTATTAGGTGATATCACCAATCACAACTACATTTCTATTATTAAGTAGGTAGGTGTTTCCAAGTGATAGCACCAAACACAAGCTAAAGTATCTAATCCATCAAATTGGATGTTGGGGAATTAGCTTCAAACTCATAAATTAATGCTTCAAGCCATAACCACATAATTTACCATTTTAACCTTTTATTAAATTCAATTATCAAAGGCTAAGATCATAAATTAAAAGTCAAAGGCTAAGTTAAAGTTATAAGGCGACAACCGTACAAACAATTACCTAGGGAACTATTTGACTAGTTTGGGACTCGAACATGAACCACAATAAAAAATAGCGTGAAATCGGTTAACTTGGATGAGACCAGTGGGTTGCTTACCTTCACTAGTTGAATGTTTATTAGCACGAGGAGTCTCTAATTAGGAGTTTAGGAAATTAAATGAAGGAAAATCAAAACAAAAACTAGAAAGTGTCTCAAAGTTTTAGTAGAAAGGTTGAATAGTATTCTCCCACTTGTTGACCTATTATTTTTTAGCTGATACCTAAGTTTTGTCATGAACCAATTGATCGTTACCCTTGAAAGGCTAAAACTCACTTATTCACTCATTTTTTGAGCACTTTCTAAAACTAAAGTTATTTTCTGTTATATCAACATAAGTTTAAATACATATTTTGGAAGATTTTAAGGTGGGGTATTACAATTACTCTTTATGGTAAGAACCGATAACTATTCTAGTTTTCTGAGCTACTTATAATAGTTTTGTCTACCTATTAAGAGTAGTTTCTACCACTTACTATAAATATTTTTTTAACCTGAAATATAAATACCTAATATATATAAACCTTTTACCTTTTTTTTCCTGACATTCAAATACTATAGTTTTATAAGAGATTTACAGTAGTTTCTACACCTCTTGTATGTATTTTTCCAACCTGAAATGTAAATGCCTAATATTTACAAAAATAACAACACATTTTTTTCTTCTGTAATTTTCTATGAGATTTAAAGTATTTTCCACTATCCACTTATAGTAGTTTCTACAATATGTCGTATGTGGTTTTTAAATTTGAAACATAAGAACTAAGAGTAGTTTCCACGATTTGTCGTATAATAGTTTCATAAGTTACTAATTATAATAGTTTTTCTATCTACTAAGAGTGGTTTTCACCACCTATTATGGATAATTTTTTCACCTAAAATTGCTAGTTCTTAATTTTCACCGAGAAAGTTAGATTTCATTAGATATTTTTCATATATATATAAGATATTTCCCTTAAAAGTTTGGACACAATCTTGAGTAGGTATATATAGTTAGATAGACTAGGATTACAAATAACCAAAGTCAATATTGAGTACTCTCGATATAATGTATTACTAGTCAATTGACCATCAAATTAAACCAACAACCTAGCCACGTATCCTAAAGTAGTGGCACTTGAACAATGGCATATATAGAAATGATACTGAACAAAATAACAAATCAAGAGCTGCCATGAACACATAGTATTTAATATTCTCCTGTGCGTGACAAACCGCTCAATGGAGCCATAAATCTGCAGTCTTGAATCGATGGATGACGATGAAGTTGTTTTCTGTCGTTAAATTAAATGATGGACAAAAAGGAACCAGTTTTAAGCAGTAACGGACGTCGATGAAGCGAGCTTGGCACGAAGTTCTTTCCTTAAGATCTTCCCAGAAGGAGACTTCGGAATGGCGTGGATGAAGTAGACCTTATGCAGCCGCTTGTAGAACACCACCTATTTTGTAACGCGCATAAGAAAAATAAAAATTGAAAAAATTGTTAATTGGAATTCTTCGATCATGAATCACGTAGTAAAGTTACCATGATTCAATCATATATACACGGACATGAGTTCGACTTATTGGATAAGTTTCCAGAAAAAGCATAGTAATTGAGATTTGATGAGAAATTTATTTACCTGCTTGTTTATAAATTCTTTGACGACCTCTTCTGTGAGCTCCAAATCATTCAACCGAACCACGAATGCAACAGGAACTTCTCCGGCAGCTTCATCTTTCTGCCTGTGATTTCGTCAAATGGGTGTAGCTAATTAAATTTGGTTTTACATTCAATCATCTCTGCTTGGTAGTCGATCGGTGGTACCCGTTGGCCATTACTACTGTTACTGCTACTACTACTAGTAGTAGTAAATTCACTAACTATATATGTCACGATGATCTATTCCAACTAAGATAAGCACGCACTTACGGTATAACAGCTGCATCAGCTATCGATGGATGGTTTATTAAGAGCGCTTCAAGTTCTGCCGGTGGCACCTACGATGACCATATGTCGCACGTGTAAGCAAATTGCAAGATGATTGATAGATGGTTGCTTTCTTTAACAAAATAATCGTACGTGCTGCTATTTATGTACCTCACGCGGCCCCGGGGAGGAGGAGGAATATTAATTCTAGTAGGTAAAATAAAATAAGAAGACATATATTTAATTACCAAATATGATACTCCTACTAACAGCATTTGATTTAATTACCTGGAAGCCTTTGTATTTGATGAGCTCCTTAACCCGATCTACTATGAAAACCTCATGATCCTCGTCTACGTAGCCAATGTCACCGGTGTGGAGCCACTCATCACCGTCAATAGTTCTTAGTGTTGCCTCGTCATCATTCAAATATCCTTAAGGAAGCGAAAACAATTATAAAAAAAAAAATAGATTTATCCGAGTCCGAATCCGTATCCATACCTAACATAATTAATGAATATCTACTAGTCTATGTTTCTGTATCATACACTATCCATATATGCCTGTCGGATTTTAGACATTATCCGTCCCGTTTACCTTCCTATTTCAACTACTACGGAGTTTGGACTCTTAGTTGCCCCTATAAATTTATTAGTAAAGTATCTTGTTGATAAAATGTAGAATATCCTATTACCAACAAGATTCATGTTGGGTCTGTCTACGGTTTAATCAAGCAGCGAGCTAATGAATATGCGACGGACCAAATTAAGACTTGGGCTAGCTGACCTAACCTTTCATTATTTGGTCACCACGAATGCAGATTTCACCGGACTGGTTGTATCCAAGGGAGCTACCGGTTTCAGGATCAATAACTTTCATCTCAGCATTCCTCACCACCGTGCCACATGAGCCTGGCTTTGTTGGAAACGGTTCCTTCGCAAAGCCCAGGCACATAGCTATCACTGGCCCGGCCTCTGTCATCCCGTAGCCCTGCATTATTAGCCATTAAGACAAGAGAAGCAAACGTTCCACGTAGTATATCTATTTCAATCGTGCCTGGCCATAGGATTTATTATTATTTTGACAAAAGGAAAAGGTAAATTTTGACTTTACTTTTCTGGGTCTAGATTTTTTAATATTTCAGTATATTGGTTAAGAGAGGAGATTTATCAGATTGTTTCTTTTTGATATTAATTAACAAGCCGGGTCAAAGGCACCTGTGGCCTAATGGATAAGGCGTCTGACTTCTAATCAGACGATTGTGGGTTCGAGTCCCACCAGGTGTGCCTTCTGGTTTTTAATTTCATACGTCATTGATTTATTTATTTTTTAAAATGGCAATGTCGGTGGGTAGCATTAGCATACGCTATCTGAATCCGATGTGTTATGCCTAATTTTTCTATTTCAGCCATATACTGAGGAAATGAAAAATCATGAAAAAGCATTTAGTCCCACGAATTGTCTATTCCTTCAAACAAAGAGCGTGAAGGAAAATGACACCCAGCGCCCAACTAACGGTTCATTCATTACTCACCTGTCCCAAGACAGCTTGAGGAACTCTACGGCGGAGCGCATCCTCCAGCTCTTTCCCCAGCGGCGCCGCTCCGGACAACACGGCACGTATAGAGCTCAGATCGTACTTCTCCACCATCGGATTCTTCGCCAACGCTAATACCAACGGCGGCACAACCGCCGCCACAGAGACCCTGTACCTCTCGATCATCTCCAACAAAGTCCCGATCTCAAACTTGGGCATAATCAGGATCCCGCAGCCTGCCCTTAGCGAACAAAGAAGAACGGAATTCAAAGAGTAGACGTGAAACAACGGAAGAAGACACAACACGACATCCTCATTCTTTTTCAAGTAGAGATTCGGGTTTTCTCCATCGACCTGTTGGGCTATACTCGTGATTATGCTCTTGTGAGTTAATATCGCTCCTTTCGGGAGACCGGTTGTGCCGGAGGAAAATGGAAGGGCAACCGGGTCGTTTGGGTCGATTGAAACTGATGGGATTTCGTCTTCGAGAGCGGACTCTGAAACGGCAGAGAAATGGAGGCAGTTTTCACCATGTGGTGGTGGTGGGTCATCGATGGTGATGACAGTAAAATCCCCTCCTAATTTGGGGCAAGACTCTCCTCTTTCTTTGATTTTATCGATGTAAGAGGACTGAGTGATGATGATTTTCGCGTTTGATGATCTGAATTGTTTGAAGATATCAGCTGAAGTACCGTACGGATTCGCGGTGGTTATAACAGCGCCGATCATGGAGGCGCCCATGAACGCAAAAACAAATTCAGCACAGTTTTGGAGTAGAAGCATAATCACATCCCCTTTTTTTATGCCCAGTTTGGATAATCCGGCCCCAGTTTTCTGGGAAATGAGATGGGTTTCGGAGAAAGAGTAGATTTTTCCGGTAGATCCAATGATGAGACATGGTTGGTCATGGACTTCGCGTAGATTTTCGAAGCAGTATGTGTGGAGTGGGAGGTGATTTGGAATTTGTATTGGAGGCAATTTTGATTTGAAGATATGATGCTCCTGCTCTGCTTTTGAAGGTTGGGATTTGATTGCGGGTACTGTTTTGGATGCCGTGGGATCAATGAGAGGGGAGTGTTCTGTTTGTTGGAGCTGTGGTTGGATTTCAATAGTGGACATTGCCATTCTTCAGGAAGGAAGTTTTGGTGGTTTCTGGTGTGGGGAGTGTGTTGTTGTTGTGTGTGTGTGGGGGGGGGGGGATATGTTATTTGATTTTCTGACTATATGAAAGAAGGAAGGGGGTACTTTACACGGAGATGTTGAGGAGAATAGTAAATAAAGAGATACGGTGAGGATGAAGAGTTTGGCAGGAGCATGTGGGAAGATGGACTGAAGGGGGCCGGCCAGGAAAGAGGGGGGAGTTACGTTATTCTGATTACTTATTACGAGCGTCTGTATGTGATGTGTGTGGGATAGAAAGGTAGCGAGAGTAGGATGAGTAGGAGAGAAACAGGAGGAGCACGAGGGAGGCTATGTGCAGTCATTGCCCGTCTCATCTTCCACGCGTACGTGGTGGTTCTGCCTTCCATTGCTCTTACCTACCTATCTACCTGGCCACCTTCCAATTCTTTTTACACGCCTCCTCCTCAGTCCTCACTCAGTTCTTGCTTTCAGTGACGTTTCATTGGGCCTCATCAACGTTGGAATATTGGATCTCGTAGTCGATGAACCATTGTGAAAGAAAAAGACTCGATCTCGGACGTCTAATACTTGTATGATCGTAAAACATCAGTCAAACCAAATATATTCGTGATTAAACCTAATTTAATAAATGAAATTAAAATAAAATTTTAGTCCAATTCATTTAACTAAATAAATAAACTGAATCAATCTTTTAATAAGTTGATTTGGTAGATTTTAATAAGTTGATTTGGTAGAAATTATAAATCTTTAGTCGTAGAATATGAGAACCGAGAATGATAGATGTGGAGAATAGAAAATTGAAAGAGCAGCTGATAGAAAGGTACAAGAGTAGGAAGAACGGTTAGTATTATGTGTTGGTTGTTATTTGTTATGCAACATGTTGGGGTTTATTTAGGAATGGAGAATCAATCCATCGATAATGGTTGGTAATTAAGGACAACATAATTACAAACTAGTGATAGCCATTAGCTAATTAAAATGTATTTTTTAGTAGTTAAGGACACCATTATAACGTAATCGATGAGGTTTAGGAAGTGTGGTTGTGGTGGTAATTGTAACATTCAATAATAATGAAACGCCATTAATCGGTACATTTGAAAATCTTTAACTTCAAAATAAGCGAGTCCTATAATTTTTGGATTTGTCCACCAAAAGAACATCATGTTTCCATCATAAAAAATAGGACAAAACAACAATAGTAGAGTGGAATTCAAAATGGATTATTGAGTTCAATGGATCTTATGAAAGATAATACCAATGCTTAATAGATGTTATTCAAGTTTATTCTTGACACGAAGCATTCAACACCCCATATATTCCCGAATGCTGCTAACAATTTAATTTTCAATCCAATTTGCCATTAAAACTTCAGAAATTCTCTTGCTCTTCCCATATTCTCTACCACCAAAAAGGAATAAGAACAATGAACATGGCACTAAGATAGATTGACAATAAAAAATTGCATCTCTCTCCTTCATTATCAAATATGTTGGTAACTATGAGAAAATTATTTGGGTATGGCTTCGGGTTCGGTTTGGGTATTTTGATTTGACTAAATATCTCATTTTGAGTCCATTTCTCCATTTGTTGGTAACCACCCATATTCTACATTTTCTCAATAATCAACCTCTCTTCCCACTTTTAAGCAACCCCCCATGTAATACCCCAAGATTTTATAACATCTGGCATTGAGTATTTTATTCGAAACTTAATCCTAAAATAATAGCTTAAATATTTTTTTGTTAATCATTGACCCACAACCCAAATAAATTCTTAAATAAATTACTTTAATTATTTTTTCCTTTTGATTAAATCCACCTTTAACTGATTTTTTTTCTAATCCGATATCCTAACCTAACCCAATTAAACCTATAACTAAAAAATAAGTCATAATTTATCAAGCCTAGTCTAATCCCCAATCCACTCCTCTCTCTCTTTCTCTCACACCAGCCCACTCTGTTGTGGCAGCTTTTCCTTCCACAAAACAATCCCCCTCGTCTCCCTCCATTTTTCACACTGCCCACCCACCCATGCCAGGCCCATTTCTGTCGATCCTTTCCCCTCGACCAACTTATATGCTCCACTACTCCTCCCTTCTTATTTTAGTTTAACCCAACCCTATAGCCCCGACTGCCAACTCCCTTCCTTTCTTCTTCATCCCTTTTTCTTATTCCTTCTCCCTTACCCTGATTGACCGACTTCATTTATTAGTTCTCCTCCCTCGGCCAACCCCTTGCTTGTGGTATTTCTTTTGAACCAACACAAGCAAACCCAACCTCCCCACTATCCACTATTTTGTGCAACACCCCCTACTCCACCATCATTCCCAACTGTGAAACCCCCCTCGCACGACCGTGTACCCTTTTTTGCACAGTCTTACACCATAATTTTCACAACCGTGGTCCTCTTGAGCAACATCCTAGCCCTTTTCCACCATTACAACAACAACAACCACCATATTTATCAAGCCACCACCACCTTTGTGGCCTCCTCTATCATCAAGCATCACTAACAACCACAATTACATCCTCACCATTCTTACCTTCTCTGCCACAACCACTATCTCCTAGCGTCAACTAAACTTGCTCCCTTGCCTTGTTTCCAGCTTCCTTATGCACCTCCACCGTCACCCCTTCACCTACCAACTCGTACATGTCCATTCACAAACTTGCCCAGTGACACTACCATCTTCTTTATTGCCCATCACCTTCTCTACCTCACCTCACCACACATCCCCTACCGAACAACATCACCTCCCCATGATGTTGCCCCCTTCCAATGTTGCCCATCTACACAACCACCGTCTCCTAGCATCTCCATTCACATTGTCTGACCCCTCGTGTGTCACCTTCCCATACACAATCCTCCAATGTAGTATGATCTGTCAATGCTACTCCCTCAATCCTACATAATTTCTCCACCACCAACCATCCCAACTAGGGATAACAATGGGTCGAGTCTAGGTCGGATCCAGCCAGACCCACACCTAGACCCAAATACGACTCAGACCCATTGAGTCTTAAAAATTCAAACCCAGACCCAAATCCACCGGATCTAGCAGGTAAACATATCCTAAACGGGTCCTAAATGGGTCCGATTATTTTTTTAAAATTAATAATTAATAATCTATGTAAATACAAATACATTTATATTTTATATAACTTAACATGTATTTTTTGTTAAAAAAATCCTCCAAGTGAAAAATAAATATATTAAAATAGTTACATTAACTTTTTAAATAATGTTTTAATGCTTTTAGAGTACAATATTGTACATATTGCTTATAAAGTAAATATACAAAAATAGAATTAAAAAATAAATAAATAAGGAGCTCAAATAAGATTATGAAAATAATGACAAACATAATATTAGGATGTATTTATATATGTACACACACACACACACATATATATATATTAAACGGGTCTGGCGGGTTGGGTCTGTGTAACACCCTCAAAATTCACCACTAAAAAATTTAAATTTTATTTAGAAGAGTTAGCTTAAGCAAAATAACAAAATTGTGAATTCTAGGAATATTACCACCACACTTAGTACGAAACTGGTTCACTCCTACCAATCTAGTACCAAGTGCTAAAGCTGAAAGAGTAAAATACAATTTACGAGAAACTCAAACCATATTTAAATCAGAGTAGTGTAAATAACAATTTACAATAATAGAATACACCAATGGTGGTTACAAGAATAAGGATTACATTTAAACTAGGAATTTAAAAGAGAAAGAAGGAAACCCTAAAGGTCCGAATAATTCCTTACGCTTTTTTTCGTTACCCACTTGAATAACACCTGAAAAAGACCTACAAGGGACACTGCCCATTGAATAAGCAGGGTTCCCACGAATGGAATCCTTCAGTACTATGGTACTGAGTAACCCTTTAAAACACACTTAAAAGCAGGCCCGTAATGCAACACATGATACAAAGCTATATACATATATGATGATATGTGCATACATAACATTCACATGCTTAACAACTCCATCAAATATTAATAAGTCGTAATGTACAATCCATACTTCTGGGCCTTAAGCCATTAGTCCATCATTATTCAATCATCTCTCGAATTATATATCCATGTGAGTGCGGGAACTCCACTATTATAGCCGGTATACCAAAATACATATAAGGCAGAACACTCCTGACCAATATTATTGCCGGTGGATCGGTCTCCAGGGTAGAATGCTCCTGGCCACTATTATTTGCCGGTGGACCAGTCTGTCCCTGACTCACATGGTGTTCCACTATAAGTGATTAGTATTTTCCATAATTTATTAATATCCACGATTGGTTTTATTGAGCTTGGGAACCCCCACTATTATAGCCGGTGGACCGAAATATATATAATCATCATCCAGGGCAACACGCTACTGGGCCACTATTATATCCGGTGGACCGGTACTCATAAACGTCTTCCAGGGCAACACGCTCCTGGGCCAATATTATATCCGGTGGACCGGTATTTATAAACATAATTCATCTGGGCTAGGCTCATTTATCTTTCACTTTCATGATTAGTGTTTTCCTTTTTTAGTTAGCACAACAATTCCATTTATTTGCCTTGAAGGGGAGATCAAGATCCTAGGACACAAAGGTACATCGGTCGCACTAGTGCATACAAGCTGCTTAGTACCCTTCAACTATCAACTTAGGGACGCAAAGGTACCCTGGTCGTACTGGTACATACAAATACCCAGTACCCTACCGACAATGTCTATAAGTATGCATACCCCCTAAATAGATCTATAGAGCTAAATAGAGTAAGATGTAGGGCCTGGCTGGGGTACAAAGGCACACCAGCAAATACCAGAATAATCGTGGGCTAAACCATGTCTTTAGGGTAGCGACTCCTAAAGAGTCACCATTCCCGATCTCAAGGTCTTTTACTTTAGGTATTAGTGTCTTAATAAAGGTGATCACGAAAAGCACAACAATCAGATACTTATTCACTTTCAATCATTCTTATATCATTAAGTATTTCTTATTCAAACGATTATCCAAGATAACACAAAGGAATCATTAAGGCCATCATAATCACATCCAATTCTTATTTAGGATTCGTTCTCGTGATACTTACTAATTGTCAAATACCATTATCTTACTATTCAGTGTTACATGACTCTTATTACGAAACTCCATTATCCCATCAACATATTAGATACGAATTACTGATTTACCCATTGCTCGTATAATTATTAAGTTATCCCTTCTTTACTTGCCAATTTACCATATTACCCTTTATGTTGCATAATTACCAAATTACCCCTTACTCGGTTTGGGTTACCAAATTATCTCCCATACTTATTAGGTCACCAATCACCCTTCATAATTGTTACACTTATCATATTTCCATTTGGTTGGTTAGATTACCAATTGCCCTTCTCCTTTGTTATAATTACCAAATTATCCTTTAGTTGGTTAAATTACCAAATTGTCCTTCTTCATTATCATAATTACCAAAGCACCCTTCTCTATTATCATAATTACCAAACTACCCTTTTGTTGATTAAATTACCAAATTGCCCTTCTTCATTATCATAATTACCAAATTGCCCTTCTTCATTATCATAATTACCAAACTACCCTTTTTCATTATCGTAATTACCAAGCTACTCTTTAGAAGGTTAAATTAACAAATTGTCCTTCTCCATTATTATAATTACCAAATTACCCTTCTCCATTGTTATAATGACCAAATACCAAATTACCCTTCTCCATAATTATAATTACCAATTTATCCTTCTCTATTGTTATAATTACCAAATTGTAATTTTTCTTTATTAAATACCATTTCATCCTTCCATTATACCAAATTACCATTTTACCCTTTTACTTTATTAAATTACCATTTTACCCTTCCTCACCGAATTACCGTTTTACCCTTCTACTTATAAAATTACCATTTTGCCCTTTACTTCCAAAATTACCATGATACCCGTTTACTTACAAAATTACCATTTTACCATTTACTTCTAAAATTG
Source organism: Tamarix austromongolica (assembly GCA_039764185.1). Classification (NCBI taxonomy): domain Eukaryota; kingdom Viridiplantae; phylum Streptophyta; class Magnoliopsida; order Caryophyllales; family Tamaricaceae; genus Tamarix; species Tamarix austromongolica. The sequence continues at coordinate 106,991,713 of CM077817.1, forward strand.
CCATAATACCCCTTTTACTTACAAAATTACTATTTTTCCCCTTTACTTCTAAAGTTACCATTTTACCCTTAACTTCCAAAATTACCATAATACCCTTTTACTTACAAAATTACCATTTTACCCCTTTACTTTCAAAATTACCATTTTACCCCTTATTACACCACTTTTATTAAATTATCATCACTACATGAAATAGTAATGTTAATACTCCATTCTCATTATCCAACTCCACCAACTATTATATTTCAACAAAATACTCATTAGCACCCCCACATATTAGGTCACACTCTTACACAAGACATATTACTAAAATGCCCCTAGGGCTTACAATAATATTATTCATGCATCAATGGTCACAATAACATAATATAACATGGATAAGTACTCAATATTTTCATTAATAACCAAACTCTTTCCTTAAGCAATATTTTCATACATAGCATATAAACTAACATGCTTTCCTTTTTATCAATCAATATAAGCAACTACATATAATATATTAAATAATATATATCATGCTAAATAACATATTAAAACTATAATGTGCTAACATATGTTTATCCATGCGTTTAAGTGGGGTTTAACGATTACCTTAATTCCTACAAAAATCGAACCTTACCGGTATCCCAGTTAAAGATTCAAGCTTTGATTAGAAAAACCAATACCTAAAAATAATATCAATACTTATCATATTAAAAATGAGAAAACCAAAGCATAAGACTTTATAAGACTTAAGTAATGAAATACTTAACTTAAATATTATTATACCTTAAAACTTATTAAACAAATTAAACCAAAAATGCAGCAACTCATCCTACTCATGTAGCATGAGCTACATGCAAAACAAGGGTGGAAGGGTCGAAGGTGGTGGAGGAAAGGAAGAAGGGGTGCTAATTTTGGGTTAGGGTTTTAGGGCTAGGAAAGCGGGTAGGTAGGGGAGGATTTAGGGCAAGGGAAAGGTGTAGGGGTGAAGAGGGGGTGTAGGTGGTGGTCGGGGATAGGTTGTTGGCGGCCAAGGGCTACGGTGGTGGTGGCAGCGAGGCTGCGAAGGTGGCTGTTGAGGTGGAGGGGCTGAGAAGGAAGGAAAAGGGAGGGGGAAATGAGGGGATGCAAGTGTTGATTTCGACCAAAGGAGGTGTGGGGGTGGTAGGGGAGGTTGCAGGGAGTGGTTTGGTAGCTCAGGTGGCATCAGAGGCGGCGGGATAGCGATAGAAGAAGGGGGTGCAGGGAGGTTGCCTAGAAGGGAGAAAAAGAAGAGGGGGGGAAGAAGGGACTGCAGGGGGCTCGAGGGGGTGGCTTGGTGGTCCATGGTGGTAGCATGGGTGGCATAAGGTGGTGTAGGTGACTGGTGAGGCAGTAGCAGCGGAGGAACGAGGCGGGGAGCAAAAATAGGGAGGGGAAAGGAAGAAGAAGGAGGTCGGGGAAGGGAGAAGGCTCAAAGAAAATGGGGCAGGAAGGGCTGGTGAGGAGAAGAAAAAGGAGAGGGAGAAGAGGGCAACAGGCAACCGATCGAGTGACAGGGTGTAGGGTGGCAGGGAGAGGGAAGGGAAGAAGAGGAAATAAAGGCCATGTGTGGCAGGGGAGTGCACGGCTGGTTTGGTCAGAAATGGGGAAGAAAAGGATAGGGGAGAGAGAGGGTGTAACACTCCCAAAATTCACTCATAAATTTTTTTTTGAAAGAATAAAGCGGAAGTTAAAATAGAATTTGGGAAATGTTACCGCCACATCTAACACAAGATAAATGTCCACCATCTATCTTACGCTAGATGCAAGGCTAAAACCTGTCAAACAAAATTCCAAACAACATCTATGTCGTGAGGATAAACTCCCACAATGAGATATCCACAGGCAGATGACAAGTGAACAATTTCAGTGAATAAAATCATCGCTGAATAAATAAGCGGAACTTGTGAAATAAACTTAGATTTTAAAAGCTTATCAGAGTATGAGAAATTAAAAGCCAATTACAACGCCCTTAAAATTTTAAATACAATGCTTGAAACTTCCAAAAATACATACAGCTAAACAAGACAATTCCCAAAGGATCAAACTCCAGATTGCCTACTCTCTCAAGCCAAGCCTTCAACCCAAAAATAATATTTGATCTCAAACCTGCACAAGAGGTCTGCTCCCCACCATCAGTGGATCATCACAGGACCCATTCAACCAAGGTAGCATCAGTACGAGGCAATACTGAGTAAATCAAGACCACCCAACTCGTGGAAGGAAACATGAAACACATAAGATATGAAAGACTCTAACTTACAATTTTCATGCTCAATTATACATGTATTACAGACAATAAAACATAGGGTCACAGATTTATACCTATGAGTACATTACTAGACATGACGGCACATAAGATACAAGTGTACAAGAAATCACAATCGCATGCTAAGTAACACCAATCCAACAATCCAATAATAATCATTATTACATCCGATTTTATTTATTTATGATGAGTTCAGGGACCCCACTATTCTTAAATCGGTGGAACGGTCTGAAGCACCTCTCGGGGACAACACACCTGAGCCACTTTTATCGTCCGATGGAACGGACCCTACACCTCTCAAGACAAAACGCTCTTGAGCCACTATTCTTAACCGATGGAACGGCTTGAATCCCTCTCAGGGACAGGACACCTGAGCCACTATTATCGTCCGGTGGAACGGACCCTACACCTCGACCCAACTCACGTGATCTTCCACTTTGAATTATTAGTATCTTATTCAAGGATTTTAACCGACCATAAATCAGGCCCACATGAATAATTTCATGACATAAAGATATAGCATAGGGTATCATATAATTTCAATCCATACTCAACCCTTTACATACTCAAATACATACCATATTATAGTGTCACATTAACACGCATTTGCATTGAGGCTATAAATTCGTACATACATACTGTAATACCCCGTATTTTTAAAATCCAGATTTATTAAGCTTAATGATTTTATTAGCGTAATTTGATGTAAACAATTAATTATTTTAATTTCGATTCGTTTTACGGATTTATCGATGTTTTCGAATTCATAATTGAATGTAATTAATCATTGTCGTTGCGAACCATTCTAGACAAATTCGTTCACGACAATGATTTTATTATATTCTTATGAATTTGATTCTCGGTTAAAAATATGTATTTCCATTGTTTCTCATATTTTTATTTTTAATATTTTAGATTTGTTTTCGATTATAACTTTGTCGCGTAATTTTGACTTTACTCTGGAGTTATATTTCGTTGATGAAATATATTATCTAATTATAGAATTTTCGTTTAAATAGTTAAATTTATTTTAATGATTTTATCCGTAGAAAATATTTCCAACTTTAAATTTATTCGTTTCGGTAATCGTTAATATTTTCGGAAAGTTTAATTTAAAAAGATTTCGGAGTTTATTTATGAAATTCTTTCTGGAATTAATTCCCTTTCATTTTATGCTTTTTGGTTTACGGAAAACCGATTTCGGAAATTATTTAAATTAATCTCGATTTATTAGAATTTGACTTAAATATTTTGTTATATGCTTTTAAATAATTTTTCGAGGCCTTATAATACATTTCCGTAAATAATATAAATTTCTATGTTCGTTGGTAAATTCTTTCGAGAATGTTTCCAAAATTCTTTATATAGCTTTTTATTAATTTTAAGCCTTCGGATCCGTTCGAAATAATTTCCGTTAAATAAATTTTAGATAAAATTCTTCCAATAATAAATTTTAAATATTCATTATTTTATATTGTGCTTGTATTGGTAAAAAAAAAAAAAAAAAAAAAAACGCAGCATCCAAACCCAGCTCGTGCCCCCGACCCCCTCTCTTCCTTTTCCTTTTCCCTGCTTATCTTTCCCGACCCCCTTGCTCCTCTCTGTTCTCTGCGCTCGGAAAAACCCCAGCCCCGACCTCCCTCACCTCTCTCCTCCTCCCTGCTCCCTCGCCAGCCGCCGCCGACCAACGAGCTGCGACGGGCGACGCGACCGACACGCTGCAGCAAGCTACAGCCGCAACACCAGCCAGCTCGACCATAGCAGCCGCGGGAGCAGCAGCAGCAGCGACGAGCGGCAACCCAGGCTACGCCGCCACCGTCCGACCACCGGCGAGCCACGCTGACCACCGGCGAGCACTGTTCGACCTCCAGCGAAGCTTCCCCGGCCCTCCTTTGCCCCGATTTATCGGTTTTTGTTTGGTATAATTTCCGAAAAACCCTAACCCTTGTTTTGGTTAATTGGGTATGAATTAGCTTATAAAAAGCTAAATTAGTTGTTTGATTATGTATATATATGCTGTAAGAATGATTTGGACGAGTTAATTGTGTGGTTGTGTTGAAATTTTGGAAAAAATTGGATTTTTAGCCGGGTTATACCCAAATTTTTCGGATTCATTCGTTTTTGCGGTTTTGGACAAATTAATTATACAATATGTTTTAAAATGTATCCAATTTCATTTTGGAACCGTCAATTTGAGAAATTTATGTAGGTTTTATCGGAATTTGAATTCTAGGTCAAATTTTGGGTGTAATGAAATTGGGTCCTATAATTGAGCCGTTTCGCTCAATTGATTTTACAATATTGTTTAAAATGTATTTAATTTTATATTGGAAGTGTTGATTTGGGAAAATTGTACGTAATTGATCGGAATTGGATTTTTAGGTCAAAACTCCCGCGGGTTTAAATTGGATTATGTAATCGGGTTATTTTATTCAATTGACTATATAAATTACATTAGAATATGTTTAATTACATTTCCGAACCGTCAATTGATATGTTTTGGCAAGAATTAATCGGATTTGCGTTCCGGGCTCAAAAATCCTAATTGGGCTAAATTGTGTATTTCTTTTGTCGGTTTTGAGCAATTGGTTATTTGATATGTTATAAAATGTGTTTAATTGCATTTCTAAACATTCAATTTGATTAAATTTATAGAATTTTACCGAATTATATTTTCGGGCCTAAAACCTTAGATTTTAAGTAAAATTTTGGAATTGGTCATTTATATGGTCATTTTTCTAAAATTGAATTTATAGAAATCGTTGAAATGATCCTATATGCATTCTAATACCTTCAATCGTAATTAATTGATTTGAATTATTCGAATTTATGTCTTGGGTTGTGAAACCCTAATTTTAGAAACCGGGTCTTAAATTGGCTACTCGAAAGATTTCTTTTGTTAAAATTGATTATCTAGATTTATTTAAAATTAGTTTAATAGTACTCTTAAGCTATCAATTTGGGATCATAAAAGTTATTTAGCTGGTTCGTAGCGTGGGCATTAAAAGCCCTAATTTTCGGAGATGGTTTTATATAATTAATTATGCTATGCTTCTTTTACCTAATCGATTTCCATATTTGACTTTAAATCATTTGAATTATGTTTTTATCTTATTGGGTTGGATTTGGTTCTATGCAAATGGTTGGTTGTCCTTTGGATTGTAAAACCTAATGAATAAGTCATTTTTGATAAAAATAGCTTATAATCTATTATTCTTTTCCCGGCATTCCAAATCAATTTGAAATGTCCCAAGTGATGAGTGTTAATCCGATTTGGTTAATATTTAATTTTAAATCTTAATCGAGCTACGTTCGCAAGTCATAGGTTTTATGCACGTTTTTCAAGAAAGGTTGTTTGTGTCCGTTTGTGTTGATTTATTTATAATTGAATTGTTGATCGATAAGATAGTTTCTAACCTAGTTCCGATTTCCATCGGTGATCTAGGAAAGCTTTCTCGTGGATCCACGAGCTAGTGATCTCTCTCCCTCTTATCTCGCTTAGCTAGCTTCGGATCCAGGTAAGTCTCTACTTACCTCTACTTGTGGTTGTTTAGTAAGGACGAGGCTAAGGCCATCTGTGTGTATTGTATGTTTTACCTGCCTTGTATGCCTTATGCGGTTGTGTGTTTTAGTCTGTATATTATTTGTGTATTCATGTAGCGCGGCTTGGAACCAATGTACATTCCCGTACTCTTGTTTATATGTACTAGTATGGTATGGTGCAAGGATGGTGTGGTGTGATGTGACATGCATGCTAGAATGTTTTGATGAGGAGTTGTGGAGTGGGGGCTTGGAAAGGGAAAAATAAGCGAATAGAATAACCAAAGGGAAGTACGTCGGCTAACGCAGGTAAGAATGACCTAGGCAATTTATGATTAATGAATGGATGGGAAAATGGGGAATTAAATAAATAGGAGAGTGGAAGAAAGTAAAGTTGCTTGGGGAACACTAGGGTTTGCATGGGAATGATAGAGTTGGCAGGGTGGAAGTGTTAAGGTTTGCGTGGGGTGGTTAAGGTCCGCATGGGGGCGAACCTTACGTATGGGAAGTTACTTTGGGGCGTAGGGAAGGTAATGGAAAGTTTGTTTGGGAGTTTGGAGGCTCGAGGTGAAAAATAGTACGTGGGATAAAATAAGGGTACATAGGGACCGACTAGGGTTTGGGATGGAAACCCTAATTTGAGGAGGTGGAAAGGAAAAGGAAAATAATAAGAATTTATGAGGAAGAGTGAAGTATGTGGGGGAGTTGAGTTGAGGGTCATGATTTGGGTTCCCGTTGCGAGAAGTATATTAAATACAAAGGGTGTTAGTGGCTTAATATAAGCGTAGGAGACAGCTCGGTGACCTAAACCGAGTGAGGATATAGATAAGATTGGATGTGTGACCTGTGTCCTATGTGCTGTGGATGCCTTATATGAATGCTGTGTTGTATTCTAAATGTCGTTATCTTACTTGTTTCGTGGGTAATGTGGCTTGGAAACAAGACGTGTACTTATGTTTTATTAACATGTGATAGTACGACTATGTTGTCAGTTTGATGTGATTTGTTGAGAACTCTGGCCATGCATGACAAAGATATGTCCTCGAATAAGATACATTAAGACACTAACGACTTACAGAGAAAGATGTTGAGCCGAACCCAGACCGGTCCACCGGCTATAATAGTGGCAGGGTATCTTACCCTCGCGACCGTTCCACCGGCTATAATAGTGGCAGGGCATGTGTCCTCGCGACCGTTCCACCGGCTATAATAGTGGGGGATTTCGTGCTCAACAAACCAAACGTAAAAGTGATAAGACATGGAAAGATACTAATATTACAGTGGAATACCTTGTGAGTCGGGGCCAGACCGGTCCACCGGCAAATAATAGTGGCAGGGTATATTACCCTCGCGACCGTTCCACCGGCTATAATAGTGGCAGGGCATGGCCCTCGCGACCGTTCCACCGGCTATAATAGTGGGGTTCCCGCACTCACATGAATTGATAAAGACTATGATGTGAATCGACTATATTTACCAGAGATCTAGAGAACGAGCCTACTCGATCGGGGCTGAGCATGTCCCTAAGTAATGCTCGGGGCTGGACATGTCCCTAAGTAATGTCCGGGGCTGAGCATGTCCCTAAGTAATGCTCGGGGCTGGACATGTCCCTAAGTAATGTCCGCGAGGCAAAATGCCTAATTGGTTTGGTTCGGCATTTCCCATAAATGCCCGTTTGATAAATGCCTGATTCGGCTTGGTTTGGTTTGGCGTTGTCCAAAAATGTCTGGTTGGTTGGTTTAACATTATCCATAAATGCTTGGTTGGTTTATCTGAATCTTTTATCGGTTTAAGATATTACATGTATTTCGCATGTTATTATATGTGTATGGTAGGACTTGTGATGTGGGTTTGAGTAGGCATACTATTGTATCAACGTAATGCAACATGATTCAATATGCACTTGATGATATCTCTCCTATAAGGTAGGGTAGCGAGACTTACTCAGTATTGGACCCGTACTGATACTGCATTGGTTGAATAGGTCCTGTGATGATCCACCGATGGTGGGGAGCAGACCTCTTGTGCAGGTTATGATCGGATACTGTTTTGGGGTGGAAGGCTTGACCTGAGTGAGTAGGCGATCCGGATATTTATCCTTCGGGATTTATTTGGTTTAATTGTATTCACCTTTGGAAGTTGCAAGTATTGGTTTCAGATTTCTAAGGGTTTTGTAATTGACTTTAAATTTCTCGTATTCTGATAAGTGTTTACTATTCGGATTTAATTGTTTGATGGGATTTGAAATTCAGATTTAATTGTTGACAGGTTTTAGCCTTGCATCTAACATGAGATAGATGGTTGACATTTATCTTGTGTTAGATGTGGCGGTAACATTTCCCAAATTCGCTCCTAGCTTCCGCTTTAATCTTTAAAATTTTTTTTTTTCAGGAGTGAAATTTGGGGGTGTTACACATACAATTACCACACAGAACACAGCATACGCTTGATATGATTAAATAATCTATAGGAATACTTATCACCTTCCACTCCGAACAAAAATACATTCCAGATTCCGCCATAAGTAAAGGTAAGTAGTGACTTACCTAAATCCGAAGCTAGCTAAGCAAATTGAGAAAGAGAGAGAGCTATCAAGAGCTCCATAATCCACGATAAAGTTTTCCTAGATCGACGATAAAAATCGAAAACTAGGTTAGAAGTTATCTTATCGATTAATAATTCAATTATTATAATGAAATAAATACAAACAGACACAAACGATCTTTCTTGAAAAACATGTCCAAAACCTAGGACTCGTGAGCATAGCTCTATTAAGATTTAAGATTAAATATAAATCAAATCGGATTAATACACATCACTTGGGACATTTCAAATTAATTTAGAAAGCCGAGGAAAGAATAATCGATTATAAGTTAATTTATTGAAAATGACTTATTCATTAGGTTTTACAACTAAATAAGTAAACCAACCATTTCCATAGAACCAAATCCAAACTGATTAGATTAAAACATAATTCAAATGATTTAAAAATCAAAGCCAGAAATTGATTAGATAAAAGACGCATAGCACAATCAATTTTATAAAACCATATCCGACAAATCAAGGTTTCTAATGCTTGAGCTACGAACTGACTAATTAAAGTTTATTATCTTAAATTGATCACTTCATAGTATGATTAAACTAATTTTAAATAAATCTAGATAATCAATTTTAACAAAATAATCTTCCGATTAGCCAATTCAATACGATCCGTTTTCAAAATTAGGGTTTTAAAGCCCACAACACAAGCTTGGATAATTCAAATCAATAAATTCCAATTGAAGGTATTAGAATACAATTATGATCATTTCAACTATTTCTATAAATTTAATTTTAGAAAAACAATTATACAAATGATCAATTTCATAATTTCACTTGAAATCTAGGGTTTTAGGCCCGAAAAGGCAATTCGGTTGAATTATATTAATTTATTTAAATTAAATGTTTAGAAATGCAATTAGACATATTTTATAACATATCATATAATTAATTGCTCAAAACCAATAAACAAATACCCAATTTAGCATAATTAGGATTTTTGAGCCCGGAATACAAATCCGATCTATTCTTGCTAAAATATATAAATTGACGGTTTGAAACTGTAATTAAATGTATTCTAATGTAAATTATATAGTCTGTTGAATAAAACAACCAGATTATACAATCAAATTTAGACCCGCAAGAAATTTGACCTAAAAATCCAATTCTGATTAATTGCACACAATTTTTCCAAATCAACACTTCCGATATGAAATTAAACACATTTCAAACGATATTATAAAATCAATTGAGCGGAACGACTCAATTATGCGACCCAATTTTATTACACATGAATTTTGACCTAGCAATCAAATTCCGATTAATTCCGCTTAAATTTCTGAAATTGACGGTTCCGATACGAAATTAGGTACATTTTAAAACGTATTGTATAATCAATTTATCTAAAATCGCCAAACCAGGCAAATCCAAAAAATTCGGGCATAACCCGGCCAAAAATCCAATTTTTCATAATTCCAACATAAAACATACAATTAACCTATCCAAATCAATCTTACAACACATATATACATAATCAAACAATCATTTTAGCTTATCATAAGCTAAATCATACTCAATTAATCAAATCAAATGTTAGGGTTTTCAGAAATATATACCAAATGAAAATTAGCAAATTAGGACAAGTGGAGGCCGGAGAAGCTTCGCCGGAGGTTGGGAATAGCTCGCCGGTAGCCAACCAGGCTCGCCATGGCCGGACGGCGGCACAACCTGCACGGCTCGTCGCTGCTCCTCGCGGTTGCTGCTTGCTGCGGTCGAGCTGGCTACGCCGCCAGTGGTGGTTGTGGCCGACAATGGCTGGCAAGGCGGAGCAAGGAGGAGCTGGGGAAAGGAGGCAACTAGGGCTGGGTGCAGAGAACAACACTCATGGGAAAGAGAAAGAGAAGAGAAGAGAAAGAGAAGAAGAGAAAAAGGAAAAGGAAGAGGGGGGTCGGTCGGGGCACCAGCTGGTCTTTTTTTTTTTACAAATACAAGTACAAAATAAAATACTAAATATCAAAAATTATTATTAGAAGAATTTTATCTAAAATTTATTTAGCGAAATTTTATTTCGAAAGGATCCGAAGGCTTAAAATTAATAAAAGAGCTATATAAAGAATTTCGGAAACATTTTCGGAAGAATTTACCAACGAACGTAAAAAATTATATTATTTACGGAAATACATTATAAGACCTCAAAAAATTATTTAAAAGCATATAAGAAAATATTTAAATCAAATTCTAATAAACTGAGACTAATTTAAATAATTTCTGAAACCGGTTTTCTACAAACCAAAAAGGATAAAAAGGAAGAAAATTAATTTCGAAAAGAAATTCATAAATAAGCTCCGAAAATCTTTTTATTTAAAACTTCCTGAAAATCTTAACGATTTCGGAAACGAATAAATTTAAAGTCAGAAATATTTTCTACAAATAAAATTATTAAAATAAATTTAACTATTTAAAAAGGAATTCTATAATTAAATAATATATTTCGTTAACGAAATATAACTCCAAAATAAAGTCGTAATCACACGACAAAGTTATAATCGAGAACGAATCTAAAATATTAAAAATCAAAATACGAGAAAGAACGGGATTACATATTTTTAACCAAAAATCGAAATCATATGAATATAATAAAATCATGGTCATGAACGAATTTATCTAAAATGATCCGCAACGACAACGATTAATTAAATTCAAATATGAAGTCGAAATCGTCGATAAATCTATAAAATGAATCGAAATTAAAATAATTAAATATTTACATCAAATTACGCTAATAAAATCATTAAACTTAATAAAATTGGATTTCAAAAATACGAGGTATTATAGGTGGTGGCAGCTTCAGGGCGACTCGGTGGTCGGGCATGCTTAGGGTGGTCGACGAAGAAGGAAGAAGAAGAAGAGCGGAGAAGAGAAGGCAGGCTGGGCGTAGGAAAGGGAGAAAAGTTGGGCCGACTCGGTCGGGGGGAAAAGGGAGAAAAGAAAAGAAGGAGGTTGGGTTGGGCATGCATGTGCGGGAGACGGAGGGGAAAGGAAAAGACAGGCCAGCGGTTCAATGTGCATGGGGCGAGGGAGCAGGCCTGCCCAATGGCTCGAAGAGAAGGAAAAACGAAAAGGGGAGAAAAAAGGAGAAAGAAAAAGAAAAAAAAAAGGAAAAGAAAAAGGAAAAATAGGAAAAATTGAAATAATTTAATTTATAAAATAATAAAATATAATATTTTTGATAGAAAAATTAATTTAATAATTTAATTTAACATAATTTAATATATTGGTTTAAAACGGACAATTTTAGTAAAATACTGGTTTAGAAAATTATTTAAATAAAATGAGTAGGATAAAATAAAAAAATTATTTTAGTTTATTAAATATTCCTATCCAAATTTATATACTCAAAAATCCATAAAATAATTAAATTAAATAATTTCAAAAGCTAATTTATCCCAAATAAAAGCTATTTATTAAATTATAGGTTTTTAAAAGTTTTGGGGAATTACAGTTTTGGTCTAGAACTACTGGACCCAGACCCACACCCATTAAGGTATATATGGACCCAAACCCGTTGGGTCTAAAAATCATGGACTCAAACCCGCTAAAAATAAGGCGGATCTAGCGGGTCTAGGTCGGGTCCGAGACCTATTGTCATTCCTAATCCCAACCAACCATCATTCCCAAGTCTCCACTACCTTTGCCTTATTCATGCTGGGTTTATGCGAGGTGTACAGGCATGCGAGGAGAAAATAAGAAGAGAAGCACATGGGCTATGTGTAGAAACCACGGATGTGCGAGGAGAAGAGGAGAATAGAAGACCACAAGATATGTGAGTTTCATGCACTTGTCGAGCAAGTGAGGCATGTGAGGGTTGCACAACCGTATACCTCAACAAAAATTGAAACGAGGCACAAAGAAGGAAATAAAAGAGATGTTTTAAGGTGGTGATGGTTGGGCGACGATGAAGGGAGGTGATGTGGGTAGGTGGTGCTCATGATTTGAAGAGGAAAATGGTGGTTGTTGGTGGTGAGGTGTTGTGGTGATGTTTAATGGTGGTGAATGGTGTTGGTTTCAATGAGAACCAAAGATATAGAGAAGTGAGAAGAAGAAGAGGAAAGAACACATTCAATTAGGCCAAATCAAAAGTATAAAGACAAGAGGAGGGGAAGGCTTAAATGGACGATGACGTTAGAATGGAGAAAGTAGACATGGATGAGGAGAACACGGGACAAAGGAGACATGAAAGGAGATAATAAAGTGAAGGAGAAAAATATGTCAAGGGGGTGGGATATGCAAGAAAAGAAAAATAAAATAAAAACACATTAAAAATATAATAGGAATGCTAAATAAAAAAAAGCTGAACAAGAGTAAAAAATATTCAGTTAGCAAAATTAGGGCTTCTTGGTAAAACAGATATGGGTCTGGGTCTTAATTGCGGTTAAAAATAATAACCCAAATTCTATCCAAAATTTAACCTAATTAAATTTGTATATATAATACGCCATAATAATAATACATTTAACACACAACATCCTTAAATAAATATTATAAATAATTATACATAATTACTAGTTTATAATTAGGGTTTCTATAAATAGGGCATTACAAATGGCCAAAGATAAAGATGTGAGGTTTACTCACTAAATAAGAAAAAAAATGAGTAAATAATGAGAAATGATATAAAAAATAAGGAAAAAATAAATACTAGATTACTCTTTAGCATAATTAATCAAGATAATATAAAGATTATAACATAGAGATATATTTATGAACATTAATATTGTATACCTATTTTGTTAATTAGATAAGATACTTTGAGAGATTAAATCTAAATTTTTAGCATGAGTAATAATGAATTAGAATATTATGATTAGGATTGTGGAGAGAATATCATTTGATACATATAGAAGTTAATTAGGCTAGTGAATATTTGATGTGTATAGTAGTTAATTAGAAAGGTAAAAGATTGAAAGATATATAGTTTATTCACTGATTAATTGAAAAAAGGGTAAATTATGAGAATTGATATGAAAGTCTTTAAAGAAAAAAACTCTAGATGATTATAAATTTAATTTGTTAGTATAATCAAAACAATATAAAAATTATAATATCAAAATATATTTAAGAATAATAATAGTTTTGTACCTAGTTCATTAATTAGATAAGATACTTTGAGAAGATTATATTTTAAATCTAAATGTTGAGTAAGAGTAGAAACTAATTGGAGTATTATATTTAGGATTATGGAGATTATCATTTGATATGAGGAGTTATGTAGAATAATATTTAATGAGGATAGTATTGAATTAGGAAGGTATTTTTTATATAATAAAAAATAGGAAGATATATGGGTTATTCACTAATTAATAAAAAAAAGTAAATGATGACTATTGATATAAATGTTTTTAAGAAAAAATAAAAAATTTAAGAGATCATTATCTTTATTTATTATCATAATAAATGTAATATAAGGATACTTGTAAGAAGTATCAAAAATATTTGTAAGGTTCCTATGTATGTATCGTTTCATAATCTCTTTGTTAGTAAAGAATCTCAATCGTACAATTAATTTTCTAATAAATAAAGATTACATTTATAAAGAAAGTCAGCAAGATTATGCAAGATACGGGGATCAATAAAAAGTGTAACGCATCTCTTATTATATATATATATATATAGGGGAGGGGTCACATACAAACTATAATTAATATACAAACATAGGAACTAATCTCATCCATTGGATCAAAATTTAATCACATTCAAGATTTTACTAATACCAAACCAAAAAACTAATCCAAACCTATATCCAAACCAAATATCCAAACCTCTAAACCCTAAACCCTAAACCCTCTAAACCCTAAACCCTAAACCCTAAACCCTAAACCATAAACCCTCTAAACCCTAAACCCTAAACCCTAAACCCTCTAAACCCTAAACCCTAAACCCTAAACCCTAAACCCCTAAACCCTCTAAACCCTAAACCCTAAACCCTAAACCCAAAACCCTCTAAACACTAAACCCTATAAACCCTAAACCCTCTAAACCCTAAACCCTAAACCCCATAAACCCTAAACCCTAAACCCTAAACCCTCTAAACCCTAAACCCTAAACCCTAAACCCTAAACCTTAAACCCTCTAAACCCTCTAAACCCTAAACCCTAAACCCCCTAAACCCTAAACCCTCTAAACCCTAAACCCTAAACCCCCTAAACCCTAAACCCTCTAAACCCTAAACCCTAAACCCTAAACCCTCTAAACCCTAAACCCTAAACCCTCTAAACACTAAACCCTATAAACCCTAAACCCTAAACACTAAACCCTAAACCCTAAACCCTAAACCCTCTAAACCCCATAAACCCTAAACCCTAAACCCTAAACCCTAAACCCTCTAAACCCTAAACCCTAAACCCTAAACCCTAAACCCTCTAAACCCTAAACCCTAAACCCTAAACCCTCTAAACCCTAAACCCCCTAAACCCTAAACCTCAAACCTCAAACCCTAAACCCTAAACCCCCTAAACCCTCTAAACCCTAAACCCTCTAAATCCCAAACACTAAACCCCAAACCCTAAACCCCAAACCTCAAACCCTCTAAATCCTAAACCCCAAGCCCCAAACCCTCTAAACCTTAAACCCAAACCCCCTAAACCCTAAATCGTAAACCCCAAACCCCAAACCCTAAACCCTAAAAGGTCTTGTGCACAAACTTGTGGGTGAACTGTCTTTGCGTAAGCACCAATTCCTTGCAGAGGAGTCACATAACGGCATGCAATTCCTAAACCCAGTCCAACAAACAAAAGAAATAAGTGACAATATTAACCATATAATAATACCGACCCAAAGATAAATCAACAAAGATACAGCCACTAGAAAAAATACAAAATTATTAATCAGACTAACATACAGCCAAGTATTGACAATACAACAACAACAGAAAACAATCAACAAACATAAGGAAGAATTAAATTAGACAATGAAGAGTATATGAATGGAGTATATGACTCCATTTCTAGCCCAATTCTATGTATGAACTCTTTCTGTGAGATTTGGAAAGATTTGGAGGAAACTGATGGTACCCACAGTAGTATCCCTGAACTCTCACCACAGAATAGAAAATAAGGAAGAATTAAATTAGACAATGAAGAGTATGAAGGAGTTGTACTGATTTCAGCAGTGTGGGATGTGGACAACCAAGTATTTGAGGCCCTGGCACCTCCCTCTAACAGACTTCCTAGCAATCCATCCCCCTGCCCTCTCACGCCCGAACCCTATTTATCCACTTCCCCGCCCCCACGTCACTAATAGAAAAGATACTAAGAGACAACCAATAACTGAAAGGAATAACCCCATGAACAAATCACTCGGCACAAAAAAAAATCAAGCTGATGCTCGATTGCTGATAATGGAGATTATCGAACAAGAAACAAATATTCAGACATAAATCAGTAATACAGCACCACACCAGCATATGCTATGCAAAATATACAACAAATTGACAACAATCTCTTCGAAATACCAGACCAATCAGCATAGAAATTAAATCCAAAATTAACAAAATCAGTCGGTAATACCAGAACAATCAGCATAAAAATCAAATTAAAAATGAACAACCGCACAAGAAAAGCCAAATCACGCAAATAAACTTACGAATTAGATGAGAGAGGTCGGAATTATACCGACGGTGTGCACTGAGGTGGCGACTGCGGAGGTTGCGCTTGACTACTGCGTTAGTTGTTCTAGCTGCAGCAACGGAGGAGCTCGTACTCAGGTCGTGTTGCCGCTGTGCTGCGACACTGGTGATGCTGTCCGCGTCCGCTATGTGGCGGTTGAAGTCAAGAGGGGTAGAGGAAGGTTAAGAATGAAGAAGGTGAGGTATGGTTGAACTGAACAGGGGCAGAAATGGCGATAGAGAGAGGGAGACGAGTGGCGCGACGGAGAGATGGGGACGGGAGGTGCGATGGAGAGAGGGAGCTGGGAGGTGCGATCGAGAGAGGGAGACGGGAGCTGAGAAGGGGGGTCGGGTGCGGGATAGAAGCAGACGGGGGAGCGGGACAGGGAACATGATAAAGAGGCGCGTTCGTTTTCAACCGTCGGATATTTCAGATCCAACGGTTGACAAACGTTCCTACGTTTGTACAGAAAATTAGTTCGCATGTTATCCCTTTTCTATATATATATATATATATATATATATATATATATATATAGAACTTCTGCAATTTCGTCCCTTGTCACATTGGATTTTCAATAATCTTATTATTTCAAGAGTTCATCGGCCCTAGCTCGTAGCTAAAGAAGATGGCGTTGTCGTCCAAATTTGTTTTTGCCTGCGTTCTGACTATTGGTTTGATGGTCACTTCTGCTGTTGCTGGTACCGGTAATTTCTCCTTCACCTTCTCCCTCCCTCATCTAGCCATCTCGTTCAATATTAAATCATTTTCTGACAATAAAACGTAGAATCCCTCTAATGCAAAATAGAAATAATAATACACCGTATTACTTTGTGTTGCAGTTGGAGATGTAGGAGCAGTTGAAGCGGCAAATTGCTATGCAACGTGTTCCGCGTCTTACGGAGATTATGAATGCAATGTTGATTGTCATTCCAGAGGTTTTGGAAGGGGAAGGTGTATTAGGAGTGCAGGTGGTTCAGTGAACCGCTGTTGTTGCACATGATTCATTTCGCCCCTCCCTTCTCCGAGAGTTGATTCAGAGCAGAAACCTCCCAAATAGCAATCCATCATTGAGAGTTGATCGAAACTATCATCATATTATATTGTATGATGATGATGATGATGATGATGATGATGATGATAGGGTCTGGCAGGCAGGCTCAAACTAATATTAGTTCCTGATGCTTATTATGTTAATTACTCCAATTGGCAACTAATAAACAACTGCTTTGATTAAATACATTATTATTGTCTCCGTCCTATTTTGACCGTTGAAATTACAGCTAACAAACCTCCGGCCATTGGCTTGCTCGCAATATATTAAGTTAAGCAGCCAACATTCTTTTGTAATCAGGTTTATATTGTAAAGAATATTTGCATAATATGTTGCCATAGAAAGAATGATCAAATTAATTTTAACTTATCTTTCGGTAATGAAATCACGACATATGAATGAAAACAAAAACAACAAAAACCAAATGGATGTTCGATACTACAAATATATATAGTCATAGACCACATACTTTGGATCACTTAATTCCACCAATGGGCTGTTTTCTTATACTAACAGAATAGTACTGCTAAACGTGACTCACTCCGCCGCCACTGCCGCCAACACTACTTTGAAGGTATACTACTATACTACATGAGAGAGCGCTACCAGTACTGATAACGCCACACAAAAACCCATATTGAAAACCCACCTCGTAGACCCAGAGTGCCGTGGATTCCCTTCTGGGTAACCCGGTTGAGGAGCACTACTAGCAGGAGCCATGCCAGTATCCCAACTACCACCAGCCTGAGACGGAGCAGCAACAGAAGCGGCTGCCACTCCTGCAGCAGGGGGAGCCATTCCTCCACTAATAGGAGGAGCGTTGGTAGCATTACAAGGAGTGGAAGGCAACACAACCACGTCAGTATCCACCAGCACGCCATCTATACCATGACACCTAATTGAACTCGTAGAGACACAAATATTAGGCCTGGTGATCTTGACATTATTAAGGAAAAACCTCCTTCTCCCGTCATTGGAGATCTTTAGGGGAAAATCAGGCATCGAAGATGGAATTACAGAACCTGAGGGGAAATGCTCGAGATAGTCAAACAGTAGAGGAGAAGGAATGGAGTGTTTCAGTAAGAAGTCAAGGACGGTGTCTCCCTGGATGACGGTTTTTGCCAACGTGCGGTCGTTGGGCATTAAGAAAGTGATGTTTCCTGGGATTCTATGGGAAGGGGACATGTTGATGAGCATGACAAAGGCGTAGTAGTTTGCCCTTTGCATTTCTTCAATTGATTTGAGGAGGTCTTGGTTCTTGGAAGGGATGGATGTTGGAGTTGATACTGATGCAGAGATGAACGAGGATAGGATAACTGAAAGTGAGAAGACGGCCCAGATTGCCATGTCTGGCCTTTTTCTGTCAGCCGGGGTCCTTCACGGAATGAATTGCGTTTTCAATCTTCTTGCTTAGGTCCAACCAGACAGAAAGGGTAGATGCTGTATTGGGATTGGGACAATATAAGGAAACTGCAGAAGTTAGATGGGACATGCAGTCATGCAACTAGGCTATACTCACACTACTAGTTCATGATGCTTGCATGATCAGATATATTTTATTTTTATTTATTTTTTCTAGCTGCAGAATTTTCAGCTACAAGCAGTCTTTGAACTGCTGCCTAGAGAAGCGTACGTTAAATTAGGTTAACAAGGAGGAGGATTAAAATCTATTCCATCCAGACACAGAAATTCAAAGATGCTGAGACTTATTGTCAGGGTTTCTTTCTTTCTTTCCCAAAACTAAGATCATTCGCAAAAAGAATACAGAAGTAGGTGATCATCCCGTTTTACGCTTCAAAATTCTATAAGTAAAGATCTACCGGTACATCTCTCAATCATTCTACAAATTTTGCATGACATCAATTTCCACAGGTTGCATACAGGATAACATCCGAGAATGAATGGAAAAGAGAACTAATTGCTAAACCTTCTCTGTCCAAATCCCTTCAATGGTAGAACTTACGAATTAACATCGGACTATAAACAAATTCTTCAACTTGATCAGGAAACAATCAATAAAAGAATTCAATTCTGGAAAAACACAAAAAACTAACCAGTCTAAGGGAACTGGAATGACCCTCCAATTTGTGTAGTATCAGATGGCGGTTTGATTGCCACCCACAGTAGAGATATGGTAATAGCAAGAAGGCCAGACCATACAAAAACAATGGTAGGTGTCCTTCCTCTTCTTCCCATAAGACCTTTAGCAAATGGGTAAAGATGTGCCAAAACCCATAAACTAAAGAACACTCCGCCTATCAGCTTACTCCACTGTGGTATAGTGCTGTAAATCGTCCTGCTAAAGCCGACAGCAATAGCTATTATATTGAGCATCATGATCAGGATCGGCGGGATCATCAGGGAGGTCCACTTGACAATATAAAGATCTGCAAACTCGTCATCGACATCTTCCCCACCAGATTTTGAAGTCAGAGTGAATGAGATTTCAATACCAGCAAGAACCTTGAGCAGTCCTTGGAGTACGGCAGCAAGGTGGGCACTAGTACCTCCAATCAGCCAAAACTGCTCGTTACGCCACCATTCTTCTAGGTTGATACCAGACCACTTGATCTCAAGTATAGCCAGCATACAAAGGGTCAGGGTGATGACTAAGAGGTATGTGAGGAATGTGACGTTGAGGGTTTGGACAATGAATTGGCCAGAAAACAGAGACAGCGCAGGCAGGAAGCAGTATACAATAAGGAATATGGAAGTGAATGGGTAAATGCCAACATTGAGGTAAGCTATCCTTTGTAGTAACTTCATTTTTGGGCTAGCAAGGAGGGCATTGTTTCGGGAGAAGAAAATTTCAACTGAACCAGTAGCCCATCTGAGAACCTGATGGAGTCTATCGGTGAGGTTGATTGGCGCAGTACCACGAAAGGCATCACGCTTGGTTACACAATAGATAGATCTCCATCCTCTGTTGTGCATTCTATACCCTGTGACCACATCCTCCGTGACTGATCCATAAATCCAACCAACACGTTGACCCCATTCAGTCTTATCCTCGTACCAGCAGGAGATCACACTGATAGCCTCAGCCACCGTTTCTGCATCCAGGAGATCCCGACCGATTGTGAGAGCACCAGGTGGCCTTCCATTCTTCACGGCAGGGTGATCAGCCAGGGGACGCCCTTGAAACTCAGTGATTGGGATTGAGTCCACAAGGTACCTTGAATTCCCAAATTTCTTGGGGAACGTAGAGAGGGGCATTTCTTCATCATCATCGTCACCCATTCTCAGAGCTCGGTTTTCTTCAGCATTGTGCGTAGGCAAATTATGCTTCTTGCGTTGTGGGAAACAACAATTCCAACAGCTAGGGGCTTGATCCTTAGAGCGAGGTGGATCAAATCCATAAAGAGCCATTCTTCGGAAAAGACAGCCAGTACCGACATACACAGGCCCCTGGAGCCCGTCAAGGGCTCTCATGTTAACATCAAAGAACACTGTGTTGTTGTTGGCATAGCGATCAGAGGGGTCAATCCCCTCAAACCTTTGAGGAAACTGTACATAACAAATACGATCTCCGCCACGGTCCATCATAAAGCACATGCCTTCCCTCATAGCTTCGGAATTGTAAATATAGTGGTCACAGTCAAGGTTGAGAATGAATGGTCCGTTGGACATGATGGCTGATGCTCTAACCAAAGCATTCATGGCTCCTGCCTTCTTGTTGTGGTCATAGCCAGGACGCTTCTCACGAGATACATAGACAAGCATGGGAAGGCGAATATCAACATCTGTAAGGTTTACAAGTGTAGAATCATCAGGAGTCCCATGAAGTGGTTCTTCACTTGGAGGTTTCAACATCACCTGTTCAGCAACAAGAACTAGAATTAACAGAAATAGATACAACCAGCCACATTGAAGAGCATCAATTTTGCTTGTCCTACAACTAAGAAAGAAGTTAAACTATTACTTTTAGGGTGCTTGAAAAATATTAAAGCGCGGTCTCATTCATGTTCACAGTTTCCACTGTCCCTTAATTCAATACTGATCTTCATTAAGAAGACTCTAATCAACAAAAGCCCTATATTGATGGCTCGGGAGAGTGGGATGAAGGAAAGAAGTAACAAAAAAACCCAAACATATCGGCAGTTTGAGTCATCTGAAAGAAGATACCTGTATGATCCCTGCATGGTCACCCCTAGAGTGTTCTGGAGCAGCATTTATCCAGGTGCCAGGCCAATGAGTTCCATCTGCCATCCACGTAGCCTTTGGGATCTTTAAAGCCTCTAATGGCTCGTCAGGTGCATCTTGTTTCAAACGTTTCATGACACGGATTTCCTCCCTAGCATTTAAGGCATCAGAACGACGACGGATAGAGTCAGGCAAACCATTTATCCTGACTTTGAACTCATCATATTCTCTCTTCACACGTCTACGATCCTTGACAAAATCTGACTTCACCTTGCTCTTGTAAGGATCCCTCTTCAAGCCGAAATAAGACTCAGGGTTCCTAGGCTCAATATTATGCTTACGACAGAATGGGACCCATACATTAGCAAAGCTTGCTGCTTCCGCCATCGCCTCAAATGTCAGGAGCGCACCACCGTCATCAGAAACATAGCAAGCAAGCTTCTCAACGGGGTAGTCAGCAGCTAGAATAGACAGGATGGTATTTGCCGTGACAAGTGGAGGTTCTTTCTCTGGATCAGCAGTAGAGACAAAGACATCTACGCCAGGGAGATCAGACTTTCCAGTGGGGTTGTTGGGGCTGGGCATCTCAAACTTTTCCTTGAGGACATTAAGGTCAGTGGCACGATTGATAGGACAGAGTTTTGGAAGTTGGTCAAGAAGCCAGGAGAAAGCAAACCAAATCTCACAAACCACGGACATCCCCCATAACCAAACTGCATCTTCATTCTGGTGCTTGACCCTCCATGCAAGGAAGAGGCCAAGAACAACCATCCGTATGAATATCAGGAGCCTGTTTAACAGGAAGAAGCAAAACAAAAGAAAGAGAACAACCATTAATTACCACTATGTACAAAATGGAACATAACACTTCAATACCATTATTCAACCACAAAACCAGTCATGTCATATGAAACATCAGCTTAGTTGTAAATAGACATGGAAGACTGGTATGTCACTCATGACAACTACCCCTCCATCTAGCAGGTTACTACCATGGGAAATAGAGAACAGGAATGAGGAAACCATGAACCACCACAAGCCACCATAAATATCATAATGTCATCTATAGATAAGAACAAGTAAGAGGATCCATGGAATGGAAGATGAAATAGTACCGATATGGGCTGAGAACAGCAGCAGGTATCTTCAGCTTCCTTGTAAGTGGCTTCCATGGTTTGTTATCCAAATCAGCAATCTCATGTTCCGTCCCATCATCACCATCGCCCAGACCTCCTTCCTTCGGCCATATAGCATTTCCATAGCCGTAGGTGCCCTTGGTCTCATACAGCCAGCGATTATGATCAAATTCCTGAGTCTGACTCCTCATTAGGACAGATTTAGTCGATTTCATGAGGGACAGTCTCCTTTCCATCTTCGACATCTCGGAACCACCACCTCTGCCAGGGGGTGCAGGTAGTGGAAGTGGCATATCATCCTCAGCAGTGGCATTATCCACTAAATCCAACTCAGGAAACCTATAAGGCTCCTTACAACCAGGACACAAACCTCCAGCAGACTTTGCATCCTCATAACAATCTCGACATATCTTGAAGTCACATTCACAAGGAAGAATATCCTGTCCTCTCTGATCGCTCATCACCAGCCCATCACAGCCCGGCACAGCACAAGCCGACCCCTTCGAACCGGCCATCTGAGGATGGTTGGCCTGTGAATCGCTCACCTTCTCCATGAGGTGAGCCCTGGTAACGGACGTGCAGCCACCGGTGAAGAGAGAGTTGGATACGTACTGTTCCTCAACCCTCTGTGCAATGGACGACTGGATCTGATTGTCCGGGGTCGGAGGGTACTGCACTGTGTACGCAACGTAGTCACTGCCGGCCTCACTGTCTGTGTCCTGAGAGTAGCTGACGTAGCGACCCGACTGCGTCTTACGAGCAAAGCTGACGCTAGTTGGAGGTAAGGGAGGTCTAGTTTGCTGAAGCTCAGAACCATCAGTGCTGGATGATATGCTTGACCTGGTCTTCTTGAATGATTTGGACGCCATGAATCAAGGTAAAAAGAAGTTCTAGACTAAGAGTGGCGTCCTTATAAATCCTGCGAAGCAAAATTGTACATGAATCGAAGCAGTTACTAGTATCTTTAGGAAGTTGGTAGATGAAACATTCACATTCTTTGCAGATTAGAAAATAGATTAAGGAATAAGTAGCAATAAGTCTACGGGGATGGTGTAATCAGCTAAGATCAATGCAATTCTGTAATAAAAATACGGGAATCAGCTCTAGAAGGAGAAGATTCTATGCAGTGAGTTCGGAGACAGATTGTTAAGCTAATCGCAGCTTAAAGATACTAACAGCAAACTAAAATCAGATTGGCTTTTTGTTTAAAGCAATGATTCAAAGCGATAAAAAATGAAATGAAAAGTAAAAAAAAAAAAATATCCTGTAGAGAGACCAAGACCATATCATAGTATCATCGTACCCCCTAAACAAACTCGGATCTTGGAGATTTTACCCCCACAAACAACAAAAAGCCTACTACTACCAGTATATTATACACACAAGCATCTCAGCAGTCACTTACTACCACACAAGACATTACCACTGAGAAGATTCAACAGCATCTATCAACAGATCTCAAGCACGGCACCCCAAATCAATTAGAAGCCCTCCGACAATGAACTCCACCCCAGTAATCTTGCCGAGCCAATCAAAGCCCCCAAAATGGACGCCGCATAAAGAGGGCGGCATGTAAAAAGAATAAGCCAAAAGAAAGCTTTGATCGAAACAAATAAATATTAAAATTAAAGAAGCGCTTGAAAGCAAAAGCTTACCACTATTTTTACAACCCGTTCGTCAAACAAAACAACAATGAACTAAGATTAACTCGCACTTGCTTCCGTCTGTTCTCCTGCTTCATCAAATCATCCAAATCTGAGTATACGATTGATGGGTGGGGGGGCAACCGGGCAAGGAAAGCAGACGACGGAGATGACTGTTTCTGATTCGTCTCTGCAGCTGACAACCAGCTTCTTGTAGCTACAAAACTCCACCCTCTGGCCCCAAATTGAGATCCACTCAGAAAAAGCGTGACAGAGGTGGTTTGAAAGGGGCTCAAATTTGCAAGCTTTCGTTTCCGGACGACTACTTATGTTTAAAGGAGTTTAGAAGAATTAGTAGTACTGAATAAAACAATGTTGGGTTGAGTGAAAGGATATAATTTGAAGAAATTATTTTTTATTTTTTTAAA
Organism: Tamarix austromongolica; assembly: GCA_039764185.1. NCBI lineage: Eukaryota > Viridiplantae > Streptophyta > Magnoliopsida > Caryophyllales > Tamaricaceae > Tamarix > Tamarix austromongolica. The sequence goes on from CM077817.1 coordinate 107,016,131, forward strand.
CTAGTTAATTAAAAAAAAAAGGAACTTAAACAGAAGCTTCACACGCTAATTTGAAGCAAGAAATGGGGAGGAATGGAAGTCCAGAGGTCGACGCTGCCTGTATCAGTGTGCGCATGTGCCAGTGGTCTAACGTGTACTGCTTGCTAGCTAATTTGAAGCTGTTTAGTGGGAAAACGCTGATACGTTGCCGTTTTTGCCGGATTCTCTTTCTTTCTTTCTTTTTCTGGGACACGGAGGTAGAGCGGTAATATAATATTCATTCAGAGCAGGTCTCAAAGAAAAAGACGTCCTTCCGAGACACGGGGCTCGTGTCCGCGTTTGAATTTCGATGCCGGAGTCCTCCAGACATCCCCCCTCCCTTTTCTTTGCCACCGCTATGACGCTATCCATCGAGGAACGGTCTTTCTTCAAGCGGATTCCCGTTAGTATTAATTTGGGCGACCGTTTCCGTCAACAGTTACTTTTTAATTACTATAACTTTTTTAATATATATATAAATATATTTTTTTTAAATCTAATTAATGTGAAAAGGTCAACCACAACAATTATAGCTCGCCCAAATATTACAGCTAGGTCGGTTGATTCTTTTGATTTTAATATCCTAATCTAAAAAATAATAATTACAAAGTCATAAATATTTTTTTTTAAATTATCCCAGATTTTAGGCTTAATATTTCCTAGAATATTATAAATATTATTGCTACTAATTTGGTTTTTTATTATAATTTTTGCAGGATTGAAATTAACGAAATAGTTAGTTTGAATCAAGTAATATAATTCCAATCTAAGCTAGTTCAAATTGTGTGTTCTAAAATATAGTAAATCATAACAAACTATTGAATATTTTTGTAATAGTTAACCAATTTGTTAATTTTTATATTAAGATGTATTCTTGAGGAATTCTCAATCAAGTCTTGAGTTTGAGCCATTAAGATTCCTTCATGTTTGAGTATTTAGTCCTATGGCCCAAAGTTGTAATCTCAAAAACTTGTAATTAAAATTTTGAGTGAGGACAACATTTTCTAGAGGTTGTTCTCCTTTTTGTTACTTCTCCGTGAATTTTGCATTTAGTCATTGTCCTTCTATTGGATTAGTATCTACTGAATAGGTTTTCTTCAAATGTCCCCACTTTTTGTTCACTTTTGTCCGATTATCATAAGTCTTAGTGTTTTAGTTGCAAGTCTTTAGTTTGAGCTTAGAGATGTCAATTTTCAAGATAAGTTTGAGTTCTATCGGAGATTTTTCATTTAGATTTGGATTTAAAATTAAATGTTCTTATAGGATATTTTTCTAGAGACGAGACGAGATGAGATTTGCGTCTCTAAATCCATTCCAATTAATTTTTTATATATATATTATATATATATATATATATATACATTACTTTTTATATAGAATATAAATTCAAAGATTTGGATTTAAACTAAAATGTTTTTATTGGATATTTTTTTGGAGATGAGAAGGGATTTTTGTCTCTGAATCCATTTTAATTAATTTTAATATTATATATATATATATATATATATTAGTTTTTATGTAGAATATAAATTCAAAGTATATTATAAAAAAAATAAGATTATATATCGGATCGTATTTTAAAGTCGAAGAATAAATCGAAGATAAAATTAAAATAAAATTTTGATCTCAATAAAGGTTGAGTTATAGTTTCTCCAAGGAGAATTAAATTCAAGCATTATTTTACTTATTAAATTTATGAACGGAGAAGTAATTGTCATTCTCAACTCGTTCCGTTGTAATGGCTAATGAGACCCTCAGCAACACTTCACCTAATAAAGTTAAAGATGCATTGACCTGATTTGGGAGCCCCTCAGCATAATGGAAGATTTTCTTATTAGGGGCCCCTCGAGGTAAAAAGAAACGTGAATTGGATATTGAGTGGGAAGAGAAACTGTCAACAGATGTACAACTAAATCATTTGACCAACCAAATAGTTTTTGTTATGCTAATACAAAATTTTTTATGTATCTATAAACGTTTGGGGGTCCTAAAATTTATGAGACCTTAGGCCTAGTTTTACTAGCAGTTGGCCCCGGCCTAAGTTTCATGAATAATATAATTCATAAATTATTTTTCTCAAACCTATAGATTCTGAAAAAAAAAACCAAAATTATTTTAATTATTTATTTTACTCTTGCTAGTTGAGTGTCTTCTACGATTACAATATATATCCTTCCTTAAAATAAAATAGAAATTTAAATGATATAGAGTTTAAACTACTTCCCAACTAAGGTCAACATATATATGAAACATGCTGTAGAGGTGGCTCAACTGTATCTACCTGCTGCTTGATGTATTAGAAGGGTACATGGACAATAATCTTTATTTAATAATAAGAGAGGAGAGTTTTTGTTTATCTACCTTTATATATAGTATTAGATTATCTAATTTATTTTTTATAATTTAATTAGTTGTTCATAAACTTATGGTCATTTAATTTAATGATGGTTAATTACGACTTCTTGAGTATTAGTGATTCAGTAAAGTTTAATTAAAAAGTTTTTTTTTTCTAAACTAGACTATTACTCCCTACATCTTAAAAAAATAGCATTGGTAACGTATTTGAGGAAGTAGTTGTGATTGGGCTTCCCCTTTGACGTCATCTTCTTTCATCTTCTTAAGAACTTCCTTCCTACTCCCTTCGTCACAGAGACATACAGTCAAAACTTGGAAGGGAGGAGGGGGGGAGGGAAGGAAAAAAAAAAGGAGGTCAAAACCAAATCAAAGCATGATTAGGGCGTCGTTAGAATATGACCCGAATGATTTATCCATCTCAGTGAACGTCTGATCTACAGACTACAGCATGATATGATGAGGAGGAGTGGAGTTTCATTGTTTCAAGCTGTGGCCCTCTTGATGCGGTGGTCGGTGGGTGTGCCTCTCATGTGAATTCCAATCTCATTTCTGAATCGGACAGCGGATGATTCGGATTCCTACCCTACTTTGTACTAGCTAAAACCAAGTGCCCCACACGCGCGAGAGCAGCGAATGATTTATTTTGTAAGAAAAATGAAGATCTGAAAATCTAGTCTAATATTTTTAAAATTTTATGGGTAATCTATATGATATCTAAAAAAATATTTAATAATTTATTAATTATCTCAATAATATATCATAATTATAATTTTTTTAATTTATTCTTTTATATTTTAAATTTGTATAATAATATTTTATTACTTTTTTTAAATAAAATAAGGTATTTATATGAATATTAACTCCTCTGTAATTTTTATTTTTCAGAATTTCTCACAAAAGTTATTAAATTTTAAAAAATAATATATTTACTTAAATGTCAGAAAGAAAATTTAATTTTACACGCACTTGACTGTCTCTCTTTTCTGCTCCCAAAAGCGGCGAGCGCAATTTGAGCCGCAAAGCTAGCTAAGCTAACTCCGAGCTCGCTAATTTTACTTTATTAACTCCTCTTCCAACATATGTCAAAGAACGAAATATTACGTTCTCTATTTGTGAAAAGCCCATTTTTCGCACTAGGCCTGCCCCGCCCTTATTCAAGATGGGTCTTGGTAAGGAACGCATCCGTGCGAGCTTTGAAAAAAAAAAAAAACTAATAACTTATAAATGTAATTAGTAGCTAGCTAGCAGTGTTATCTTTCTAATTGTCTCATGCATGTAGTAAAATCCCCTTGCCTTGCTTGTCCATACTAGTCTCAACACTTGTTACGTCCCCTACAATCAATCAAAATTTCTTAGCTAAAGCGTGCATCGAAATTTCTTTGCTGTAAGGCATGCATCTGATGCATCATCATGATGATGACAAAACAAAATCTCAAGATTAATATACAGATGATTTTCTTCCATAATTATTTGAGTGATGATTACATTACTATTTTATTTATTTATTCAAACTAATAATTTCATAGAGATTCAACCACCATCAAGATGTCTAAGTGCATATTGATTATTTTCCTACACATTTTGAGAGCGTCGTAATTAGTAGATATATCGGTTCGGTCCACATTGAACTTGTTGTATTCTTGTTAGAACATGTTGCTGCTACACCGTGAACTTTGTTTCTCAATAAGGCTCTATTGTCGAGGCTCGAGATTTTTTCGATGCCATAGGATAAAGAAGAACGGCAAAAGGTTTGTAATCGCTTGCAGGGAATGTCAGAGGCCAAATTAGTATTACATTATTATGATAATACTACTTTTAATTAGATATATATATATATATACACCCCGTTAAGTTTAAATGATCTAAGTCCTTTTTTTTTGGAGTATTACACTTGAAAATTTCTTTCAAGTATATTAACACACTACTGTAGCCATGCTAACAAATAGAAGCATTGAGTTTAACATACCATTATCGAGAAGCCTGCTTAAGGCCATAAAGTGATTTCTTCAAGTGACAAACATGGGAAGGATAAGGAATGGGAAGACAAGGTGGAGGATGCATGTAAATGCCCTTATCAAGATCCCCATGTAAAAATGTGTTGTTAATATCTACTTGATGCATATCCCATCCATTCTTAAAAACTATTGCAATAAGGTTGCAAATGGTGGTCATTTTGATAATCAAAGAATAGGTTTCATTATAGCCAATCCTAGCCTTTTGTGTAAACCCTTAAACTATAAGCCTAGATATAAACAATTCAATACTACCATTTGCCTTATGTTTAATTCTCTAAACTCATTTTCAAGTGATGGGTTTCTTTTATTTGGGGAGGATAGTAATATCCCAAGTGTGTGTGGTAGCCAAAACATCAAATTCCTTCTTCATATCAACCTGCCATTTCAAGGTAGTGAGCTACTTCTTCATAACAAGAAGGTCCATGTGCTTATTGAAGGCATGTAAGCAATTGTTTATTAAAGGGTGTAAGGGCATTAAAACAAAAGTGTTTGGGGGCTAGGAGACGTAGAAGAATGTGCTAAAGTGTGAGGATAGAGAATAGAGTTATGGTAAACAAAAGCAAATATGCTGGAGGCTTGTGAATGCGTAAGGATTTACAAGGAGGCAAAGGTAAAGGAATAATGGGAAGAGGGTTAAGATAAGAGGGTACATACATAAGAGAGGATTGTGATGAAGAGGGAGAATATGAGGTGGGTGGTGAAGGGAACAAAGGAGGTGAAGATGGCATGTCATCAAGTATAGGCATGGGAATGATAACATTCATTAGATGTGAAACTAACTTGCAAGAAAATATGTCTTCATGGAAAACAACGTCTCGAGAGATGTAAATGCTACATATGGTCATCTTGTAAACCTTATAGCCATTATCACCAAAAGGATACTCGATAAAAATATAAGGTGAAGCTCTAGGGCTAAATTTGTCCCTATTGTGTGCAAGAGTAGAGACATAATAGTGACAACCAAAGTCCTTAAGGTGAAAGTAAGTAGGAAGGGAACAACATGAACATTGAAAGGGAGTATTGCCTTAATGGACTTTAGAGGGAAATATGCTCATGAGTTGAGTAGTAGTCAAGACACGGTCACCCCAGGATTTCAATAAATATTAGACTAAAAAAGAAGGGAATGAGAAGTTTCAAGTATATGTCTATGTTTGTGTTCCACCACACTATTTTATTGTGGTGTGGCAATGCAACTAGTGTGATATATAGTCCCATGATGAAGGAAGAGGTGTCTAGTAGCATGACTCAACCTAATTTCTAGGGCAGTATCATAATGCATAGTTTTGTTAGTGACATTAAATTGAGTAAGGACCATGTGTAAGAACGATTTGAGGAAGGGTAAAGTAATCTTCTTCTTTTTTATGTGAAAGAAGGTGGATCCATGTGGATCAACTAAATTCATCCACAAAGGTGGGAAATTAATGATGGCCATCATACGTAGGGGTAAGGTAGCCCCCCCCAGATATCAATATGTATTAATTCAAAAAAGTTAGTGTATGAATAGTACTTTAAGGAAAAGGTAGCTTATGTTGTCTAGTTTGAGGGCATATATTAGTTACATCAGTAGAAGAAATCTGAAACAATGACACTAGTTTAACCTTTTGCATAGGTAATTAATGCCATAACATATTATAAGAATTGGTAGAAGTGTAATACCCCAAAAATTTACTTAGCCTAATATTGCATCAGTAATGACCTAATTTGATTCTAACATCAAGAAATCTTATTTTAGCCTTAACCTAATTTCTTAATCACGTAACTTTATCCAAAACCAAAACCTTAATTTGGATAAACTGTAATTAGTGAACCAAAATCAAAACCCACTAAAATTTTTACTAATCCTAACTATCTTGGCTAATTCAAAATCACCTAATCTAATCCTAATCACCTAACCCTTCTCTTCTTCCTTCTTTCTCCTTTTATTTTATTTTCCTTCTTCTCTGCACCGACATTGTGGTGTGAAGGAGTTCTCTTCCTCTGCTCAATCACCATCACCCTACCTTCCACATGCATCCTCTCACCATCACCCGACCACCCTCGTGCCTCTGTTACACCTTGACACCATCACCACACACACATTACCATCATCTCACCATCACACTCTGCTCCTTCCTACTGCTGCTCTGTTTCACCTGTCAGCCACCATCACCTTCCCTAATTTTCTCTCCCATGTACGTCTCCTTCATGCCCCATCATTACTAACCACCACCACCATCATCCCTCATACCTCTGCCTAATCTCCATCGATTTCAACCATCAACGTCACCCTATTCTTTTATTTTCTTCTTCTCTATTGGTCGTCATCGTCGTAGTTGTCAACTCCCTTGCCATTTTTCTCCTCCATGACATGCCACCTTACTAGTATATATATACCCCTCCACCCCTCCATTTTATCATCATCCATTACCTCTCCGGCCTTCTTTTCTTCTTCCTTCTTCTTTTTTCTTCTTCCTCCTTCTTTCCCTATTTTGACTTTCGCACCGCCCATTCCACCACCATGCACCACCTCGGCCACCACTCGCTGCCCATTGGCCGATGGACCGACCACCAAAGTCAACCCAACCTTTCCCCTCGACGTCGTCGGCCATCGCCGTCAACCACCACCTCTTTTCCTTTCTTTTCTCCCTCGTTTGTCGCAGTTTTTTAGAGTGCACGACATGTGCACCACTTGCTGCATGGCCATGCAACACTTAAAATCTCCTACTACACAGCCATGCAATCTTTGCACCGCCTGGCAGTGCGTCATAATTTCTCTCGACTTGGTGTGCACCAATGCAGCACAGCCGTGTAACTTTCACACTGCCTTACCATGAGTCATAATTTCTCTCAGCCTGTTGCTACACAACTGTGCAACTCTTGCACCTCCAACCGTGCATCATATTTTCTCTCGACCAGAAGTTGCACCGCCTACTACACAGTCGTGCAACTTCCTATTTTTTGTCGTGCACCCCTATTTTTACCCCTAAACCTTGTCCAAACAGCACCAAAATTTAACCATAGTTCCACCACACATTCCTCTACACTTCCATGCAATTCAAGCTTCTATTTAACTCTATTTATTTTTATTTTTACCCTCCTCTACCTTAACTTTTCCCTCAATTTTAATCTTCAATCCTAATTATATTTTTATCTTATTTTCGTAGGTGATCTTCCAGTGATCTCAGAGGATGTCTATGATTTACGTACATAGAGCCTGGTGTCTTTATTGGTAAAGATATACGTCGTATCCAGGGATTTATGTAATACACGTATTTTTGTATGTGCTTTTGTGTTGAGTATGTTGTATTGAATAATTTATTTATGGAAATGCTATGAAATGATATTCTTGAGAGTAATAGAATTATGTAAGTACGTATTTAGGTATATTTTAGATATAGGATACCTATGGAAAACTAAGGATATATACTTCGGATAATTATTAAAAATTTATCTGTTTTGGGTTTCGTAAGGATTTAGGAAAATACGATTGTCTTACCTACCCTAAGGGTATTATGATTATTTGAGGATAATTACGTGGTAGTACTTATGTTATTCAGTCGTATGTCTTGTTCATTTATATGAGTTCAGTATGATAATATATAATCAACTCTAAATAAGGTACTAATCATTTAAAGTGAAAGATCACGTGAGTCAAGCCGAGGTGTTTATATGGGTCTGTTCCACCCGATAATAGTAGTGGCTCAGGTGTGTTGTCCTCGAGAGGTACATTAGTTCATTCTACAGGATTAATAATAGTGGGGCACCATACTCAACATGAATGAAATTACGATTAAGAAATGAAGTATAAATGAAAAGATACTAATCATTTAAAGTAGAAGACTACATAAGTCGGGACTAAGGTGTTGAGTCCGTTCTAGCAAATAATAATAGTGGTCGGGGTGTGCTATCCCCGAGAGGTGCTTCAGACCGTTTCACCAATTTTATAATAGTGGCTCGAGAGTATTTTACTCTGAGAGGTGTTGGCTCCGTTCCACCAGATAATAATAATTGCTTGGGTGTGTTCTCCCCAAGAGGTGTTTCAGACCATTCCACCTGTTTAAGAATAGTGGGGTCTCTAAACTCAACGTAAATAAAAGATTAGAATATTGTTATCTAATGAAAGACATGGAATTAGTAATTCTCTAGAATTCTCTAAATTATGCATGTATGAATTTATTTTAAGAATTCTTGTAACACTACTTAAGTATACCGTTACCTTACTCAGTGCGTAGCGTACTGATCATCCGTTTTATGGGTGTTGTTCAATCTAATGAGTAGATGACCTAGATGTATATGTGCAGGTTGATGATGACCAGATGGACAATTTCACAACATTTGATGATATATATGTATAGGAGTGATTTCTTTTGTATCAGAGTTTGGGCGTAAAGTCATGTTATCCAGATGATAATTTTATCCTAATACCTTTTTGGACTCTTAGTCCATGGAATTCCTTTTGTTTTATTTTGATATTATAATTAGAGTTCATCTCCAAACGCTTATTTGATGTTATTAAAAGTTGTCTCATTTCTTACTATTATATTTTAAATTTTCTAATCGTTTTTTTCTTGTAATTGATGTAAGGATAATGGGATAAGCCAGACTTATGTCAATTACGGCGGTAACATCCAACTATTTGATTATACTTCTGCTTAAAACTAAATTTTTCGATAGTAAATTTTGGAATGTTACAATTAAACACAAGTAATGCACCTATGGTATTTGAATATCGAAGCTAAAAATTGGTTGCAAGATCAAAATTTGCATAAATTAGGGTTGTAGACATGATAGAATTTTTAGGCATGATTTACAAGAAACTCTTTAAGAAGAGTCAATGAAGGAAGAATGGAAGTGTAAATGAAGAGGAAATGAGGAGGGTCAAGGTAGATTATCTTTGATAACATGTTGAGATTGCCATGAAAATATAGTATAGAACCTTCATAAATAGAGGAAATAAAAAAAACAAAATGGAAGAAATAAATTGTTGATGTTATTATTATTATTCTAAGATTAAAACTAATGGTTTAGAATATTGAGCGTTGAATACAAAAGTATTATTATAATACCCCTAAATTGAGAAAAGTATTATAAAGATTGATATGAATATTTATATCAACATGATTTACTATCCTTTTGGAGATTTCGCCTTATGAACTCCACACTTAAGTGTGTTTGTCAAGGAATAATTTTTAAGATGAGTGGCCCTTTTTTAGGAAGCACATGAGTGAGGATAAAGTGCACTGAAAAGATTCGTGCTGATTTTTATGGTCAGTCAATCAATCCAAATGCGCTCTAACTAACTACCTGCAACCCTAGTGAGTTTGGGGTGTTACAAATGATATTAGAGAAAAAATCGAAATTTACTACTAAAAAACTTCGTTTTACAGCAGAAGCATAATCAAAATAACCGGGTATTACTATCGTAATTGACATAAGTCGGGCTTACCATCCCCACCTTTCGTCAATCACAAGGCAAGACAATATAAAATGCTTAACAGGATAAATAAAAAACAAGAGGAGTTTCATAACACAAATACGAGTTTGAAATTAACTCCAATTACACTAACAAAATACAACAAAAGGGATACCGTGGATCAAAGAGTTCAGAAAGGTATCCTGGTAAAAACATCATTCAGATAATATGACTCTTTGCCCAAACACCCAATACAGATAAAAATCACTCTTTCCCACACAATGCATCAAAGGTAACGAAATCATCAACTGGGTCCTCAAAGACCTGCAAAAAACCATCAAGTCATCTACTTGTGGGAATGAGAAACACCTATGAAAAGAACGATCAGTATGCTACGTATTTAGTAAGGTAATAATACAGGAAAAACAGGAAAAACTTATCATTAAATACATTCACAGCGGAAAGTAATATACGTGCGAGATACAAGAATCAACATAAGGTAATTACTGGTCTGGTTTTGTATTATTTAAATATTATATAACCCATTCTTTTATTTAAGTTGAGTTCAGGGACCTCACTATTCTTAATCTGGTGAAACAAATTGAAACACTTTCCATAACAAAACGCTCCTAGCCACAATTATTAAGCCGGTGGAATGGACTCTACACCTCCCAGGACAAAATGCTCCCGACCACTATTCTTAAAACGGTGGAATGGTTCGAAGCACCTCCCAAGGCAAAACGTGCCTGGCCACTATTATTAAACCGGTGGAACCAACTCCTACACCTCGATCCTGACTCACGTAATCTTTCACTATAAGTGATTAGTGTCTTAATCATTTATTACTTATCTCATACTCATATTATCTTTCATGTGATATTAGGCCCTACTATTCTTAAATCGGTGGAACGGTCTGATGCACCTCCTAGGGCAAAAGGCGTCTGGCCACTATTATTAAGCCGATGGAACGGACTCATAAAACACCTCAGCCCTACTCAAGTAATCTTTCACTTTAAATGATTAGTGTCTTATTCATGATCAATTTATGATTAAGAAACATAATTAATGCAAGTGAGACTTCAATATACATATAACAAGACTGTTCTCAAAGATTAAGATGCTCATTTTCCCCAAAAACCTTAAATTCACAATTTAAGTATAACTTCCCCCATATGGATCATTTACCCACCAAATTTAGTATATGTTCCTAAAATAATAGTATCATTAACATACCAAAAATTTGAGGTATAACTTCTACGTCTTACACATGAAATAATAGCCCTATCTCAAGAATTACTATTCACAAGGCTCCCAAAACTCTAATTTCACAAGTAAGTCATAGCTTTTCCCAAAGACTCATATAATTACCAAATTTAGTATACAACCCCAAAATATCAATATTAACAACATATCCAAAATTTTTGGCCTAACTCTAACATTTTATGCATGTGATAATAACATTACCGTTTTAAGGCTACTATTCCTAAATTAGGTTATTTTCTCATATGAAGAACTTATGACCTTCATAATCAATCCCAAACACTTCACATGATATTATTAGCATATTTTAATTCATCTAACATGTTAAAATACCAAAATTATTGTATTAACCCATATCAACCAAAATGCCCTTAAAGATAGCTGACATCCCTTATTTTACAAAAATCTCATACCCTCAATATCATTATTTTAAAATCCTCCTTTTATCAGCATACATCTTAAGTATAATTATTTCACACCTATAATAATTCATTAGGCCCAGATTACTCTCTCACAATTTATATTGATCCAAAAAAATACATACTAGCATAGCAACATCATATCAGCACATCCTTTTGTCATTCTTACTCTTTTCTAAGCATATAAAGCCAATTTATCATAACATATCATTAACAACATGAATTTAATAATGTAATAACAATAACATGATAGTACACATAGCTATTCAAACATTTAACAAAAATCCCTAAACGTGGACTAGTATCCTTACTAATAAAGACTCAGTCTCTAAGTACACTTATCCTGATCCGCTTCTTTCAAAACTTTCGAAATATCACATAAGAACAATTAGCAAAACATATTTAGAATTATTAATATAATTAATGAAGGGTTAAGGTAATGGAAGAGAAAAGAATGGGGAAAAAAACAAACCGAGGTTTGAAGGATATCTCAGCTAAAAATTGTGTAACAAAGGGGATCAGTTGGGGTTTGTCGAGCAAGGAGGGCTAGTAACAACACAACTTGCCATTGTTAGGGGGTTGCAGGCTGCAGCAACAAGGAAGGCCGAAAGGAGGGGTGGGATTGCTAGAGTTGGCAGAAGGGAGGGGTGAGCAACGGTGGGAATTGCTGAAGCTTGGGGATGTTTTGGTGGAGTTTGTCAAAGATTGGGGGTAGGAACGGATGGTTTTGCTGCAACTAAGGGGTATTTTGGTGAGTTTTGCTGCAACTAGGGGTGGGTTTTTGGTGAGTTTTTCTGCATCTAGGGGTGAAGGAATAGAAGGTGATGCCAATGGTGGTGGATGTGGTGCAACAAGGGCTATCGAAGGTGGGTTTTGGGGAGTGTTTCTGGGCTATTTTGGCGACAATGAGGAGGTGGAAAGGAGGAGGAGAAGATGGTGCCAAATTATATAGAAACAAAAAAAAAGGAGAGAAGGAGGCGTTGGAGTGCATTTATTGCTGGGTATATATGCACACACATGCACACACGAAGGAGGGGAAATGAGAAGGTGGTGATCGGGCACAATTTCAACCTCGACCCACAATCGTAGAAGCTAGGAATTGATGGGGTAGGGGTAGGCTTGGCAGAGGGATACATGCACACAAGGGAATGAAGGGGAGAAGAAGGGTGAGGTGATCAGCATGAAGAGAAAAAAAGAAGAAGAATTAAATAAGATATGGAGAGGGGAAGAAAAAGAAAAAAGGGAAAGAAAAACGTATGGGTTTAGATTTAGGTTTAGGTTAAATAATTATCCGGGATTGAACTTAAGCTAGGAAAAATATTAATAATCCAAAATAAAAATTAGGATTAGGTTAAGATTTAGAATTATGGAGTTAAGATAAGATAGAAAAAAGAATTCCCGAGGTTAGAATGAGGTTTTGATATTAATTACTCGGGATTAGGAATTAGCTAAAATTTGGGGAATCACAGGGGAGGACAAGCGGTGTGTAGGGCACATGTGTACAAAAGTGGAAGGAGGGTGATGGCAACACGAATAGGAAGGGTGCAAGGAAGAAGATAGGGAGAAAAAAGGAAAGAAATAAAGGAGAAAGAAAAGAAAAAGGGGGAAGGGCCTGGCCGCCTGCGGGAAAGGAAAAGAGAAGAAAGGGGGAGAAAGGCCTGGGCTCCCAAGGGAGAAAATCAAAGAAAGAAAGTAAAGGAAAAAAAAGAACTAGGTTGGGGAATGACGCAACCCAAAGAAGAAGAATAAAAGAAAAAAAAAGGAAAGAAAGAAGAAAAAAGAAAAGGAGAAAAAGAAGGAAAAAGAAAAAAGAAAGAAAGAAAGAAAAAAGAAGAGGAAATTTGGGATTTAGGTTAGATTTTGGAGTAAAACTTAGCTTAGTCCAAATAATTAAATAAATAAAATTAATATAAATTGCCTATAAATTATTTTAGGCTCATTAATTAAAATAAAATTTTCATAATTAGGTTAAATTAATTCATTAATAATTAAGTTTTGAATTTTAAAATTTTTAAATATTACACTTTTGGCGAGCCACATACAAAATGATTCAATCAATATGGCAATCGGTGGTTATCATTTTGATACTACCAACTAGCTACAATGCCATATAAATTTTTTTTAATAAATATGTCAGAAGCAAATAAAGTAGCTTAAATATTTTTCAACTTAAACAACATCACATTTTCCTCTCTTTTTCCATGCTCGCTTGAGAGATTGAACAAACAAAGCTGATAACCAAACAACTAAAATTTTTAAGAAAGCTCAAACAGATCAACTTGTCTACAAGTTTGCCCAAAAAACTTCCTAAACAACAAGCAATTATCGAGGGCAAAATATATTCTCATAAGTCCACACTCCGCCTCTCATACATAAGAAAATCACCTTAAACTAAATTTAAACATTTTAATCACCATATGATTCCAGCACATCCCTCTAGAATAAATAAGGTATTAGTATTTCATCATAGGAATGACTACCCCTTAAATTAGATAATAAATTTCAACAATTCCTAAAACTAAACCCTTCTAACTCCCTATAAAAATACTATCAAATCATTGCTAGATAGGATGCCTCGTGTATATATAAGCCATATATTATAAAATCAAATATAATTAAACAAATACATAAAAAAAATGCCATGCATGTGACTAGAGGTGGAATTCTGATTGGGTAGGTTAGGTGTTATTGAATCGTATCAGGTTAGCTCATTTCACGTTCGGATTGTATCAAGTCATTTTTCCTTTAAGGGTTAAGTAAAGTCATTTCAAGTTGGATTGAATTGAGTCATTTCTATGTTTGAGATTGTATCGGACCATTTCAATTTTAGGTCATTCCAAATGAATTTATTAGTTTGGGATTCGAGTTTACTTAAGTTTTAGGTGTCTTAAGTTAAGCTCAAGTCATTTCGAGTTTAGTTTTATCCCAAATCAATTTGTTAGTTCAGGTTACACAACTTTGAGTTTCAATTTGTTCAAGTTTCAAATTTGACTCAGATTGACATATGTTGATTCTTCTTGTTTTAAGTTAAGGGTTAATGGTCATATTGGTTATGGTCAAATTAAATTCAACATGATTTAAGCCCAATCCGATCTAACCTATTTTTCTTCGACTATTTAAAATATATTGTTATTATGGCATTTTTTTATTTTGATACTTTTGTGCAAAAAATGATTGAACTTAGTCCGGAAGATTGTGGTTTATAAATAAATATGCTTGAGATAAAGGAAAGAAAAAGAGTAAAATTGAAAGACAACTTATTTTCAATTACTTGAAAGGAGTTATAAAATATGTGAAAATGATAATGCCTTTTGCTTGTAAATTTTTCTTTCTTATAACTTTTTTTTTATCATAACTACCTAATAACAACTTAATATTATCAGGTAGATTTTTGATTTGGCCTATGCTAGGTGAGATTAATTTAGGACTAGGATAGTTTTAGATTGGCTTATATCTTAATTCAAGATTGAATTTGATCAAGTTTGAATTAAGTCAATTTTTTTTGGATCATTACCCGGCTAGGTTAGTCAAAAAGGTTAGGAGTGCCGCCTACACATATGCTCAAGCCAACACTAGAGGAAGAGGGGGTGGGAAACTCACAACGTAACGTTTCAATACAATATAAGTCAAAGAAAGATACATCCCACAAATGTCTGCCAAAAAAAATTAATAAAACAATAAAGATATGTTTGGGATGAAAGAAATGGATTAGAAGAAAATGATTAATGGGAAAGTTTTTTCTACCTTTCTTATTTGGTATATAAGGATAAATTATCTAAGGGAATCTTTATATATATATAAGGTTTGAGATGAATAATTTATACTAGAGTAATGTTTTAATATTTTATTAATTATTTGAAATATTTTTTAGTTTTATTTTAATTTGTAATTATGTATTATAATATATATTTAATATACTTAATTTTCTTCAATCTCATAAAAGAACCAATAATAAATATTTTTATTAGATATGAACAGTTATTTTCTTCATTTATATTTTACATGAAAGTATTGGTTATATAAGACTCTTAACTCTTATTCCATCAAACCTCACCTCATTTCTATTCAATTTAATGACATAAAAATTATATTTATTTTATCAAATAAATAAAATTAACTATTTATTAATTATTACATAGGTTAAATAAATTATATGCTACAGACAGTTTGGAGCTTGTTTGATTTTACTTTTAAAAAGTTGTTTTTTTTATAAAATTAATTATAAGAAGTAATTTTAGATTAAAATAAGTGTGGTTTTATTTTTAAAAAGTAATTAGCATAAAACTACTTTCTAAAAGTAATAAACTATAAGTAGACTTCATCTACTTTTATAAGTAACTTTTAATAAATATGGTACGTTGACTTGAAGAAAAAAAAACTCGTTTATAACACTTCTATCTTTCAATCCATCATGCTGCCAACCTCCTCTTTTTTTCTTGACGGGTAGGAGTGGGATGATGGGAGTAGGATAATAAAAATTTATATTTTATATAAGTAATATTATGTGGTTAATTTAGGTTATTTTAATATATCAAGCTATCTATATTTTTAGATGTTAGTAAATTTTATAAAATTTGTTTAATGATTGTTTATAATTTTTATTTTTACAATTTTTAGTACTTTATAATATCTTTATACTTTTTATAGTTTTTAATAATTTGTTTATGTTTTATATGATTTTTAATGTTTAATATTAAAGAACTTATATAATAATTATTACCAAAAGATAAAGATATAAGAAGATAAAAATTGAAGATAGAAAATAAAAAGTAAATTTATAGAAAAATAAAAATTAAATACTAATAAGGTACAATGAGTAATTTTTTAATATTCACTTATACAACAAAAGTAAAAACAAACATATATTTTACTAAATAAAGTACTTTTTAAAAAGTAATTTTCTAAAAATAATCTGTATTTAAAAGTAATTATTGAAAATAAATAATACCAAACGATAGCTTAATTAATAAATCTTAGTTACACTTTATGTGATACTGTCTATATATAATATATGCTTTCAATTATCAAACATAATATATATATATATATATATATATATATATATATATATATATATATATATATATAGGGGAGGGGTCACATACAAACTATAATTAACATACAAACATAGGAACTAATCTCATCCATTGGATCAAAATTTGATCACATTCAAGATTTTACTAATACCAAACCAAAAAACTAATCCAAACCTATATCCAAACCAAATATCCAAACCTCTAAACCCTAAACCCTCTAAACCCTAAACCCTAAACCCTAAACCCTCTTAACCCTAAACCCTAAACCCTCTTAACCCTAAACCCTAAACCCTAAACCCTAAACCCCCTAAACCCTAAACCCTAAACCCTAAACCCTAAACCCTAAACCCTAAACCCTAAACCCTCTAAACCCTAAACCCTAAACCCTGAACCCTCTCAACCCTAAACCCTAAACCCTAAACCCTAAACCCTAAACCCTAAACCCTCTAAACCCTGAACCCTAAACCCTGAACCCTCTCAACCCTAAACCCTAAACCCTAAACCCTAAACCCTAAACCCTCTAAACCCTAAACCCTAAACCCTAAACCCTAAACCCTCTAAACCCTGAACCCTAAACCCTGAACCCTCTCAACCCTAAACCCTAAACCCTAAACCCTAAACCCTAAACCCTAAACCCTAAACCCCCTAAACCCTAAACCCTAAACCCTCTAAACCCTAAACCCTAAACCCTAAACCCTAAACCCTAAACCCTAAACCCTAAACCCTCTAAACCCTAAACCCTAAACCCTAAACCCTCTAAACCCTAAACCCTAAACCCTAAACCCTAAACCCTCTAACTTTTGCAATGATGGAAGTTCCCCTTTCACCATGTACACGAATCAACGTGTTTTTTTTTTTCTCTTTGTTACAAGTGCAATGGCATATATATATATATATATATATATATATATAGGGGAGGGGTCACATACAAACTATAATTAACATACAAACATAGGAACTAATCTCATCCATTGGATCAAAATTTGATCACATTCAAGATTTTACTAATACCAAACCAAAAAACTAATCCAAACCTATATCCAAACCAAATATCCAAACCTCTAAACCCTAAACCCTCTAAACCCTAAACCCTAAACCCTAAACCCTCTTAACCCTAAACCCTAAACCCTAAACCCTAAACCCCCTAAACCCTAAACCCTAAACCCTAAACCCTAAACCCTCTAAACCCTAAACCCTAAACCCTGAACCCTCTCAACCCTAAACCCTAAACCCTGAACCCTCTCAACCCTAAACCCTAAACCCTCTAAACCCTAAACCCTCTAAACCCTAAACCCTAAACCCTAAACCCTCTAAACCCTAAACCCTAAACCCTAAACCCTAAACCCTCTAAACCCTGAACCCTAAACCCTGAACCCTCTCAACCCTAAACCCTAAACCCTAAACCCTAAACCCTAAACCCTCTAAACCCTAAACCCTAAACCCTAAACCCTAAACCCTAAACCCTAAACCCTAAACCCTCTAAACCCTGAACCCTAAACCCTGAACCCTCTCAACCCTAAACCCTAAACCCTAAACCCTAAACCCTAAACCCTAAACCCTAAACCCCCTAAACCCTAAACCCTAAACCCTCTAAACCCTAAACCCTAAACCCTAAACCCTAAACCCTAAACCCTAAACCCTCTAAACCCTAAACCCTAAACCCTAAACCCTCTAAACCCTAAACCCTAAACCCTAAACCCTAAACCCTCTAAACCCTAAACCCTAAACCCTAAACCTCTAAACCCTAAACCCTAAACCCTAAACCCTCTAAACCCTAAACCCTCTAAACCCTAAACCCTAAACCCTCTAAACCCTAAACCCTAAACCCTAAACCCTAAACCCTAAACCCTCTAAACCCTAAACCCTAAACCCTAAACCCTAAACCCTAAACCCTCTAAACCCTAAACCCTCTAAACCCCAAACCCCAAACCCTAAACCCTAAACCTATAAACCCTAAACCCTAAACCCTAAACCCCCTAAACCCTAAACCCTAAACCCTAAACCTATAAACCCTAAACCCTAAACCCTAAACCCTCTAAACCCTAAACCCTAAACCCTAAACCCTCTAAACCCTAAACCCTAAACCCTAAACCCTAAACCCTAAACCCTCTAAACCCTAAACCCTAAACCCTCTAAACCCTAAACCCTCTAAACCCTAAACCCTAAACCCTCTAAACCCTAAACCCTAAACCCTAAACCCTCTAAACCCTAAACCCTCTAAACCCTTTAAACCCTAAACCCGAAACCCTCGAAACCCTAAACCTATAAACCCTAAACCCTAAACCCTAAACCCTCTAAACCCTAAACCCTAAACCCTAAACCCTCTACCCTCTAAACCCTAAACCCTAAACCCTAAACCCTAAACCCTCTAAACCCTAAACCCTAAACCCTAAACCCTAAACCCTAAACCCTAAACCCTAAACCCCCTAAACCCTAAACCCTCTAAACCCTAAACCCTAAACCCTAAACCCTAGACCCTCTAAACCCTAAACCCTAAACCCTAAACCCTAAACCCTAAACCCTAAACCTCTAAACCCTAAACCCTAAACCCTAAACCCTAAACCCTCTAAACCCTATACCCTAAACCCTAAACCCTCTAAACCCTAAACCCTAAACCCTAAACCCTCTAAACCCTAAACCCTAAACCATCTTATTTCCATCTAAAGGCATGCATGTTTCAACAAAAGAAAAAAACATACTAATCAAATATACATTCATTTAGTTATACAATATGAGAATGAAAAATAATAATAAAAAGATTTAAAATCTGACAATTCCTTAAATTGAACCTTACACAAGTTTGAAAAGAAACCTTCCCCTATCATTTAAACTACAATAAAAATCATCATTCACCAATACCTTCATGAAGTTGGAAAAAAAAATTGCGTCCAACTCCGATCTTTTATTCCAAAATCTGTCATTCAAATATAAAAAATTGAGATTAGTTACAATTTGATGTAAGGAATTAAAAAAAAAATGGTTCCAGCCTTCTCAAACTAACCTGCAAAATTTGCCTACCTCAAACTAACCTCCATAACCCTCTCTCCCAAAATAGGACACCCCTGCCCTGCCCTGCCATGCCCTGCACTACCACCACAACAAATCTTCAGTGTTTTTACATGTGATTTTCTTATCCTCCAGGCCAAATTCAAAACCTAAAATTTCATTAATTACAGACTAATTTCAGTAACATTACAGTCATTATTACTAATCACAGTAGCATTAATCCATCCACATGATTAATCAGACTAACCTACAGCCACCAAACAATCAGCATTGATAATTAATCAATCCACAACAAAATACAACATCCACGACACACAATCAGCAATGATAATCAGAGTATCAACATTGCCATCAAAAAATTGATTACAAAAAACAGAATCAAAATTCACAAACCTTAATCTGCTGATCCATGTCGAATCCAGATGAAGGTCAACCCGTCCCTTTGCTGCTGCACATCGATAGAACAAGCAGAAAACAAAAATGAACACCGGAACAAAAACAAGAAATTCGAAGACAACGGAAGGAAGCGAAAGAGAGATGCGGAAGGAGAAGGAACCATGGATTTATGTACAGCGACAACTAGCGATGGACAGGGAGAGATTGGGATGGATAAAGAGAGGAGGAGGAACGGAGATGCTGATACGCGGCTCCGAGTGATAGATCGACAGCGATGGAGATGTGCAGAGCTAAATCTGGAGAAGGAGAGCAAGTGACGGCGACCGGAGAGAGGGAGGCAGACGGCGCAGCGCGAGCATCGACGGAGTGATGAACAGTAGAAACACGAGCAGGGGGAAGACGGTGGGCTTCGGAACGGCACGAACGAACCAGACACGGAGTGATAGATTGACAGCGATGGAGATGTGCAGAGCTAAATCTGGCGAAGATAGAGGGAGACGGGAGGTGTAGAGAGGGAGGCGAGAGGTGCAGAGAGGGAGACGAGAGACGAGAGGCGGGAGGTGCAGAGAGAGGGAGTGCGAAGGGGGGTCGGGGTCGGGAGAGAGGGAACGCGACGGGGGGCTGGGTCGGGAGAGAAAAGCCAACAGGGACAGAGGCGGGGCGGGATAGAGGGACGGGGAATAGGAAAAAAATACCGGGAATCGTTTTCAACCGTCAGATATATCAGATCCAACGGTTGAAAACTATTCCTACGTTTGTACCAAAATAATGGTTCGCATATGAACCAATTTCTATATATATATATATATATATATATAATGTTCTCGCGCATTAAAAGAACAAAAGGTAATAAAAAAAGTATTTGGTAGTCGTAAGACAGAGAAGAAGTTGGAATGGCGGAAAATGAGGAAAGAACGTTACTAAAAATAGAACGTGCACAGTAACAGAATTTATTTCCCAAGTTTTTATTACCCAGGGACGGATAACAAATCTCCCTTGTAAGAACTTTTTTACCCCAAGAAATAAATTTCCCCAACTCAAACATTAAATAGAAGGAAAATAAGTTACCAGATATGCTTTATGTCACTCTTACCAAAAATATCCTCGGTGCTTATTTGATTAGGGAGTAATATGAGCAAACAAATTAGCCTCATATTTTAAATATCTTATATAATCTAATTAAAATTAATTATTCTTGTTCTAATAAATATCATTTTAGATCTTAATTTAATCTAAAATAAATATTTTATTAAAATATATTTGTTATAATTAAATACTCAATAAAAAAATACAAAATAGAAGAAAATTTATTCCATTCCGATTACTCTCATACCAAATAAGCCCTAAGAGCAGACACAATCCCCAATTGAAAATATATGGGGAACATACATTTTCTTACTCTAAATGTTATGAGACCCATCAAATAATAAAGGCAATGTTGTTATTTTAACATTTCTAATATTTACTATATAGTGAGAATAACTTGAAAATATATACAAATTAATCTATAATTGCTGAACGAGTCACCCCCATGGCAATAAATCATGGAAATATAAATCTTTCAATTATCATCCTCAATTCTCAGTTGATTATCATCCCGTCAGCAAATATGATATATCTAAGATTTACGGTCTAATTTCTATCGTTAGCTTCATATAATCCTTTGAAACAAACAGTACTCTGTTTACAAAAGAGTCTTTTGCCATAAGTTTTCCATCCTGACAAAAATTTGTTGATTCTTCCGCCTAGTACCAGCAAAAATGTTGCTTCAAATTAATTTACCAATAGAAGCCATATATACTGGTCACACAAAACTATAACTGAAGACGATACCCAAATATATATATATATATCAATGAAAGACGCGACCGAATAAATCTCCATGTTTTACGTGCAAGTATAAACAGCACATACCAAAACAAAGCATGAAACAGAGCACGCACAGTAGCGTTAAAATTGAACCAAAAAATACATTTTGACGAGATAAAACGAGAAACTTCTCATATCAGGTCAGGCAGATAGTCAAAATCAAGTGGGATGACTGGAATTCGTACGTCTGCATTCACATATACAGTTACTCCTAGATTCTGGTACAATGCGCTGTGATCTCCTGATATGAAGTTTGATGTTCACCAATTTACCAGCGATCTGCGGAGCAAGAGAGAAAAGTGGTAAATACAAAATTTCATTTGAATCACCACCAAAAATACATGCATAGATATCTAATGATCCACAAAATCTAGCAAATTTTAAGTCATTGCATAATTTCTCTCGCAATTTGACCCGCTTCTTAACGTTCAATTACCAGAGCCCAACAACTATGCACATACATCTTCGCTACCCCAGACACACACTTGCTCTCTAAAAAGACAACAGAAAGAACACAGCGGTGTGCATGCAGCTGTAGTTAGCACAATATATTTGTCATTAGCAATAACACGCGACAGATAACAGAAAAGTTACACAAGCAGAGAAAAACGAGGAAATGAACCCTGAGCCAGCTAAATAAACTCTGGGGTAGGGGGAGTTCAGCAAAACCTGGAAAATGCATTCAAAGGAATGGAAAAAGGCAATATCTACCAACCATTCTCCACACCAAGTCTTCAGGACCAAGAGGTTGAGCTGGACTCGAGTAGAGAAAATGCCTAGCGTACTGGAAATTCGAAACATCAATCATTTAAATAAAGCATTTACCAATAAATAAATAAATATATAGAAGTTAACTGGTTAAATAATTAAGACATTATTTTCTTTACTAAAGACGTATACTAGGTACCAAATGACAAATGCCTGTGTTACTGGTGTTATTAAATGTTCACTTTTCCCATTATTAGTAAGTATCTTTAACAAGATGCCCTGGTTACTCGAGCATTTTCCAAAGTCACGAACCTTGTTTAAGTGCTTCTGCATCTCTCTGATTTCAGAAGAACTAATGCCCCTAAGATACTTCAAAAGCTGCCCTGACTGTAAGGCGTCACTTGAAGGAACAAATAGAGCCATCTGAACACAGGAAAGGATAAAAGAGGCAGGGTAAATGCTTGAAAGATATCAAAGGAGGACAAGTTATAAACTACAGTTTTCGTCTGTCTTTTTAACAAATAGGGTTAGTGAAGATAATAAAACTGATACATCCACTAGTTCAAGATGCAAAGTGCTTATGCTGTGGTAACTTGGACTCCAGTACTACTTACACAAAGCATGTGCAACAGATTTATGCATAAGAAGAGCAGCATTTTCACGCAGCAGCTAAGGTCTTAAAAGCATGTAATTCTGCTTTTAATCTAAACAGTCACAATCGGCACATAAGATCCATTAATCAACCGCAGCAAAGGACAAGTCAGATTCATTTGACATCACACATATGAACTCAACTTAGTTCTTAAACTCAAAAATGACAGTGAAATGAGATAGCTATTAGATATAGATACTGCTCATTCCTTCAAGGTCAGGATTGTATTAAACAAACAGAAGCAATGGCCAAAGAACGACTGTCATTCCAAAGATTTCTGTTAAGTGATGAACTACTCGTACATAAAGAGTTATCAGAAGTTAAACCATAAGTTCAGATACTAAATGTTCCCATGATGGTCATGCAGCTTTCCTAAAATTCGTATGCTCCGCAGAGATGAACAGCCCATCTCAAATGCATCCATTATCACTGAGTAAATAAATTACTCTTCAAACATTTTTTCTTGATCAAGCAGCACTAAACACCATAATAAAGATTTCAGCAATGCAGCTACACACACCTTTCTGTAGTCAATTATTCCTTCAAATGGAAGCTCCAGTTCATCACTGACTATGACAGGAATGCAACCACTTACTATGGCATCAAACAGCCTTGCAGATGATGGGGTGTCACCAGCTGGACTCAGGCAAAAGATGGACCTTACAAGAGAAAGTAACATAATTACGCCAGCACCAGTAAGGTGCATCCACATAATAACTGAATTCCTACATCTCGAATCAACCCAAAACTCTAAACTTCCATCAACACAATTTGAAACTAAAGTCCTAATAACTTAATACGTTCAGTAACTAAAGCAAAAAGTGTTTGACAACTATATAAAAAACAACAAACGCTATTTTTTCCTTTTAATATACTTGATCTCATATCTTAAAAGTAGCAGCATTCGAAATGTTGGATTTAACTTTCCTGGCTTTTTGAGTATGCAAATTATCTTACTATCATTTTCCTGATCTAATGTTATCAAATAACTATATACATTAAACCATAGGCAGCTTCATCACTAATTCCATAAGATTGTTTTCGGTTTTTAGCATCAAGTTTTAACTTTGTGCAACATCAAACGTCCTAAATTCTTAACTTCCAATCACTTAAGCTGTGCCTAACAACTGTCAAATTTTTTATAATGCTTTTCAGTTATTAGCGCCACTGCCACCACTTAACAAGAAAAGGGTTAACACCATTATACAAAAGGGAAAACGAAGAATATTAGGGGCTTTGATATACTATTATACACGAAATTCTATGGCTGAAATTGAAATTCTGCTGAAATGGGGAAAATAAATTTGATCCTCACACAGGTCAGGGACCAAATTCAGAAGTAAATTAGGCCGCAGCTAATGTATATGCAAAAAAGGATAAAGAATCTCACTTGCGCATTCCATTTTGAGCTGCAGCTTGCCCAACCTCTCCAGCAGTCCCTTCCTCTATGATGACACCTTCAGCACCAGCCAGCTCTGCTACAAGTTTAGATCGTATCTTCCCACCCTGAATGCAATAAACTTTATTGTAAACAGCCAGATTTCAGACTGGTATACACAGCAAGTCACAAAGTGCTGACAGCAAGATACCAGATTAAAAAGGTGCAAGGAAGAATTATAAAAACCAACTCACCATGTTAACAAAAAGAACTTCCAGGCAAGATCATGGATATTATAAATAGTTTTTCAAAATGAATAATACTTCAAAACAGTGATTCACAGCACTTACCAACACCGATCATACTCACAATAAAGAAAATGAATACATGAAAATCAATACATGAATAATCATGTTCCTCAATAAGCCAGTAAATACTTCTTCGCTGTCAAGCTGATGCATGTCAAAGCTCCTACCATCAACTTTCACTAATTGAGGGAAAGGGAGCTTTACTAAAGAGATCATAGTTCCAAGTCAAGTGGTTAACTTTCACTGCTCATGCCATAATGTTGGCAATGATATCAAAAATCACATAATTGAACAAACCAAAAGCAAAAGAACCCTCATGCCACTTGACCAAATGAATCCCTAGAAACCAATGTGGTGCACACTATCAAAAACAATATCGAAATAGCACATAAACATTAGAAATAGTTTTTAAGACAATTAAAATATGAGAGGGGGTCCGGGTTCTTACAGCATTTCTTTTAAGCCTCCCACGGAAAAATAACAGTGTTGTTCTCTCTGGCTCATTTTCAAGTAAGCATTTTGCATCACAAAAGTTGACATTGGGAACATAAGGAAGTATCAAATCTTTCTCTAGGTAAACTTGCCCAGGCTTATACCTAAAAAACAAGGGATTAGTTGCTTCTCATGAGCAGAAGACAGATATAACTCTAGGAAAAAAATTACAAATGGGCAAACAAACCAGTTGCCTGTGGAGTCCATATCTGGCAGTAGCCAAATGGCCTTTTTCATGTATCTGCGAACTGATTTAAAGGACCAGGGATGATGAACAGGAAGTATGTGGTCCCTACCTCCAGACCGGTTCCATGCAGGCTGCTCAGTCACCCACTTTAGTGCTTCCTGTATAAACAAATAGGATAAGGCAACTAATTTCCAGAACATTCTGGTTAATATATATACACCATACAAGCTAAAAACTAAGGACATGCAGCATTCACAATGCTACAAATATATGAAAAGTTGAAAAGTAAGAGAGCAGCAAATCTTTCATCGATAATGAATAGTACAGGCACAAGCTTCCATACTTAAAAAAGGTATGTCAGTGATTATACACGATATAGCATAGGTGTCGCTATTTAGCAGAGTTTTGGTCAGCCGTAATGTGAAATTATCGATACTCTAGGGGGTTTTTTTCCACATTCATCAGCCAATAAATCCCCAGTAAATCGCTGATAAATTGGAAAATATCCTTGATAAATCGGCGATTATTGAGAATTTTTAAATCTATTGAGAAAAGAATACATGATCATTTTTTCTTATTCATTTATTAAACATATATTGGACCAAGTTACTATTAAGTTATAATAAAGTATTAATATTTATAATCTTTACATGTACTACTAAATAACATGGATTTTTTCAGTGTAAAGCAATTTTAGGTTTGTTAGGACAACTTAGCATATAATGACCCACTTAAATATTCTAATACAATATAGTATAAAATACTAATTTATTGAGTATTTTATTCAGATGAATAATAAATAATAGAGTATATATTGAAATAATAATAAAAATTCACACCACAACAATCGCGAAACATAATTTATCATTCACGACGCTCTGATACTGCAAATTTATCATTCATGACGCTCTGATACTGCAACCGCAAACGTGTCTGAGATTTTATGCCAACTAATAGAGCATTAGAAACCACATCCATCCTCCTTAAAGAGAGGAAGCAAAAGACTGGTAGTAATGGTACACATAGTGAGACAGTGACATGGAGCTAGGATTAATGGATGGATCAACAAAGAGCTTCTTACTGAGCAGACTGTGCAGGTGATAGGAAAAGCACACAGAATAGTAAATGAGAATATTCTAAACAGGACACACTCAAGGCTCGAAGTCTGATTTCTCATCCCCAAACCCTAGCCAAAGGAGCTTCACACTATAAACAGTGTGCGTTCACATTGTCAGAAGATTAAAAAACTACTTTAAGAGAAATACTGAACAAGGGATAATAAAAATGCAGATGCAACCACTATTAGAATGAAACAGGAAATAATGTTTCATGCACAACAATCATCAACCGCCGATAATAAGAAGGGGTTAAAAAAAACTTGATTGCAAGTTCAGAAAATCACTCACACCCTGTAAAGTGCCTTGCACTGCTGTTTCTCCAGCAAGAAAAAGCTAATGGTGGTAAAGAATGGTATATAAAAGAAATCTGCATCCTCCTGCCGACGAACCCTAACAACATTCTTCAACAGTCTTTCAGATTCCGGAGCAATCAAGTCAGCCCAAAGCCAGTAATCTATAGAATGCTGCAGATAAATTTCGACAAGAATCAATATCAAGGTTAAGAGTACTAATCAACTGGTGAAATCAGCATTTCCATGAACACAAATATTTGCTTTCAACATCCCACTTCAACCAGATCATGAGTGTCACATGCTCATATTGCCACAGCAGAAGCGCAAATTAATTGCATTCAATTTGGAAAAAACCGTATAATAAGATGGCACAATTTTTTAGCATTCGATCGAATTGTAATTCACTAAAAAAACTTGTGAATCAAATGAATGATTGGAGGATAATAATATATAGAACGAGATAGGAGGATAGAGGAATACCTGTTCAATGAGTCGATGCACAGGACTGCCATTAGAAGTCAAGTCATTTGTCTCTCTATAAGTATTCCGAAACAACCACAACAAATCAGTTGTAAACTTCTTAGGCATCTCGTAAACATAAACCCTAATTGGCATCGCCGCACCGGTAAAAAACTTACCACCGACTCCGTCGATTCCATGCAGCCTCTCGTCCTCTCTCTTCCAAATCAAGTTATCTAATCTCCTCGCACCCTCTTCCGTAGTGTCACCACTCACCGTATCATCCTTAAGATCATACTTGGGGAGCTTATTGGTGAGGAAGTTTTCGAGTGAAGCAACGAAGGAGGACTCGATCCTAGAATTACGATTAGGGTTCGGAAGGGAGAGCGAGAGGGCGGGCTTGGTGGAATTAGAGGATGAAGAGATGAAGACGACCATACAGAACAGACAAAGGAGTGAGATGATGAAGATAAGAAGTTTTGGAGATGCGTAAGGAGATCGTTCTCTTGAGGGTAGTGACGAAGAATATTGATGTTTTCCGACCATTTCGATATAGATCTCGGAGAGGGGATGGGATTCAGAACTAAAAACACAGGATTCCTGAGCTCGTACCTTCAAAGTTCAAACTGTAGTAACTAGCGGCGCGGCAGGAAGGAACGCTCGGTTCGAAGAATATTGATCGGGTATCGTTATATAGAAAATATGATTTTACTCGCGGAAAATAATTTCTGAAAAGAATTTTAACATCGGTAATATTTATCGAAACTACTCTTCCAACATCGATAAAATTTATCGAAATAATACAATGTGTTCAGTGATTTTAGCCGAGAGGAGGCATGACATTCGACAATTATTACCGAATTTGGCCAAGATCATCGGCAATAACTGTCGATTCCATATTTTTTTTTTATGATTTCGGCCGAAAAGTTTATAAATAATTTTTATTTATAATTAAAAAATTCAGAATTTATATAAATATTTTATACAAAAATTTAAATTAACATATTTATAATTAAAATATATATATAATAAGTTTAGTTATATATTTATTAATGTGGTTCGGTTCGGCATTTTCAACCGAATGTTACCTAAATCATCGGCAATAATTGCCGATGTATATCTCTGATAATTTTGAAATAATTATTATTTATAATTTAAAGAATTTATATTTTGTACAAAAATTTAAATTAACATATTTACAATCACATAAAAAATTCAATAAATAACTTTAATTAAAGTTATAAATTTATGCATATTATAGGAAGAGAAAAAAAATATTAAAACAAAAAAATTAATTACCTCATATCTTCGGGAAAGATTGTCGAACATAATATAAATCAGCAATAATTGCTGATCCATCTCCATCATGAATAGTTGGCTCAATCCTCAATAATTTCTATATATCGGCAATAATTGCCGATGCCTATCACTCCAATTTTTTTTCTTTCAGCAATTTTGAAATAATTTTTATTTATAATTTAAAAAATTCATAATGTAGATGTATAATATAAATATTTTGTACAAAAATATAAATTAAAATAATTACAATCAAATAAAAAAATTCAATAAATAACTTTAATTAAACTTATAAATTTATGCATATTATAGGAAGAGAAAAAAAAATATTTTAAAAAAAATTAATTACCCCATATCTTCGGCAAAGATTGCTAAATATAATATAAATCGGCAATAATGGCCGATCCATCTCCATCATGAATAGTTGGCTCCATCCTCAATAATTTCTATATATCGGCACTCCAATTTTTTTTTTCTTTCAACAATTTTGAAATAATTTTTATTTATAATTTAAAAAATTCATAATCTAGATGTATAATATAAATATTTTGTACAAAATATAAATTAACATATTTACAATCAAATAAAAAAATTCATTAAATAACTTTAATTAAACTTATAAATTTATGCATATTATAGGAAGAGAAAAAATATATTAAAAAAAATTAATGACCCCATATCTTCGGCAAAGATTGCCGAACATAATATAAATCGGCAATAATGGCCGATCCATCTCCATCATGAATAGTTGGCTCAATCCTCAATAATTTCTATATATCGGCAATAACTGCCGATGCCTATCAACCCAGATTTTTTTTTCTTTCAGCAATTTTGAAATAATTTTTATTTATAATTTAAAAAATTCATAATCTAGATGCATAATATAAATATTTTGTACAAAAATATAAATTAACATATTTACAATAAAAAAAATTCATTATATAAATTTTATGTTAAAAATTTTGAGTTTTTCAAAAGTAGCCTTTAAATAAAATTGTATCGATAAAATTTGTTACCTTCCCATCGATTAAAAATACCGATGTTAAATCTTAACTAATTTAAATTATTTAAAAATAAAAATAAATTTAATCAATATCTATTATAAATATATCTAAAATATATAAATTATATATACTAATGAATATTTTTAAATCAGTAATATATGATTTATTATGAAACAAATAAGTTTTTATCAAAAGTAGCAATTATTTTAGTATTTTAAAACTTATTGAATTAAATTTATACATGGAGGTTAGGACAAAATATGTTTTCCATAGAGTAAAATTTTATTTTCCAAATAACAAAAATTGTATACTATCATCTTATTCAAAAAGATTTGAAACAGTAAAATAATGCGTACTTCTGACAAAAAAATATTTGCTTGACAATGAATCATATGACAATTAATCTTGTTATTGGTGTTTCGGCAAGTTTGGCCGATAGTAGTGGAATCATATACAATGAAACATATGCCGGTGGGGATAGGCAATATTTGTGGCTTCTGCAACACTGATAGTATTGTAGGATGGTATGTAGAATATGTTTACTGTTGCATATCTTTGTAAATGAAATTATTATAGGATGATATGTGGTTCTCGTGAAGTTAGGAACAAGAAAAAATTTTGTCAGATGCGTGTATAATTATTATAGTTTTTGTTCGAATCCTTATATATAAAGGAACAACTTATCATTCGTATTCTTCAACTCAATATTTCTATTCTGCGGAAACTTTGTTAGTTGAAGGTTGAGATATAATTTTTCAATATTTGTTAAACACTCACAATGAATAATAAATTTGGAAGTTCTTCAAACTATGAACGGTTTGAAACTTCGATAGGGTACGATGAGTTCGGAAGTTCGATGAACTACGAAGATGGGGTCAGAACCCCATCGTATTACGATGATAGATTTACAATACCGAGAAGCTATGGATATGCAGAAGATATGTAAATGCATTCTCCCAATATTAATTACAACTTCAACGAAGAGGTAAAATATTATTTTTTAAGTATTGTAAATTGTGGCGACAAAATTAGTTATATGAAATTTATAGTTTTTTATTATTATATTATTATGGTAAACTCTTTTTTTCAGGACATGGAGAATACATCTTTTACGACTGAAAATTATCAGAGATTTTTTGTAACGGATCAAATATTTTTGGATCGAGATGAACTTGTGACGTGGGTTAAGAAAATGGGTAGAACTCATAAGATGATTTTGATTATCAAAGGTTCTAGAAAAGGAAATGGTATAGGGGTGGGTAGAGTCTCGATAAGATGTGAACGAAGTGGTACGCACGTCCGTACTAGACCAACAGATGCTGAAGGTGCACGTAATACTTGTTAAAAAAACGATTGTCCTTTTTTTATTATTGATGTTGAAAATAATAACGGTGGATGACAAGTGATAGTTAGGAACGGGACACACAATCACGAATTGGCTAATTATGAGTAAGGTCATGCTGTTCTTGGTAAGTTGACAGAAAATGAAGTTCAATTTGTTGATGAACTTATCACAGCTAACGTAAAGCCACGGCAAATCATACCGCTTCTTCAAAAACAATTTGAAGGTAATGTAAGTATGAGAAGGCATATTTATAATACTCGACAGAAGCTTAGGTCCGAAGAAATGGATGGTCAAACAATGTTACAGCATGTTATGAGTATGTTGGTTGAGAATCATTATTTTCAGTGGCATCGAAGTGAGCCTCAATCAAACATAATAAGTGAACATCTGTTCGCACATCCCGTATCTGTTAACATTTTACATGTATTTCCTTTTGTTTTGCAAATGGATTGCACATATAAGACAAATAGATACGGAATGCCCTTACTTGAAGTTGTCGGACTAACACCAACACAATTGAATTTCAACGTTGCATGTGCATACATGTCATCTGAGAAGGAGGAAAATTATTTATGGGTACTTGAGAGATTAAAGAGCTTAATGGATCCATATATGCTTCCAACCACCATTATTACCGACCGATAACTTGTTCTAATTTCAGCTGTGGAACATATTTTTCCTACTTCAAAACATTTATTATGTAGATTTCATGTGAATAAGAATGTGGAGGAAAAATGTAAGAAACTCTATGGTCGTTCATCGTTCGCATGTGGTTTTATGTCACGATGGAAAATTTTGATAGATGCCACGGACGAACAAACATATGAGGCACGAGTGTTGTCAATGGAGGAAGATTACATAAGCATGCCAAGCCTAATTTCATATCTAAAAACGAATTAGCTACAACCCTACAAACATAAAATTGTTGCTGCATTCTTTGGTGACGTGTTCCATATCTATCAACTTACAACGAATAGGTATGATTTATATTTTATTGCTTAGTATAGCTGATTTAGCTTCTTTTATGTTGATAAAGTTAAGTAAATAAATTTTTGTTATGAACAGGGTAGAAGGAGCTCATGGATCTTTAAAAAGATTCCTGGAGACATCACGGGGCAGCTTTAATACAGTGTACAAACAAATGCACGCGTTCCTCGAATTACAACATGATGAGATAAAAGCATCGCTGGAGAGGTCTCGGTTCAACACTCCTCATTTTGCTACAAGTGATCTTTATGTCAATTTGAGGGGTCATGTTTCTTTATATGTAATGGAGTTGGTGAACAACGAGTGTCAGAGACTTGAGCATGTAAGTACGAATAGTGATTTATGCGGATGTTACATGCGCCGTACGCACGGGATACCATGTACGCATGAAATTAAAACATACATTCATAACTACATGTCAATCCCCCTGTCGGCTATTCATCTGTTTTGGAAGAAACTCGACATAGATGGACCGATTACTCCACCGAGACCCCAAGAACCATTAGATGTTGCATCTCACTTACTCCATATTTCCATGGAATCTGTTATGCGCCAGCCACCAAAAATACAGAATCAGTTGGCTAGAGAGATATTTAATATTGCAGTTCCCCAGAGAACACCTCTCCACAAGCCATCAGTACGGCAGCATAGGGGTCGGCCAAGGAACTCCACTAGAAGGGAACAATCTAGTTGGGAGTATACAGAACAACAATTTTGTAGTCGTCCCAGATCAACTCAACGTCGGGGTTGGGGTCAGGGTCGAGGACGGCAATCGGCATTTCTGTTATCAGGCCAATTTCAATTTCCATATGTGATTCAAATGAATCGACATATAGTTCCTTATATTAGTAGCTGGTTTAATGTTTTAGGATATGGGAATTGTGGTTTTAGAGCGTTGACTTCTATTATACTAGGAGATGAAGAACAGTGGGTTCAGATTCGTACCGACTTATATCACGAGATAGTGGCGAGACGAAAGTTGTACGAGAATGTGTTCGTATATGAAAGCATGGATCAAGTTCTTAATACTATTGCCCACTGGGAAGGGCCAGCTTCGATGGCACACTGGATGGAAATGCCTGATATTGGTCATGTTATTGCAACCCGTTACTGTGTGTTGTTCACATATTACTCATTGAATGCTTGCAGCTCATTCCTACCTTTAGTGGCTATGAACGGAATTCAATGTCCTGAAACTGAAGTCACTATATTTTTCTCGCAAGACATGAGTCACTACATATCGGTGAGCACTAAGTTTAATGAAGATTTTTTCCATTTCAATATGATATGAATGGCTAACATAATAATTTTTTTTCTACAGGTATATCTTTTAGAAAGTTTTCCACTCCCACTAGTACATATCAATTGAATAGATATCGTGATAGCAGCGTTTCAACGTGGAATACCCAATATTCTTCAAGATTCGAACAATGGCGCGCATTGGTACATGATGACACACAAGACCATCATCCTCTATCTTCAGACTCAACTTTAATGTAGAATTGTTGTAATTTTTTCTTCATTTATTTGTGTTTACATCCTTTGTAACATGTACGTGCTAATTTTATTAAATATATCATAATTTCTATCACGAAGATCTAAACTATGGATATATAATAAAACACTTGATATGGTGTTAATGAATAAGGATAGGAAGATATTTATTGATTAATAAAACACTTTATTCGTGTTGGAAAATACTGGACCTCCTTATTTTTTCTTTAATTCTCAGCTAAATACTGACTTTTGAAAACTGAGATTTTGTGAGCTCACATAATAACATGGTTGCCATTAATATGAAGCTCATTCCCACCGTGTCTCTTATTCCTTCACTACATATTGATGAAATTTGAACACAAATAGTCAATTCAAAAACGTATTTTAAAACGACAACTGGTATTAATTCTAACAAACATATTTTAATATTTTTACATAACAATACGGTAATACATGAAGTTCATTACAAAATGGCAACGCCGAGGTGGAGTAACTCCTAAATCACGCACAATGGTTTCAATACATGTAACTAACTGCTCATAATTTGGAGCTGGCTCTCCCCTCCAATACAATCGATGAATAGTTTTACGTGCTTTGTTCAGACGTTTTTCAGTTGGTATATGTAACACCCCCAAATTTCACTCCTGAAAAAAAAAATTTTTGAAAGAATAGAGCGGAAGCTAGGAGCGAATTTGGGAAATGTTACCGCCACATCTAACACAAGATAAATGTCAACCATCTATCTCATGTTAGATGCAAGGCTAAAACCTGTCAAACAATTAAATCTGAATTTTAAATCCAATCAAACAATTAAATCCGAATAGTAACCACTTAACAGAGTATGAGAAATTTAAATTCAATTACAAAACCTTTAGAAATCTAAATACAATACTTGCAACTTTCAAGGGTGAATACAATTAAACAAAACAAATCCAGAAAATAAAAATCCGGATCGCCTACTCACTCAAGGCAAGCCTTCCACCCCAACTCAGTATCAACCTGCACAAGAGGTCTGCTCCCCACCATTGGTGGATCATCACAGGACCCATTCAATCAGTGTAGTATCAGTACGGGTCCAGTACTGAGTAAGTCTCGCTACCTTATCTTATAAGAAAGATCTCATCAAGCGCATATTAAATTATAGTACAATACGTTAATACAATAACATACATACTCACAACCCGCAGCATGAGTCTCGCCATACACTCATAGTGTGACAGACGAGCTAAGGCCAGCACATAGGACATATATTACAAGTTCAGCACATAGACAACATACAATAACATGCAAGAAAGCGGTGAATGTTTCCTCGGTACTTTGTCTTTTTATTCTCATAAGTAGTAATAAATCCATTCCACACATTTCTTTA
This sequence comes from Tamarix austromongolica, assembly GCA_039764185.1. Taxonomy (NCBI): domain Eukaryota; kingdom Viridiplantae; phylum Streptophyta; class Magnoliopsida; order Caryophyllales; family Tamaricaceae; genus Tamarix; species Tamarix austromongolica. The sequence goes on from CM077817.1 coordinate 107,050,990, forward strand.
TTAACCCATGTGAGTGCGGGAGCCCCACTATTATAGCCGGTGGACCGGAAAATATCGCACAGGGCAGAACGCCTCTGATCCACTATTATAGCCGGTGGACCGGAAAATATACGCACAGGGCAAAACGCCTCTGATCCACTATTATAGCCGGTGGACCGGATCGCAGCCCCGACTCACATGGTGTTTCGCTTTAAGTACTTAGTATCTTTCCCATGGATTAACTTATAAGTTTGGTTTGTCGAGCGCGAAAACCCCCACTATTATAGCCGGTGGACCGGAAATATCGCACAGGACAGAACGCCTCTGATCCACTATTATAGCCGGTGGACCGGAAAATAATCGCACAGGGCAAAACGCCTCTGATCCACTATTATAGCCGGTGGACCGGATCACAGGCTCGGCTCGACATCTTTCGCTTTACGTGATTAATGTCTTATCAGTGTCTTATTGAATTACATCACACCATTGACATGCATATCCTAGAGGGCCGTATCATAACACATCATAAATATCGTACATAAACATTTCACCTCAAATCTGAAGATATACGCGTACTATCACATACTAATAGGAACATAAGCACACCTCTTGATTCCAAGCTACATTACTCACGGAATAGGTAAGATCACGACATTTAAAACACGACACATAATTTATATAAAACATCCATGGCACGTGGGATACATGTCCCACATCCAATCTTATCTATATCCTCACTCGGTTTGGGTTACCGAGCTGTCTCCTATGCTTATATTAGGCCACTAAACACCCTTTGGTAATTACCATACTTTTCACATTTCTCGCACTAAAAACCCAAACATTACCCTCAAACTCGACTCTCCCACATAATTCACTCTTCCTCATAAATTCTTATTATTTTCCTTTCCCTTTTTTTTTCCACCTTCTTAAGTTAGGGTTTCCTTCCCAAACCCTAGTTGGTCCCTATGTACCCTTAATTTATCCCACGTACTATTTCTCACCTCGAGCCTCCAAACTCCCAAACAAACTTTCCATTACCTTCCCTACGCCCTAGAGTAACTTTCCATACGTAAGGTTCGCCCCCATGCGAACCTTAACCACCCCACGCAAACCCTAACACTCCCACCATGCCAACTCTATCCTTCTCATGCAAACCCTAGTTTCCTTTAGACAGCTTTACTTCTTCCACTCTTCCATTTATTTAATTCCCCCTTTTCCCATCCATTTATTGATCATAAATTGCCTAGGTCATTCTTCCCTGCGTTAGCCAACGTACTTCCCTTTGGTTATCCTATTCGCTTATGTTTCTCTTTCAAGCCCCCACTCCACAACTCCTCATCAACTCCTAGCATACATGTCACATCACACCACTCTATCCTTACACCATACCATATTAGTACATATAAACAAGAGTACGGGGACGTACCTCGGTTCCAAGCTGCGCTACATGAATACACAGATAATATACAGACTAAAGCACACCACCGCATAAGGCATACAAGGCAGGTAAAGCATACGATACACACAGATGGCCTTAGCCTCGTCCTTACTAAACATCCACAGGTAGAGGTAAGTAAAGACTTACCTGGATCCGAAGCTAGCTAAGGGACGTAAGAGGGAGAGAGATCCCTAGCTCGTGGATCCACGAGAAAGCGTTCCTAGATCCGATAGAAATCAAAAGCTAAATTAGAAACTATCCTATCAATCAATAATTTCAATTATTCTAATTAAATAAACACAAACGACACAAATGATCTTTCTTAGAAAACGTGTCTAAAAATTAAAACTTAGAAGCATAGCTTTATTAAAATTAAGGTTAAAACTAAATCAAAATGGATTAATACAATTATCCTAATCCCGAGAAAGAATAAACGATCATAAGGTAAGTTATCGGAAATAACTTATTTATTATGTTTTACAACCAAATAGGTAACCTAACCATTTACATAGAACCTAATCCAAATCGATTAAGTTAAAACATAATTTAAATGGTTTAGAATCCAAAGATAGAATTCGATTAGATAAATACACGTAGCAAAAATCAATTTTATAAAATCATCCCCGAAAATTAGGGTTTTTAATACTTAAACCACAAATCGGCCAAATCACTTTGATTACCTCAAATTGATAGTTTTAAAACACAATTAAACTAATTTTAGATAAATCTAGACAATCAAATTCAACAAACGATCTTCCGATAAATCAATTCCAGATGATCAATTTTCAAAATTAGGGTTTTAGAGTCTACGACATAAACACAGGTAATTCAAATCAATTAATTCTAATTAAAGGTATTAGAATACAATTAAGCTCATTTCAACTACTTTTATAAATTTAATTTTAGAAAACAATTATACAAACAACCAATTTCATAATCTCACTTAAAAATCTAGGGGTTTAAGCCCGAAAATATGATTCGGTAAAATTCTATAAATTTAATCAAATGGAATGTTTATAAATGTCATTGAACACATTTTATAACATATCGATTAATCAATTGCTCAAAACCGACAAAAGAAATACACAATTTAGCCCAATTAGGGTTTTTGAGCCCGGAACACAAATCCGATTAATTCTTGCCAAAACATATCAATTGACGGTTCGAAAATGTAATTAAACATATTCTAATGTGATTTATATAGTCAATTGAATAAAATAACCCGATTACCCAAACCAATTTAAACCGGCGGGAGTTTTGACCTAAAAATCCAATTCCGGTCAATTACACACAATTTTCCCAATTCAACACTCCCAATATGAAATTAAATACATTTTAAACGATACTATAAAATCAATTGAGCGAAACGACTCAATTATACGACCCAATTTTATTATACCCAAAATTTGACCTAGGAATCAAATTCCGATAAATTGTGCATACATTTCTCAAATTGACGGTTCCAAAATAAAATTGGATACATTTTAAAACATATTGTATAATCAATTTGTCCGAAATCGCAAAAACGGGCGGATCCGAAAAAATTTGGGCATAACCCGGCTAAAATCCAATTTTTCCAAAATTCCAACACAACCACGCAATTAACCTATCCAAACCATTCATACAGCACATATATACATAATCCAACAATCAATTTAGCTTTTTACAAGCTAAATCGCACTCAATTAACCAAATCAAGGGTTAGGGTTTTCGGAATTTTATACCAATGAAACTCAACAAATCAGAGCACGTGAAGGCCGGAGAAGCTTCGTCAGGGCCCGAGGGTGGCTCGCCGGTGGTCGCCCGAGCTCGCCATGGCCGGACGGCGGCCCGCCGCTGCTGCTGCTGCGCTCTGCCGTCGTTGCTACTCCTGCGTGCTGCTGGGCGTGGCTGCTGTGCGTGGTTGTTGTGCGCGGCTGCTCGCGGGTCGGTGGCGGTCGGAGCTCGGCAGGCGAAGGAGGGAGGGGCTGGGGAGAAGGAGAGAGGCGGGGGGAGGTCAGCTAGGGTTTCGAGCTGCAGAACAGGGTGCGCAGGAGAGGGGTCGGGGTAGGGAAGAGAGAAAGAAAAAGAGAGGGGGCAGGGTCGGGGTCCCGACCGGTTTTTTTTTTTTTTTTTTTTTTTTTTTTACAAAACAAGTATCAAATAAAATATTAAAAGCTTAAAAATTAATATTGGAAGATTTTATCTAAAATTTATCAAGCGAAAATTATTTCGTAAGTTTCCGAAAGCTTAAAATAAATAAAACAACTATATACAAAATATCGGAAACATTATTGGCAGAATTTACCAACGAACATAAAAATTGTATTATCTACGAAAATACGTTATAAGACCCCGAAAAATTATTTAAAAACATATACTAAAATATTTAAGTCAAATTCGAATAACCCAAGGCTAATTTAAATAATTTTCGAAATCGGTTTTTTTTTTTAAATCAAAAAGAATAAAACGAAAGGGAATTAATTCCCGAAATAATTTCATAAATAAACTCCAAAAATCTTTTCAATTTAAAACTTTCCGAAAATATTAGCGATTACCGAAAACGAATAAATTTAAAGTCAGAAATATTTTCTACGGATAAAATTATTAAAATAAATTTAACTATTTAAATAGAAATTCTATAATTCAAATAATATATTTCGTTATCGAAATATAGCTTCAAAACAAAGTCGTAATCACATAACGAAGATATAATCGAAAACGAATTAAAAAATATTAAAACCCAAAATACGAGAAAGAACGGAAATATATATTTTTAACCGAAGATCGAAATCATAAGAATATAATAAAATCATTGTCGTGAACGAATTTGTCTAGAATGATTCGCAACGACAATGATTAATTACATTCAATTATGAATTCAAAATCATCGATAAATCCGTAAAACAATCGAAATTAAAATAATTAATTATTTACATCAAATTACGCTAATAGAATCATTAAACTTAATAAATCTGGATTTTAAAAATACGGGGTATTACAGTATATGATGATCATCGTTCGCATGTTCGGCCAAATATTCTTCCGTCGTAGCCAATATATATCTATGTGTTCTCGGAACATACCAATCCATATAATCATCGGCCACGTCCTATGGGTATTCAACCGCTGGTCCAAAAACATCCGGGCCCAAAATATGTTCATACCTCAAGAACCATTGACCAAGCATGTGTGTATAGTATACTTTGTACTTCTTGAGGGAAGGACCTCTGTATGAGTTTCTAGTTGGCTTGATGGGCTCCTCAAGGATGACTTGTGTATAACCGAATTGCCGTGTCACTCTATCTGGCATATGTAGTTCAACTTTCTCCAAACAGTGTATACAACTGTGATAGAATGCCGTACGACAATATCTATATGGATCAGCTACTCTATACGGATCCCAATTGACCTTTCATGAAAATATTCAAGTAAATATGAATATCACAAACATAATATAAGAGGATCAAATAATGTTTTTAGCATACCTTTGACGCAGACATAACATCAATCTTTACTCGAAAGTACTCGAGGGTCTCCAATTTATTTTCGAATTTGTAGCCACAAGACTACCTCATACAACGAAGATGGTCTGGATCATACCTAGATCTTTCCACTCCAAACCCGGGAAAGTATTCATATATCCACGTCTGTCATAATATTCGATTGTTAGCCATCATAATGAATATAGAGTATGTAATATATGTATATATATATTGATTATAAAATTACCTGTAATAGAGTCATGCATCTAGACATTTGAGCAGCATCGGCTCTAGAAGCCATACCAAGTTGTCGATATAAAAAAGCAAGTGTGGTTGCACCCCATGCATAACCTTCAACCCGGCTAAGATCTTGAAGAAAAATGATAAAGTATGGATTAACTTTATCAACCGTATTATCAACAAACAACGATAAGCCGATCAACCATAATATATACCCCATCGCTTTTTCCTCCTCCCCTAACCAGTATGATTCACATACTTTCTGCAGCCATTTAAATGGAAGCCCGCCCTTTCGAGTGACTTCATTCACTTGCATTTCCTCCATCCCAAATAAAGCACCCATTGCACCAATCATTTGCCCACGCGTGTCTGCTGTCATGTCCAAATGTAATGGATGACCATCAACTCGTAGCCCTAATATACGATGTACATCTAAAAGAGTGATTGACATCTCCCCCCATGGCATATGAAAGCTATTAGTGTCTGGTTGCCATCGCTCAATAAATGCTGAAATAAGCTACACGTTCACATGCTCAAATGTGCAGGATGGAAGGTGTGATAATCCTATTTGTCGTATCAGAGCGAACATCCTATCATTGATTCTTCCTAGAAAAATTCTTAAAACCTCCTGCCTCGTGTGGATATTGGGACAACCCCGATCCTGATCAATACAATAAGCAAATGTAATGTATATATATGATTGATTACATATAAAATAATAATTAAGAAATAATGAATATGTTAAACTTACATTTCCTAACCATAAATCTAAAGCTGCGTGACCGCCAAAGCTAGGAATCAAATCAGGAATTATTGGACCTCCAGGACATGGCCCAAGCAAGTACCATTTATCCTTTAATTGTATATTCTCTTCATCTTCACTAGCGTCACCAACATCCCTATCATGATGATCTCTATCCTCCTCCTCCTCCTCCTCCTCCTCCTCATCATCATCATCATCATCATTACGCACATAAGTCGATGACGATGCTCCCATAGCAGGCTGCACTGGTGAGGTAAGAAAATCTATATATTCTGTAGATAATGGAAAACCTCCTGACTCGGAACCTCCGTACCCTGAACCTCCAACCGCAAAACCTCTATACCCAGCACCTCCAACCCCCAAACCTCTAAAATCCGGACCTCATGCCCCCAAACCTCCAAACCCCGCAGTGCCAACATCAGCCACAAATGATGGACGACCTGTATAGTCTGCAAATGATGGAAATTTATGACCTTGTTGACTAGACCTTGGTTCTTCGGGAACTTCTGCATATTCTTGTTGTTCTGATGCTTCTTCCGGTTCTTGTTCTCCAGATTTCTTACCTCGTCGTAATCCTTTGGTAATACTCCTACCGAAATTTCTCAAACAAGCCATCGACGCAGGTATCTCAGTAGCAGTTCTGTTACGTCGTGCAGAAGCAGTTACATGACGACCATCAGTTCTATCTACTATATTGTCTTGTCTGCGACTCATCTGAATTTCAATAATAAATGCATAAAGTCAATTTTAATTATGTATATGAATTGAAGGTAATATGTGATAACATAAATAAAACCTAATTACATACATGAAATTAATATCATTAATAAATGTCAACCCATATTATGATAGCCAAAGAGATCTGTATACCCAACCATATAACTCAAATACAATCTCTTACATTAATCCTCTACTTTATTCATTAAATATATCAACAATATTTGTATTACTTACTAGTAGGAGTTTAGTATAATATAACAACTAAAGTATACTTAATTATGGTATGTCCTTATCTATTTTTCAATAATCCAACCAGAATTATCCAAATATATTCCATAAAAATTAGCAACATAATTAAATATAATTCAAATATAAACATATTTTATCTATTATAAATACATTTAACAAAAATATTAAACAAATCTAACCTATTATCCTATCAATATAATTAAAAACATTCACCAATAATGCCTATTACATAACAATATTTAACATATTTAATGAAAATATAAATAAATCTAATAAACATCTAATCATATATAAATAATACAATAACATAATTAACAAAGTATTAACAAATCTATTAACATAATAAACAAATTTAATCAACTTAACCATAATTAAAATCTATAATTAACAAATATAATTAATAAACCTTAATTAATATATACAAATTACACTTCAAAGATATAGCCAATACCCTAGAATAGAGAGATAATTTACCAAACCTATATTTAATTAAATTATGAGAGCATAATTATTATAATTAATATATATAATTACACTTCCAAAAAATAGCAAATACCCTACAATAGAGAGATAATTTACCGAGCCTATATTTAGTTAAAATATTAGTGCATAATCAATATAATTAATAAACCATAATTAATATATATAATTATATATCCTACAAATAACCAAAACTATAATATAAAGATATAATTTACCAAACCTATATTTAATTAGAATATTGGAGTACAATTAATATTATTAATAAACTATAATTATTATATATAATTTTACATCCTAAAAATAACCAAAATCCTATAATAGAAAGATAATTTACTAAAACCTAGATTTAATTCAAATATTATAGTATAATAAATCTAAAAATATATTTTCTAAAATTAATCAATTAACCATAATCAAAATATATTATTAAGATAGATTATAATTAACAAATTATTATTAATAAATATAATTATAATTAGAATTATAATCATTAAGCTGATATCCTAGCGATAATACACGCGAACCTATCTTTAATTTAATTATGACAGCATAATTAATATAATTAAAAAACCATAATTAATACATATAATTACACATCAAAGATATAGCCAATACCATACAATAGAGAGATAATTTACCAAACCTATATTTAATTAAATTATGAGGGCATAATTATTATAATTAATATAACATAAGTAATATATATAATTATACTTCCAAAAAATAGCACATACCCTACAATAGAGAGATAATTTACCGAACATATATTTAGTTAAAATATTAGTGCATAATCAATATAATTAATAAACCATAATTAATATATATAATTATATATCCTACAAATAACCAAAACTATAGAATAAAGATATAATTTACCAAACCTATATTTAATTAGAATATTAGAGTACAATTAATATTATTAATAAACTATAATTATTATATATAATTTTACATCCTAAAAATAACCAAAATCTTATAATAGAAAGATAATTTACTAAAACCTAGATTTAATTCAAATATTATAGTATAATAGATCTAAAAATATATTTTCTAAAATTAATCAATTAGCCATAATCAAAAGATATTATTAAGATAAATTATAATTAACAAATTATTATTAACCGAAACCCTAGCGACGGCGCTCGAATTCGTCCCAGGGAATCGAAGCAAGACCCCCACATCGGCAAAAATAGCCGAAACCCTGTCTTCGGTTCGATTTTTCGAAGCAAAACCCTCACATCGGCAAAATTAGCCGAAACCCAGCCTGCCTTCGGTTCATTTTGCCGAAAGCCCTCCCTCCCTTCGGTCCATTTTGCCGAAACCCGCCCCTTCTTTCGGTGCATTTTGCCGAAACCTAGCAGCATAATCGCCTTAAAAAAAATTACTTACTGGATCTAATTAATAAAAAAAATTATACTAGATCTAATCAATAAAAAAAAATTATACTTACAGATAATTATATATTATAAATTATAAATTAAAAATAAAAAATCAAACTTACCTTGCTGTTGCTTGAAAATTCTTCTCGCAGAGGAGAGTTGCACCGGAGGTTTGAGAGATAGAGAGAAGATAGTAAGAAAGGAAAGGTTGGTCAAAAAATAAAGGCACGGTTGGTCAAAAATAAGCCACCGTCGATTTAAATGATAAGGGATAAAATCGGTATTTACTGTATAAATATTTTCTGCGTAATAAATACAAGTTCGCCAAATAAGCTACGTATTGATCTGTAAAGAAATTTTAATACCCGAAATAGCTAAATGGAAGATATTTGTTGTCGGTGGCTGCCCGGTCTAGTGGCTGGACCATTTTTTGGTGTTTGGTGAAGTTAATTCACTTAATTGACAGCCGGAAACTTTAAATCTAATTGAACACATGATGCAAAGATTGTAAGTTAAAAAAAATTACTAATTTATAACTAATGTTTTAAAAAATTAGATCAAAAATTAATTTTGTATAGGGACCGATCTACGGTCCAATTAATCTAACCATTATTTAATCAAAATTTAATTTGACTTGATAATTTTTCTATTTTGATCCGATACAATCTCGATCCAAACTCTTAATCATTTGGATTTATCTTTTTTTACCGGCCGGTACATAAATTTAAATGACAAATGTTATTATGTTTGAAAATATTTTAATTATTAATTTGATCAATTCGATTGGCCAGTTCAACCTCATTTTTTATCCATAGTTATAAACTAATAAAAAAAATACTTACCAAATAAATTTTTTTTCAAAAAATGATAGTTTTAATAAAGTAAAAACTAATTTAAAAACTACTTTTAGTCTTATCAAACACATACTTATTATAATTTTACAGTATCTTTCTATTAATAGATTAAAATTTTTATATGATATTCCCAAATTATGAATAGATATCAGTCACATTTATTAATATTTTATATGCCACATTAAGATTCGAATTCTTACTCTTAAAAAAATCCATAACATCTATATATATCGAAGGTTAAGATGTTTGACAAGTTATGAAATAGATACAAATAACATTACTATAAAAATACATGTGTGTGTGTGTGTGTAAAGGGGGGAAAACACTATTTCGGGCTCATAGATATAAAGTACATTATCACACTAGTTAGATTTCGCTATGAAATACTAAGCATCAGAACCATGGAATTTAGTAATCAGCAGCCAATAGATTAATAGTTAGTCCTCATTAGTGTTTGTTCAAATTGTTTAGTATCTATAATCGTAATGTCATTAATAAAAAATACTATACAACTTAACCAAAAACCCTCGTATTATTCTCTTCTTGCTCCTAACGTCAGACACATTTAACTTCATTCAAACTCATTCTGCCGAACCAAAAGCATCACTGTCATTCATCCGTCTCTGTATAAATTATAACTCATCAAAATGATTTGACCACTCGCCCATATAATTAACACCTTACAGGAATTATTTGCTCTACATTCCTAATTTCATCAAGTCTATCTTAGCTTGACAAAGAATAACTAGACCAATATAAAATCAAAAATGCATCATCGAGTTGAGAAAAAATAAAAGATAAACGTACGGTACCACCACCATTTACCTTGGCGGTTACTTTTCAGATAAATATTCATTCCTATTTTTCACGTTGGACAGAATGAAATATTTTCAATCCTGTGTAATTTAACTGCTTGTTGAAAGATGACCAAAATAGACAAAGCTACAAACGCGTAAAAATGTAAATATATAAAAATAAAATTAAAAATGGAGAAACTTTCAACCCAAAAGCAAACGTTCCAGGACGGAGTCAGACATAAGACATATCATCTGGCCTCCAATTCCATAAGCATCCTGTGAAATAGACAGCTATATCCCAACGTGAATTACTTACAGGAGCGGGTAAAAACAATCAACTGTTTTATGAGCAGACAAAAGCATCCTAATGATAAAACTACACATCCATGTCGCAGAATTAATGCCCTGAAATGAAACGCCACCGTACGACTGGTACAACAATTAGTAGTGCTGCAAAATGAAACTCAAAAGGAGATGAGATCGTCTTTAGGAGCCGGCTGTTTCTTTGGTTCGTGTCCAGCTTCAGACGTGCCCCCTGTCTTCTTGCCAAATATCATCTCATCGAGATCATCCATCATGTCATCATTTTGTCCTCCATGGGAGGTCCCACGGGAACCTGCAGATTTTCTAACAAGGGCATCTTCTCTCCCAGCACGTGGAGACTCCTCTGGCTCGACAACAACTGGTATCATAGCTGGCTCTGGTTCTTCTTGGGCTACAGATGGCTTCTTCAACTCCTCGTATTTTGATAGTACCTTCTGAATTTCATCGTTCACATTCAAGGCCTCAAAAAGAAGGGCCTCATTATCACCAGATGTCTCAATGATTCTAAGTATTGTGGACTGGGACTGACGACACTGCAGCACTAGGGTGGTGGTTAAGTCATCCTGCAAGCAAAATCGAAACAATAGCCCTCAGTTCCCGCATGTCATGGCCAATAGCTAATAGATCACATGGCATGATCCTTATCAATAAAGAGAGCCATTACTTTCCTTCCATACAATTGAATATTGATCCCAATACGCAATTATGGTTTAGCCGATACGCAAATTTGGCGATACACGACGGTTTTCAATCTTCACACTGCGATAACCACAACATATAATTTGATAACACCGTAACACCTCAACTGCAATTGCAACCGTAGTTTTATTACTTGCCTCTCGGCCATCAAGAACCACCAGCGTTCATGTCACATGGTCCTACTCCTTACCGAGAAACTGAGCCACACCGATGCTCTTTCAGGCCCATCAAGATTCTCATGAAATGCGGTGATGTCACAAACCTTGTTGGTGTGCCAGGCCCACTGACAATCCCATCAGAAGCAGGTCGAGTCTCAACCCTAACGGATTTGACTTGGTCCCATTAATAAGTGGTAGCCAACATTTTGATTTAATTCTAAGCATGTCTTAGTTAATTAGGATTTTTATATTAGGGTTTAATAAGTTCTAGTTATAAGAGGCCTATTAAAACCAGGCCTGACATGTTCCCCAAGCTATAGTCCCCTATAAGAGGCTTCAGAAATAAACAGTTTAGACAACTAGCATAAAGCTAACTCCCAAGCTCCCTCTACCCTCCTCACTCCTCCCTCTCCCCTTCTCCCTGTCTACACTCCTTCTCTGTTGTTCTTCCTATTCTACTATAGGGAACAGCAAGAACCCTCTTAACAGGTGAGAGTAACAGTGTGCTGCCTTGCAGAACCCTCTTACAAATACTCTTTTGGACTCACAGCCAAGACACTCATCGTTGATTAAAGTAGATTTTGTGCATCTTCTCTCTCTGCTTCACTGTTCATCTCCAATGCAATCTGTTTCTTCTCTCTCTTTTTTTTTGCCCTTCTTTTTGTAAAGATCAACAACTAAAAGCTTTCATCAAAGCTGCCAAGAGGGAGTTAACACAAAAGCGTCCTACAAGAACATAAGCAAGCTCTTCTAAAGACAAACAGAAGTCATACCCAAAAATGCAATCATGACTCTGTTAGAAGCCCAAACGAATATACATGATGAAAGACCAACATGAAGCCAGCTTAGTAATGAGCTTATGATAAAAAGAACCAGATCTCCAAAAGTCAACCCTTGTCCACTAATCAACTCCAGAGCCCTTCCATGCCCTGACCTCCACCTCTGGTATTATTCAACCTCATAACATCATCCTTTAAAATGCAAAGGATCAGCCAAACTGATGTAATCTATGTTCCACTATGCTGTAGGTTCGCAGATGTAGCCCAAATTCTCTATTGGAGCATTGGAAGGAAAATCCATATCAACGCAGATAGCTCTTTTCAGAGCTTTTACTAAACGAGCCTAAAAATAAAGCTTGAGCTTGGTTTGTTTATAAACGAGCCGAGCTTTTAACGAGTCGAGCCGAACTTTTAACGAGCCGACTCTCGAGCTTTGGTGGTAAACGAGCCGAGCTCACGAGCTTTTGCATTCTAAACGAGATCGAGCCCAAATTTATTAGGCTCAAGCTTGATTTGTTTAATAATCGAGCCGAGCTCGAGCCTAATTTTTAAGCTTGTTTAACAAGCGAGCCGAGCCGAGCCGAGCCCAAAAAGCTCGCGAGCCGGCTTGGTTTGTCAACACCCCTGACAATCATAATCAATAGGTACACGAGGCCAAACCCAAGATAAGATGATTAAAGTCTCCAAATACTAAATACAAGTTAATGACTCAAGAAGGACTATCTATGAAACCTGTGAAAAAGTGTTCACAAAGTCGGAGTTACATCCCATATCAAGTCTCGGGTCAAACCCTAAGCCAATTAGCAACAAAGCACATGAATGATACAAGAGTTAAAACAACCACCTAGAAAATAAGAGTCAGAAAATAAAGCGAAGAGTTTCCCAGATGCAAAAAAGGAATTCAAGATATTTCTTAAAATACATTCCAAACGCTAAAAAGGAAAGAAATCTAAGACCTGCGACAGTTTAATTACTGAAGACAATCGCAACAGATAGAGGACTTCAAAGGAAAGTTTTTATTAGGAAGACAAAGTCTTCATAAAATATAAATAAAAATTATAATGCTTGAGGAGGTGCAACCACACAATACGGTATAAAAGGAGATTCAATTCGAGGTTAGAAATAAGACAAACAAACAAAGCAATCATAGCAACAACAATCAAAGTATTCAATAGATCAAGTCAAGCATAGAATAGAGATTTAAAGATAGAGCTAAACTTGTAATTTGAGTGCAGAAAAAAAAAATTGTTTAGTGAAAAGCGAGAATTCAAAAAGAAATTCGTTGTATTTAAAACAAAGGTAGAATGGGATACAAATGTACTCAAGAGTAATCACTAGCGTGATTGGGGAGCACAATCAAAATTGGTTGTAGGGTAGCTAGATTTAGAACATTAAAATTAGATTTAAAATCTTTTAAATCAGAGTAGATTTATAAAAGTGCTAAGCTAGTTGTGGACGTAGATCAAAAATTCAAAGTTGATCAAACTATGAAAAAATATTTGTGCGTTATCATTTACTTACACAACAAACAACCAACACAAGCCAAACACAACAACCAAATTGGGATCAACTTATGGACTACAGCAAAGGTAAAAAGTATTAGTGTTTATACTAATTCTGTGAAAAAGTTTAAAAGATCATACACACTCAATTCAACCACCCTCTCCCACCCAAAAAAAAATATTGTGCTGCGAAACTAAAACTCGTAAGACTGATCAAGCTAGAAGCCTAGATCAAAGTACAGAGTAGATATCAACTGGTTACAAGATAACCTATATGCAGCAGGCTCTTTTCTAAAGTATGATTACCACTGAACCTGAAAAAGGAATATGCAGTAAAGAACGTACTTATCACAATGTAGCATTTGTAGTAAACAATGTATCAAAATGCAGTAAACAATGTACTTCAAAATGTAGCATTTGCAATCTCATTTATAAGAGAAGAAAAATAACTGAGACTTCAGCTGCAACAGGAAAGCAATAATCCCTCAGATCATATTCACCAACGTAGATAGGAAATCACCTTAGAGTTAAACTCCAAGACCAGCAAGCCCAAGAAGAAGAATATATAATTAAATAAGAGCCTTACACCTAGTTTAAAAATTCCTCCAATAAAGGTTTTCACACTGACACTAGAGCATGGGAAAAACTCAGCGTAATGAAATAAATGGGAATGGTTAAGAACAAAAATTGGCACTAGAAGCAGATACCTCATAAACACAGTGTATACAAACATTGCAGTAGTAAGATACTGTGATACAAAAGACTGCAATAAATACCTTGAGAACATCCTGTTGAGGCGAGGATGATAGAACCGTTGACAGAAGTTCAATACTATTACGTGCCACATCAAATGCTTCTTTCGTATCCTCAGCTGAAAAGGTGTGCACAGGGATATCATGCTGGGCAAGAGCAGCATTTGTCTCAGCTTCAGGAACAGAGCGCACAGGGGTAAAAATAGGAACCAGACTCTCATTGTCACGCCCTGGAAAGCGGATGCCTCTTGACTTCAAGCTCTACAGAATGTAGCACCAAACATGATAGAATATAGAAGAAACCTTCACATCGTAAAATTAGTCAATGTCTCCACTTGATGACCAGCAAGGTGACATGGAAACTCTAGTCAGGACATGTTTCCCCAATTTGAAAATGTTTTAAGGACAGATACACAGGATATTTCCTGTCATAATTAATTGGGATAATGCCTCTGTCCCAAGTTTTAAGTCTCAAATATCTTCTATCTTTATTATGTACTGAAAACTGTTTATTAGTCTCTCTCACACCTGGCTCAAGGCGTAGGGCTCCCTTAGTCACAGGGATACATTAATATACATTATTTATTATATACAAGCCCAATTTATGACTTCAGCTGGGTGGTTAGTCAATATCCATTTTATGTAGCCCATTAGTGTTTGAATCCTTCTGCAGACATTTATCGTATTTTTTCCACCCCACTGCAGGGCCCCTGATGATATGAATTATAATATTATGTATAAAAAAATTATTTTGTCAGGTGGTTGAATCCTTCCATTGACATTAATTGGAAATTTTACTCCACTGCAGGGCCCTGAATTTGATGATGTGTAATACATATTGAACAAAATAACATTTGTCATGCTGGGGCATGTTCTTTTTATGAACCTCGAGAAAGTTTGAATTGCTAGAGTGCCATTGGTAGAATTTTTAACTATCACTTTTTTGATGAATATAAAGGTCCTGTTTGACATGTTTGCTTGATAGGGGCCCATTATGCGTATTGTGTAAGATCTGCCCTGCTCTCAACTTTGAGGACCTAATTCTAATGTGCACCAACACAAAATAATATAATGTTACTTATTTCCTTCTGAGTTATATGGCTTGAATGTGCGAACTGCAGATTTATTTTTTCTTAACAGGATGCCCATATTTAATTATCAAGAAATTTTTTGACTATAACATTATAGATATAAAATTATGCATAGATTTTGTAATTTCCCCATATCCTTGAAGATTTATTCCCTACTTTTCTGAAAGCTGAAATTTGCCTGATTCCCAGCTTCCATTTCCATTTCCGGCAAAGAGAAAATGCATGGGTTACTACCAGTTTGCAAATAACAGGAAATAGGTATTGAAAAAAAGGTCTTTCTTCATCCATGCCTTCCATTCTAATATCAAGATATAGTTAATATATGTGTGTGTATTATAGTAACCTATCATGCAGCAGACACAGCATCTGCATTTGTTTCAGTCTAATTAAATCTGAAATCAATGAATATATGAAGCTCAGATATTTATCTCTCAATACTAAGTCAACTCTGAACAATATAAAGGAAACTGAACAAACAACCAAGTCAAGAGAAATGAGTTTGTTTGTACCTTGTATGTTTCTTCAAAGACAGGCAAATATCTGAGCTCATCTGACGACTCTCCCCAAGCTTCAATCATCACCAAAGCTCTATTTCTATTATTCACAACAGTCTGAGGATCTTCTACCAACTTCACCATCTCATCAAGAACCCTCTCAGCAGCTACCTCCGAGAATGCCTTCTCACAGTTCTTGACCACAGTTTCAAGCAACACCAAAGCCAAATATTGAACCCTAGGACTCTTCAACATAATTCTCTTCTTTATACCTCTAATCACCTCAACACTATTAGCCCTCTCTTGATTGATCATATCACATATCTCAAGATTCATTGACCATTCTGGCTCATCAAGGGTCTCAGCAGTTGCCTCCTCGACAATCTTATCAGCTTGATTGGGACCGTTGAATAACTCCTTCATCTTAAAGCTCATTGAACTCATTCCAGCGGTCACTTTTCTACTCACCTCTGAGCCACTAATCTTCAGACGCTCACTCAATGCAGAAACCTTTTCCATTAAGTTGTCACTCATTTTCAGGGCCCAAATTGAAAACCCAGCTCAAAAGGAATTCAGAAAATGTTTCGTTTTTGTCAACGAACCCTGAATCAATAAAATAAAATAAAATAAAAAAGGGATATAAGTTCAATTAATGCTAGCATGCAATTTTATGTCTAATTCAAGTTAGCCCAGAAACAAGTCAGAACTATAGTGATGCACCAAAAAAGGGTCAAAAAATGAAAGAATCTTCAATTCATTAGAAGATAAAATTAAACCTCTAGGAAATAGATTTCATAGGTTTGTCTCAATAGCTTTAACAAAATAAATCAATTTAAGAAAATGCGCAAATGAAAAATCAAACAAAAATCAGCTAATCAAGCATAAAAAGATGGAGCAAGTACGATCAAATTTAGGTATGTAAAAAATAAATAAATAAACAACTATAACAATGAATTAATTGTTAATTTAGTGACAAATAAGGTTATGTCATCCTCCACTCATCTTCAGGACTTGTTACCTCGAATCAGATCAAACAAGCAAAATTTTAATAATAAAAATAAAAATAAAAATTAATGATAATAATTACAACCTCCTTATTGAAAAAACTCTCGTTGCTTATTTTCAAAATAAAGTTTGACCATTAATTTCTCTCCAAGTATTATATATTATGCTATAAAAATATAATGATTTTAAATTATTTTTTATAATTTTAATTATTATATATTAAAAGATATTTATGGTCAAAATTTATTCCATAAAGAAGGAATATAATAAGAATAAGAATAGTAATAGTTGCGATACTAATATAATGGCACTAAAGATAGTAAAATAATATTAAGACATACTAAATCAGGTAGGATGATTTGATTTGAATAGGTTCATATCAGATCAGCAAAAATTAGACCATGCAAACATAACCTAAAAGGCAAGAATATAACAGCGATGGATAAAATGATGAGCAAGTGCAATCAAATTTAGCCATAAAGAATAATACACTAAAACAATCAATTAATTGTTAAACCAGTAACATTTAATTGATTGTGACCTCAGTGACGAAAATCAAACGAATTTCAAATGAAATTCGGGTAATCAATGGCAACTATAAAGCAACTACAGACCCAAACAAAAATCAACTAAAACCTTGTGGGTGCAAATTTTCACTGAACGGGCGTCAACAGAAAACCGCGGAGTAAATTCGGCAAAACTCGTCAAAATACAGCAGAAATTATGGGCTGAAAGCGTTGACTGATCGAATCGGAAAAGCATAAGAGGCATAAGAAATAATCCGAAAAATTAAAAGAATAAAAGAGATCAGAACTCACAGCTTGCGATTGAAGTCACGAAGGAAGATGGAGTTACAGGGCGAGCATAGACAGTAAAGGAAGAAGGGGGACCTGAAGAAGACGTCGACGATGACTTGAGATGGAAGCAGCCTGACGAGAAGCCTCGGAGTGCTGTTTCCTTGAGTCCAGTCTAAAGCGTTTCATAAAACAGAAATATTTCGCGGTGGGCCGCGCATAAATGCCAGAGGTATAATCTAAAATCCTAACCGTCTCTTATATTAATTCTAGAATTTTGTTTAATTATTCTAACAAGGGTAAAAACCTATTTTATTATTTTTTAAAAAAAATGCTAAACTTATATATAATAAAACATTAAATTTACAATAACAACCTATTAATAAAACATAAAATTCAAATGATTTTAAATATCAACTTGTGGAGCCCTTATTTTATTAAATTGTTACAGGTGTATTGTAAATTTATAATTGATAGTATTAGAACTATTTTCATCACCTTATTTTCAAATAAAATCAGATCACCACAAATAAAATCAAATATTGACACTTATTATTATTGTATCAATGTTTCTTACTTGTTGCCTAATTTACATTTGAAATATTAGGACACTGAACCAATTAATAGAATGATCAATATTGTGGGTCATCAATTGTATATAAATGGCATTACTGATGTAGGAGAAAGGATATCTTTTGTTTGAGCCTTAGTTGAAGTAGATGTGACAAAAAAAAATGTTGAGGTTGTTGATATTGAAGACCCACATGGTGTGATTCTTACCTAGTAAATTTTATATGAATGGAGACTTATATTCTATTCCTCTTGTGATATTTTTGGCTACAAAATTTGGTCTTTTCCTAAGAGGAAGCAATAAATGCTTGCCTCTCCTCCTTCCACTTCCTAATGCATCTCATCTCTCTCTCAAAGGTGATAATGCAACAAGATAATTGGGCTCTTCTCATGAGTAATGCTAAATCTGCTTAGAAACCAAAACATTTACCTCATGAATTATCTTAGAACACTTCCAAATCAAAGAGTCTTGGAGATTCTACTCTTCATCATCATCCTAGAGGATAATCTATAGACTTCATTCCCAATCCAAATAGATTTTCCCTTTTTGGACTTTGACTTAGAAAACCTAAATGAGAAAGGGAAATAGAGTTATGATGAAGATGACCTTATTTTAATTTTTTATTCATTTTCAGAGTATGGAATGTTAGAGGATTGAATAGGCCTTGTAAATAGAAGGAACTAAGGTAGTGGTTGAGCAATAATAACATTAGTCTAATTGGACTACTGAAAACTAGAATAACATAAACTAATTCAATTTCTATAAAGAATAAAATTGATAGGCACTGTGAATCCATTTTCAATTATGCACATCAATCCAATAGGAGTATTTGGTGTACTTGGAACCTTACTAATTGGCATGTAACCCTAGTTAGTGATCATGCATAAGGAATCTAAATTAAAGCTTCGTGTCATTCAAGCATTCAGTCTTTTTTTGCCACATTTATGTATACATAAAACCATGGATCTGAAAGATGTGTCATGTGGTCTTGGTTGGAGTACACCCAGGCAATTAAATAGCGGTCGCGGTCGCGTTTGCGGTCGCGGTGTCGCGGTATCAGAGTGTCGCGAACGATAAATTATGCGTCGCGGTCGTCGCGGCGTGAATTTTTATTTTTATTTCACCATATACACTAATTATCATTTATTGATCATTTGAATATAAATATTCAATAAACTAGTATTTTATATCATATAAGAAGTATTAGAGTGAGTCATTATATGCTAAATTTTTCTAATAACCCTAAATTTACCTTAGAATGAAAAAAGGCATGTTATTTAATAGTAAATGTGAAGATAATAAATAGTAATACTTTATTATAATTTAATAGTAACTTGATCTAAGATATATATAGTAAATAAATAAATAAAAATTATCATGCATACTTTTTTCAGTAGAATTAAGAATTCTCAGTAAATCGCCGATTTATCGGCAATTTACCCCGATTTATCGTGATTTATCGGCGATACCGATTTATCGGCCGATTTAGCGGCGATTTATCAGCCGATTTATGTGAAATTTTAAAACCGTAGTGTATCGGTAATTTCGCGTCGCGGTTGACCTAAAAACCACTAAATAGCGGCCGCTACGCTATAGCGGGACCGCTATTTAATTGGATGAGTACACCTAAATTAGTGATGCTCCTTGGATCATCTTTGGGGATTTTAATGTGGTGTTGAAGCAAGAAGAGAAATTCTAGGGCTCTGATTTAAATGTGAGAGTTATAAGAGAATTTAAAAACTATCTCCAAAACCTTATAGTGGAGGATCCTCACTTCTCATACCATAATTTCACATGGAGCAATAAGATAGTGTGAGAAGCAAGAATAATGTGCAAACTTGATTAAGTACTTGTCAATTTATATTAGTCGAGCAAGTTCCCATCACCTTTAGTATAATTCCAAAACTTCTCTAACCATTATCCTACAGTGGTATCCATCCCTTCTCAGAGGACTAATGCTAAAAGGAACTTTAAATTTTTTAAGATGTGGACATTAGATGATGACTTTATTTTTCTTGTGATAAAGGTATGGAATCAGTTTGTCTCATATTATACTCAAAAAAGGGTGAAAATCACTTTATTTACCCTAAAATACATATTAAAGAAACTAAATTGGGATAAATTTGGAATTATTTCTTCCAAGGCAAATGAACAAAGGCAAAAACTAGAGGAAATTCAATTAGAAATCATAACTCATCTTAATAATATTATTTTGCAAGAAGAAGAGCATAGTTGCCTTAGAAAATATGAACGTTTTAAGCAAAAATCAAGAATCAAATGGCTTAATATTGGAGACTCTAACAATAAGTTTTTTATTTGCTAACATGAAAGCTGGATAAAAAGATCCAGAACCTGGATGGTGATTGGGTTTATGATTCTATATCTATCAAACAAGCCTCTAAAAATTATTATCGAGGTTTGCTAGGCACCCCTCATTCACATCCTGAAGTATGCCAAGTTCAATTACAAGCACTTCATAAGGGTCCATTCCTAACTATTGAACAACAACACACCCCTATTGCAGCCTATTTCCCTAATAGAAGTTAAATATGCACTATGGAGCATAGACAACACTAAAGCTCCTTGCTTATATGGTTTCACAACAATCTTCTTTAAGGCTATCTAGGATATAGTAGGGTAAGATATTTGGGATCGCATTAAGGAATTTTCTCCATTGACTCTTTTCTTCCCTTTTTTACCCCCACACCTCTTACTCTAATTCCTAAAGTTGATAATTCATCAAAGGTGATTGAGTTACATCTCTTGAAAGATTAGAAACCCTAATGGTATTTTTGAAAGTTTTTGTTATTGCTTTCTTATTGTTTTGGCTCCAACGAGACTTCCGGACCATTTTTCTCCTTTATTATTTTTGAGACTCTTCTTTAATATATATTTTTTAAATCCCCATGATTTTTTATTCTCCTAGGCTCCTTTAAAATACCAAACCATATCGTTGGTAAAAAGCCATCGATCATCATATCGACGTGCCTTAAATACATTTTTAAGCCTCAAAATGACCTTTTAAGATATCTAAATGTTATGAAACTTTGAGAATTACTATATTTTAGTTTTTGAGATTTTCATA
Source organism: Tamarix austromongolica (assembly GCA_039764185.1). Classification (NCBI taxonomy): domain Eukaryota; kingdom Viridiplantae; phylum Streptophyta; class Magnoliopsida; order Caryophyllales; family Tamaricaceae; genus Tamarix; species Tamarix austromongolica. Next base: position 107,072,610 of record CM077817.1, read on the forward strand.
AATTTTTTAAAGCTAATTGTATATTTTTTGGACCAAAATAAATATTATTAATTGCGTCTAAGCATGCAAATTTGATTTTTCTTCTTCCACCTTACTCTAATCTTTGCCTATTTAATCTCCACCAATCATTTGAGATTTGGATGAATCTCAAACACTCATCCTATCACCCCTCTTGGTTGCACTACCATATTCCATCCATTTGATATTTTGCACTAAAATAGCATAGAAACTGCATAATTAAAATTACAACCAAAGTTACCATTTTACCCTAATAACCTCAACACTTGTCATTTTTTTCATCGTATAATCACTAAGACTCCCTCCACTTCTTCCCTAATATTGCATGCTCCATCGCCACCTTCATCCTCCTCCCTTTTTAAATTGCAAGCTTCCATAATTCATTCTCTTTGGTTCTTTCTTCTTCTCCTTCATTTCTTACCTTTTTTATAATATCCTAAATTTAACTTAACCTTATTTATTAATAATCAGTATTTTTAATCTCACCTTAATTATTTAATATTAATTTTAAGCCTAAGCATAACCCTAATCCTAAAATTCTTCTCCTTTTTCCTTTTCTTTCTTTTCTTTTTCCTCCTTTCTTATTCATCTTCCCCTAGTTCCCTCTTCCTAGCGTGATTTTTTCTACCTGAATCATTTTTCCTTTATCTTGCCTCCAGCTACACCCAACTTAAGCTTAAATTAAACACCACCACCATCACCTCCCTCAACTTTTAGGATATGTTGCAGGAAAAGTTTACCCAAATCCTCCAATCTCTACCTTGCTTTATACCCATCCGTGCCTCTACCCTCGGTTATCTCAGCTATTCTTACATGACCCCTCACCTATAAATCCCTCTCATTTTTATCTCTTTAATTTATCTATTATAGTCACAGAAATTTCTCCTCCTTTTTGCCCAATAACTTTCTCTCATCAATTTTTGGAGAAATTTTCCAACCACCACCCCTACATATTGTCATCATTATTGTTGAAGTCATCATACTTTGTAGCTCACCCAGCAAACCACTATCCAATTTTCTTCATCTCCGCCCTATTGTTTGTTGTTCATTTGTCTCAGCCATTTCCACCATGTTTGACTCAATCGCCTTAGTTATTGTATTTTTTCTCCCTCTTGACCAAGTTGTGTTGTTCCTTCATCCTTGTTTGACTTGCCTAGTGGGCTCATTGAGCAAGTGTTTCTTCCCCAATCTTGGTTGCCTTACAGAGCGAATTTCATTATCTCTTTCCACTTGATCTTGTCCAATTACCTTATCTTACCAAGCATGTGTCCTTTCTTTTTAAGTGTGTGCTTTATCTGGCCAATATTATGTTCTGTCTTGCTAAGCTTCTTACTCTTCCTCGTTCAACTCCACTCTTGCTTTTGTCGAGCATGCGTGCACCTTGTGAAGAGCGATGTTTGTCCCATACTTCTCAGCCAACTTTAAGTTTCTCTAATGTCCTTCTTCCTCTTACCCCACATCTTCTTGCTCGATATTTTTATGTTGTAACCATGTGTTTTCCCTTAGCCTCAGATGATTCCTCAATTAGCCTTAGAGGAGGAAGCTTATGAATTTTTCTTGCTTAGATACCCATACTAATAGTGTAAGGATGCATGTCATAGTTAGGATATTGAATGATAAGTGCAATTTGTGTGTAATCTCATGCTTGGTATTATTTTATCTCATAATTCATGTTGATAATTTCATTATATGATAATATGGTGTGGTATTGTGAAAAAGTGAGTTACTACATGAAATCATTTGATTTTGTGATATTTCTTGTGATAAGTTTTATCTTGCAACCCTAAGTATGGTAGCATGATTATGGTTTCACTAAAGCATGGAAATTAGGCAATGAGTATGGTCAAGTTGTATGTTGATGTAATAAATGGAAGGTGGGAAATTAATGATGTTGGGCATGTAGGGTTTTGTGAAAACTTGGGTATTATGGCTATCTTGAGGGTATTTGGGATATTTTATGATAATGTAGACATTGATTATGACCTAATAACCAATGAGGATTTTATAATTTATTACATAAGTAACACGATCCAATGGTGATTGAGTATGACACAAGTTATCTAAAAAGAGGCGTTAAGGCATTTAGGTAATATAAGGATATTTTGGTTATGGGTTAAATAAAGAACTTTTAGTATTTATAATGTGGTATTGGGTGAAAATATGCAAAGTAGATAATGTATAACACTTAAGGAAACTATGTGTAGCATAAGTCTAACAAGGTCAGAAAATGGTGAATAGTAATCATAGGGGAGGACTCATTATCACATGAGTAAGACATTTTGTTAGACCTTAATTTTTAGATATTTTATTAATAATGGTATTTTAAAATTTTTTACTAAATTTGATGTTAGAAAAGTCTTATGGGAGAAGTTATGCTTCTTTTATGAAATTAGGATTTCCATAAGAGCATGGTGGCCTTGTTTCTTCAAGGGGTGTCTCAATCATCATGTGGTTGTATATTATGTGCCTTTCCTGTTTATGTTAAGTCTGTGTTATGTACCATACATATTTATGGTTATGTATATGTGATGGTATCAAGATAAACAATAGTTTAATGATGTATTAATTACTTAAAGTGAAAGATCATATGAGTTAGGAATGAAGTATTGAATATATTCCATCGGATGAGAATAGTGGCTAGGAGCATTTTACCTTGGTAAATGCTTGGGGGTAGTGATGTAATACCCAAAAAATTTAGTTAACCCAATCCCGCATCATTAGTATTAATTTGAATCTAATATCAAGAAATCTTATTGTTAACCTTAACCAAATTTTTTAACCCCAAAACTTTAACCAAAACTTTGATTCGGATAAACCAAAATTCGTAAATCGAAACCGATACCCACTAAAATTTTATACTAATTTAAGTTATTTGGCTAATCCTAAAATTCCTAATCTAATCCTAATTTTATAACCTTTATCTCTTCTCCTTTTCTTTTCTTCCTTTTTCTTTTCTTTCTTCTCCTGCACTAATTTTATGGCATAAGAGGTTTTTCTTCTTCTGCACCTCCCTCTACTTGCCTCCCACATGTCGCTCTTACCATCACCCTACCGGCCCTGTCATCCCTTATTCCATTCTTCTTCTTCTTCTTCTTCTTCTTCTACTACTACTACTACTACTACTACTACTACTACTACTCTCCCTGTTGTTGTTGCTTTGTTTTTGCAGCTTTGCCAGCTTGCCACCCTCTTATTCCTTCTTCTCCCTGCCTTCTCCTTCTGTGCACTTTTTCTTCTTCTTCATCATCTTCCTTGAGCCTCTACCTAACTCTTATCCCTCTCAACCATCACCATCCCCCCATCATTTTCTTTCTTCTTTCTTCTTCTTTCCAACAGAACCATCATCATTGTCGTCTTCACCCTACCATTTTTCTCCTCCAAAGCATGCCACCTTACTAGTATAAATACCCCTCCAACCCTCCATTTTATTATCATCCATCAGTTCCCTGATCTTCTTCTCTTCTTCCTTCTCCTTTCTCCTTCTTCTTCCTCCTCCTTCCTTGTTTTGGTGTTCGAAACACCCAATCCACCACAGAGCACCACCCAAGCCACCACTAGCCACCCTTTGGTTGGTGAACCGACCACCAAGGTTGCCCCAATCTCCCCCCTCACCGTCGTCGGCCACCGTCATCGACCGCTGCCTCTTTTCCCTTCTTCTTTTCCTCGATTGTTGTATAGTTTCAGAGTGTACGGCCGTGCAAGGCTCAGATACCCCATTGTATAGCCGTATAAATCTTGCACTATTTGGCCGTATGTTTTATTTTCTCTCGGCCCAGTGCTGCACAACTGTACAATTCCTGCACCGCCTGGCCATACGTATTTTCTTCCTTCAACCTGTTGTATACTGCTACTACATGGCCGTGCAACTCCTGCACTGTATGGCCGTGCAACTTCCCATTTTAGCCGTGCAACCCTATTTTTACCCCATATATTGTCCAAACACCACCAAAATTTAACCATATATCCACCACATATTCTTCTACACTTCCATGCAAATTCAAGTTTCCATTTGACTTCCGTGATCTTCCAATGATCTCATAAGAGGTATAGGATTCACGTGCATAGAGTCTGGCGTCCTCATTAGTACAGTTGTATTGAGTGGTTCTGTTTTATGACCCCTATTTGTTCAATGGGCAGTGGTCATTATAGGTTAACTTGTGATATTAGTTGAATGCTAGTATTTTAGGTTAAGATTTAGGGTTATTTGATGTCTTACCTAATATCTTTTAATCTGGATGTGCTTATACTCTAATGGCCTTCTGTATTTTTATTTCACCGGATTTTATAATAGCCGGCAGTTGGTTTTATTTTTGAATGATATTAATCTTCTTTTTATTTCTAATCTAGTTCTTTTAACTATATTATTAATGTAAGTGAAGTAACGTATTTAGCCTTATCACTTTGTATATGAATGGTAGAGAAAACTGGACTTATACCAAGTGTGTTGGTAACACCATGCGTTTTTACTGTTTTAGCATCCACAATTAACTCTTTAAATGAAATTGTTTACTTCTAAAAATAAGGGTGTTATAAGACAATAAATGATTTAGAATCTTACTAAAAAAGAAGTGAAAGGAGCATTTTTTCATACGGGGGACCTTAAAGCTTTTGGACAAGATGGATTTAATGCACATTTCTTTAAGAAAGTCTAGCATATAATAGAGGAAGATGTTTGGCAAGTAATCTCTTATTTTTGGTACATTAGGTATCTCTTAAAGGCTTTCAACAACACTGCTATTCATCTTATCCCAAAAATTCAGAATGCAAGATATATCATAGAATATAAGCCAATTGTTTGCTGCAATATGTTTTATAATATTATTATTTTTTCAATTTTTTTTACTACAATACTAATTATGATACCCCCAAAATTTATCTAATCTTAATCTGAAATAATTAATATATTAACCTAATTCTAATCTTTAATTTGAGTAATTTATATTTTAACTTAACTATAATTTTGGATGATTGTTATTTTAATATTACCTTAATTCTCTAATCAATTTTTAACCTAATACGAACCATAATCCAACACTTATCTCATCTTCTTCTTGTTTTCCTTTTTCCCTTTTTCACCTTAATTCTTTGATCAATTTTTAACCTAATCCTAATCATAATCCAACACTTATCTCCTCTTCTTCTTGTTTTCCTTTCTTCTCCTCCTATTCAAATTTTCTTCCCCTTCTTCATCCTTGCATGTGCTTCTTTTGTTTGCCCTGACCAAACTCCCCCTATCTAGCTTCCCTAACTTCTGAACATCCCAGCCATCATCTCCTACAATCCTGGGATATGTCTGTTGAAAATTTTATCGAATCTTTCCCTCGATCACACCTCATCTCAGCCATGTGTGCCTTTGCCTTTTTCCTTCCGTATTGATTCACCTCATCCATGCACACCATATATATATATCTATATATATATGCCTCTCCCAAGCCTTGCCTCATCTATTTCCTCAACTAAATCCTTCACTTCTCCTTTCGTATTGAACAAAAACAGCCTGGACACCCTTCCTTCTTTTCTTTCCTTTCTTGCTTTGTTCTTTGTTGTCATCTACCATCAACTCCACTCGCCACCACCATCCACCAAACACCACAAATTCCCTGGAAAACCAACCACTACTACCACTCCATAATTAGGGTTGTAAATGAACCAAGCCAAGCCGAGCTATGTCGAGCTCAGGCTCGGCTCGTTTATATTTTTTAAGGCTCGAGCAATCACAACCAAGCTCGAGATCGACTAGGCTCATTTGAGATAAACTAGCCAAATCAGCTCATTTAAATATAGGTTCGGTTCAGCTCATTTTATCATGGGCTCATTTATGGAATTTCTTTTATGCGAGCCAATTTAGCCCGTTCAAATATAAGCTCGGCTCATTGGCAGAATCATTTGATCATAGGCTCATTTAAGTAATATTTTTTACATGAGCCATTTTAGCTGGTTTAAAGGCTCTAATGGATCTTTTTAAAATAAAAAATAATAAACTTCTCATAACATTGTTTCCTCCAACTTGAAAAATTCTCAACAAACCTAAAACATACGAAGTAAACATGGAACATACAAAATCATACATAGAATGGTAACAAAAAATTCCAAACCTAGAAATTCCAGAACAATTAAAATTCCAATATTAAATCTATAAAATATGCTTAGACTTAAAAGATAAAATACCCTGTTGATCATTTAAACTCCAAAAAAAAAATCTAAGATAATTTACAAAACATGTTCGAATCAAAAGAGCTTCAAATTTAAGTATTAATCATTAACAATTAAAGCTAATGTTCTTGAATCTCCATTAATTTGATCAAAAGGGCTTCAAAACATCAACCTAAAACAAAAACAAATATGATTTTAGTAAGTAACTAGACAATATTAATTATTTAATTAAATAATAAAGCATAAACATAACATGTATTACATCAGGAACAGTATAGCCCAAAGCAACTTAACCTAAACATACACTATCAACACAATAAAAACAAAAAATAATATTAACATTTAACAACTAACAACTACGCCACGTTATCATTCATTTCAATGAACACTCATATAAAGCCAAATGAAATTTATATATTCACATACTTGAATGTTATCCAAATACCAAGTAAATAACTTACTTATAACATTTACAAACTGAACCTCTAAATATTGCATGCGATTTTGTTTAGTTCAAGAAAGTCTACTTGAACAAAGTAAGAGTGAATAAGATATACACATACATATGCAGGAATCCATACTAGAATACATGGTGACAACAAATAGAAGTTACAAGGCATTAAAACATACTATACCAAGGTTTAAGCATATTATGGGAGACGTATTGTCTTCACAGTCTGAACTTCATTATTCGTGTTATGTTAATAATAAGGAAATATTGATTAAAAAATGATTAGATTTCAACTTATATAACTAAAATCCAAATAACCATCTTAGCGATTAACCATAGAGAAAAGTGCGGGGAGATGATTACCATTTTCAAAAGTCTATATTTTCTACGAACCCAATCTACTGCACAAAGCAATATCTCCACTGTTTTTATAGCTAATCATTTTCGATATGAATCGATGACCCTACCCCCAACACTGAAAGCAGATTCTGAAGCTATTGTGGTGATTAGTATCGACGATACCTCCTATGCCATTTGTGACAAAATACGAAACTTTAAAGTATTTACCTTCCACTATTCTAGAACACTAAAAGATGATTCCAAATAATTATCACAAATAAATACATTCTCCTATAAATAGGTATCTAACTTTAATTTTGCAAGAAGTTGTGTGTTATATTACTTTACAAACTGCTTAAATATTGATATTCTGAAACTAGCGTATTTCTTTCTTATACTATTACCATCCAAGGAATATCCATCACCGTTATCATAACACATCAAAGACTTCTCCAATCTACTTGAAAAACTTTGAGCATATCCATTAAATATCTCATGAAGTGTATCTCTAACATACTCAATATTCTTTTCAACATCGTCATTCTTAAAAATAATGGGGAATGTGTATTCAACGAATGCCATTTTACAACTAAGATCCAAAACACATGCAACAACCATTAAAAGATTACAATCGCCCCAATACTTATTAAACTTTGTTTCCATCTTTGATGCCATGTTTTGGACAAATGCTTCAAAAGAATTTACCTTCTCATCTAGTTTTACTTTAACCCTCCGTATCTCCAACAAAAACAAATTTGCTATTGGATAATGACTCCCAAAAATAATATTTGTTACCTCACTAAAAACTTCAAGAAAGCTACACATTATCTCAACTTGCCTCCATTATTCATCAAAAGGAAACCATATATATGACGGGTCCTGTTGTGCATATCTAGGGAACACATATTTCAACTCCAGTGCAGCAACCAACATTGCATATGCCATATTCCAATGAGTAAAAACATCCAACACCAACTTTTTTGCAGGCAATTTCAATTTTTAGCAATATCGCTAAACTTTAGCAAACAAGATTCAAAATTTGAAAAATACTTTACACATTCACAAACAATGCTAAGCACATCCTTAAACTCCCCAAAACCATCTTGAACTAACAAATTCAAGATATGAGCGCAACAACTAACACGGAAAATCCTACAAGTAAAAGATAAATTTCCTTTAAAGCTGAAGTTATCTTTTAGCATCCTTACAACAACGTCGTTTGTTGAGGTATTATCAACAATCATAAAGCATATCTTATCCTCTAATTCCCAGTCAATCAAACAACCATACAAGGCATTATATATGTTCAAACCAGTACTAGGAGGGGGTAGATGGAAAAAAAAGTTCAAAACATGTTGATGTGGCACCCACTCATCATCAATAAAATGACCAATGACAACCATGTAGCGAATCTTTTGGGCATCTAATTTCCAAAAATCAGTTATTATGCTAACTGTTCTTGCATTAGCCAACATTTTCTTAATCTTCATCTTTTCATGCTCATAATGTAACATCCCCAAAATTCACCACTAAAATTTTTCATTTTATTGAAAGAATTAGCAAAAGCGAAATAACAAAACTATGAATTTTAGAGATATTACCGCCACACTTAGTACCAGACCGGTTCACTCATACCATTCTAGTACCAAGTGCTAAGGTTGAAAGAGTAAAATATAATTTACGAGGAACTCAAACTATATTTAAATCAGAGTAGCATAAATAAAAATTTACAATAATAGAATCCACCAATAGTGGTTACAATAATACAAGTTACATTTAAACCATGGTTAAAAGAGAGAGAGGTAAAACCCTAAAATTTCAGATAATTCCTTACGCTCTTTTCTGTTGCTCACTTGAATAGCAAAAGAAATTAAACTGCAAGGGACACTGCCCATTGAATAGGTAGGGGCCCCGTAAATAGAACCCTTCAGTACTATAGTTTTTAGTAACCCTTTAAAACACACTAAAAAGTAGGCTCGCAATGCAACACATGATACAAAATTATATACATATATAATAAGAGATATATACACAACATTGACATACTTAATAAGTCCATCAAATATTAATAGGTTGAAATGCACAATCAATACTTCTGGGCCCTAAGCCATTAGTCCACCATTATTCAATCATCTCAGATTATATATCCATGTGAGTGCGAGAACCCCACTATTATAGCCGGTAGACTGAAATAAATACAGGGTAGAACGCTCTTGAACACTATTATTACCGGTGGACCGGTATGGCTTCGACTCATATGGTGTTCCACTTTAAGTGATAAGTATTTTTCCTGATTTATTCATATCCATAATTGGGCTTATTGAGCTCGGGATCCCCCACTATTATAGCTGATGGATCGGAATACATATAAACATCATCCATGGCAACACGTTCCTAGGCCACTATTGTGTCCAGTAGACCGGTACTCATAATATCTTCTAGGGAAACACACTCCTGGGTCACTATTATATCCGGTGGACTGGTACTCATAATATAATCCATCTGGGCCCGACCCATTTATCTTTCACTTTCATGATTAGTGTTTTTCCTTTTTAATCAGCACAATAATTCTATTTATTTACCTCGATGGGGAGATCAAGATTGCGAGACACAAAGGTACACCGGTCGCATTTGTGCATACAAGCTACTCAGTACCCTTTAACTATCAACCCAGAGACGCAAAGGTACCCTGGTCATACTGGTGCATACAGCTACTCAATACCCTATCGACAATGACACCTAATCCATAAGTATGCATACCCCCTAAATAGGTTCGTAGAGCTAGATAGAGTAAGATGTAGGGTCTGGTTGGGGCACAAAGGGACACCAACAAAATACCAGAATAATCGTGGGTTAAACCACGTCTTTAGGGTAGCGACCCCTAAAGAGTCACCATTTTTTATCTCAAGGTCTTTCACTTTAATTATTAGTGTCTTAATTAAGGTGATCGCGAAGAGCACAACAATTAGGTATTTATTCACTTTCAATCGTTCTGATATCATTAGGTATTCTTTATTCATAAGGTAATCTAAGATAACAGACCATCATAATCTCATCCAATTCCGATTTAGGATTCGTTCTCGTGATACTTACTAATTGTCAAATACCATTATCTTACTATTCAGTGTTACTTGAGTCTTATTACGAAACTCCATTATCCCATCAACATATTGGATATGAATTATTGATTTACCCCTTACTTGTATAATTATTAAGTCATCCCTTCCTTACTTGCCAATTTACCATATTACCCTTCATGTTGCATAATTACCAAATTATCCCTTACTTGGTTTGGGTTACCAAATTATCTCCCATACTTATTAGGTCACCAATCACCCTTCATAATTGTTACACTTATCATATTTCCCATTTGGTTGGTTAGATTACAAAATTATCCTTCTCCTTTGTTATAATTATCAAATTGTCTTTTAGTTGGTCAAATTACCAAATTGCCCTTCTTTATTATTATAATTACCAGATTACCCTTCTCCATTATCGTAATTAGCAAATTACCTTTATCCGTTATCATAATTACCAAATTGCCCTTCAGTTGATTAAGTTATCAAATTATCCTTCTCCATTGTCATAATTATCAAATTGCCCCTGTCCATTATCATAATTACCAAACTACCCTTTAGATAGTTAAATTACCAAATTGCCCTTCTCCATTATCATAATTACCAATTTATCCTTCTCTATTATTATAATTGCCAATTTACTCTTCTCCATTGTTATATTTCCATTTTACCCTTCCTTTATACCAAATTACCATTTCACCCTTCCTTTACACCAAATTACCATTTCACCCCTTTACTTATACAATTACTATATTACCCCTTTTACTTATAAAATTACCATTTTACCCCTTACTTCCAAAATTACCATAATACCCTTTTACTTACAAAATTACCTTTTTACCCCTTACTTCCAAAATTACCATAATACCCTTTTACTTACAAAATTACCTTTTTACCCCTTTCTTCCAAAATTACCATAATACCCTTTTACTTATAAAATTACTATTTTGCCCTTATTACACAACTTTTATTAAATTATCATCACTACATGAAATATTAATACTAATACTCCATCCTCATCATCCAACTCCACCAACTATTATATTTCAACATAATACTCATTAACACCCACACATATTAGGCCACATTCTTGCACAAGACATATTACCAAAATGACCCTAGGGCTCAAAATAATATTATTCATGCATTAATGGTCACAATAACATAATACATTATGGATAAGTACTTAACATTTCTATTAATAACCAAACTCCTTCCTTAAGCATTATTTCCACACATGACATATAACTAGCATGCTTTCCTTTTTATCAATCAATACAAGCAACTACATATATTATATTAAACAACATATATCATGTCTAATAACATAATAAAAACTCTGATGTGCTAACATACGTTTATCCATGCGTTTAAGTGGGGTTGAACGATTACCTTAATTCCTGCAAAAATCAAACCTTACCGGTATCTCGGTTAAATATTCAAGCTTTGATTAGAAAATCAATACCTAAAAATAATATCAATACTTATCATATTAGAATAAGAAAACCAAAAGAATAAAACTTTATAAAACTTAATTGATGAAATACTTAACTTAAATAGTATTATACCTTAAAATCATTAACCAAAATAACCCAAAGGAAGACAACACATCACACTACTCATGCAGCATGAGCTACATGCAAAACAAGGGGTGGAAGGGGTCGAAGGTGGTGGAAGAAAAGAAGGAAGGGATGTTTTCGAATTAGGGTTGTGGCGATAGGAAAGAGGGCAGGTAGGGGAGATTTAGGGCAAGGGAAGTGTAGGGGTGGAGAGGAGGTGTAGGTGGTGGTTGGGGATAGGTTGTTGGTGGCCAAGGGCGGCGACGATGGTGGTATTAAGGCTGTGAAGGTGGCTGCCGAGTAGAGGTGGCTGAGAAGGAAGGAAAAGGGAGGAGGAAAATGAGGGGGTAAGGGGATTTATTTCAGCCAAGGAAGGTGTGGGGGTGGTAGGGGAGATTGTAGGGAGGGGTTTGGTGGTCCAGGTGAAGGTAGAGGCGGCGGAAGGAGGAGGTACAGGGTGGCTGCCGAGAAGGGAGGAAAAGAAGATGAGAGGAAGGAGGGGGTTGTAGGGGGTCGAGGGGTGGTGTGGTGGTGTAAGGCAAGAGTAGAAGGTGGTAGGAGGCGGTGCAGGGGGTTGGTGCGGCGGTGGCAGCAGAGAACTGGGGCGGTAGTGTAAAAATAGGGGGAGAGAATAAAGGGGGAGAAAGGGAGAGAAAGTGAGGTCAGGAGAGGGAAGGAGGGCTCGAAAATGGGGCAGAAAAGGGCTGGTGAGGAGAAGAAAAAGGAGAGGGAGAAGAGGGGAGCAGTTGGCCAGCCGGGGGTAGGCTGTAGGGTGGCAGGGAGAGGGAAGGGAAGAAGAGGGAAAGAAAGGGGGGCATGCATGAGGAGAGAGAAGGGTTGGTTGGGTCGAAAAGGGACAGGAAAATGGAGAGGGAGAGAGAGGGAGTAGTAGGGAGGCAGGTGCGTTGCAGGTAGGGTGGTCGAGCATGGCGGAGGTGGAAAGGAAGAAGAAGAAGGAAGAGAAGGGGCATGCCGGCGAGGGAGAAAAAGAAAGGAAGAGCATGGGCCGGCCCGATCAGAGAGGGGAGGAAAGAAAAGAAAATGGTTGGGCTGGGCTGGTCGAGGGGAGAAGGAAGAAAAAGAAAAGAAGGGGTGGGTTGCGTGCGCGGGAGAGGGAGAAGAGGGAATGGGAGTGGGCCGATGGCCCAAGAGCGAGGAGAGGGAGGGCGGGCGGGCCTACCTGGTGGCCCGAAGGAAAGGAAAAGGAAAAAGAAAGAAAGGAGAAAAAGGAGAAAGAAAAGGAAATAGGGAAAAAGAAAAGGGAAATAGTGAAAATAAAATAATTTAATTTATAAAATAATAGAATGTAATATTTTTGGGAAATAAATTTATTTAATAATTTAATATAAGGGCTTAAAAAGGTTAATTTTAAGAAAAATTTTGGTTTAGGAATTTATTCAAATAAAATGAGTATAATAATATAACAAAAAATTTATTTTAATTTATTAAATATTCCTATCCAATTTTTTATACTCAAAATTCCATAAAATAATTAAATTAAATAACTTTAAAAGCTAATTTATCCCAAATAAAAGTTATTTATTAAATTATACGCTTTTAAAATTTTTGGGGGATTACACATACACACTAAAACAATCTTTTCTAACCATATTACAAGAGATTTTTCAAAACTTGTCAAATATGGTTGCACAAAACTTATTGAACCCAATGTGCTCAAACATGTTGAAAGAGTATTCATGTATTAATACCATTTCAGCACTAGCTTCCCTAACTTCAAGATGGTCATACCTAAAATTGGGAGCAACGCTAACACCAGCTGACTTGTCAAATGATAATAACTTTTGTTTCTTTGAAGGGTGGTAGGGACATATTTACAAGTGTCTCCTTAAATGTGTGGTAACACCTCCTATAGAAAATGTAAGCAACTTGCAACAATGTTTGCACTCTCCCTTTCTTGTCCTATATTTCAATGTAGCCTCTTTGAATCAAACCTTATTTTTAATTACAAATTCATCATCATCTTTGTTTGCATCCTCATTTGCCTCTTCACCTACCTCCTCATCACTATTTTAGGTTTCCTCATAATCTAAATCAAATGAATCAATGCAAGCATCTGCTGAAACTTCAAATATATTAGAGTCATCTACCTCAGCCATTTTCAGACTGGTCGCTAAAGATGAAGATTCTACTGATATTAATGACGTTGATCTTTGTTTAGAAGAAAAGTCTGAAGTTATCAATTTTGACATCATAAAAATCTTAACTCCCAAAAGAAACAAAAAGGCAGCAGCAATAACAACACTCTAATGTAAAATTGAAATGCCTAAAAAATTGATATTTATTTCGGTTTTTTAAAATAAAATTCAAAACTACAACAATTTTAAAATAAGAAACATAAAGGCAACAACAATAATAGCACAAGTGTGATGTATGCAAGTAAAAACTATATAACAATTTTATTGATAAAAACACCAAATATGATAACTACAACAGAAAACCATCAAATTATATTGTACATCTTTTTTTTTAAATGCTTGTTAATTAGATTTAAAAAGCATAGTTGTTGCTAAGTGCTATCTATTGACCAAGTGTTTTGTTGAGTTGTTAGATTATAAGCGCTTCCAAATATTTCCATCTTGAAATATAACAGTGCAACAATAATTGAATTAGATAGCTTTCATTTAATTAACTTTAGAGAATTTTCTAAGTTATATAAGTACTAATGTAACACCCCCAATTTTTAGAACTTAAAATTTTTCAATTTAAAGAGTTAATAGTGTAAGCCAAAACAGAAAACATAGGGGTGTCACGCCGCATCCAACATAGAAGAGGCACTCGTTATGTCTAGTCTATGTTGGATGTAAGGCAAAAGTAACCTTATACTTAGGGATTGGATGTGGGAAGCACTTGATTCTACTATAATATAGGATATAAAATAGAGAGAAGGGAATAAATAGTGAAAATAGAAGACTAAGAGTCCAAAGAGAGATAGAGATATTCGGATAACTATACCCTTTACTAATTTGTTTGGCGCTCACCCAAGGCAAGTACATCAAGCTAATAATTATCAATCACCTGCAAAATAGGGTAGATCTACTCGTGGGAATGAGTAACATCCATGAAACAGATGATCAGTACTCTACGTACTGAGTAAGGTAACAGTACAGTCAAGTAGGATTATAAAAATTCTTATAAAAATCATACTTGCATAAATCAAAGAATGCCAAATAATTATTGATTCCAGGTCTTTCATTAGATATACCATATTCCAATATTTTATTTACATTAAGTTTAGGGACTCCACTATTCTTAAACTGGTGGAAACGGTCTAAAACACCTCTCGGGGACAACACATTCGAGCCACTATTATTATCTGGTAGAATGGAGCCAACGCCTCTCAGCGTAAAATACTCCTAAGCCACTATTATTAAACTGGTGGAATGGTCTGAAGTATTTCTCGAGGACAACAGACTCAATCCACTATTATTATCCGGTAGAATAGACTCAACACCTCGGTCATGACTCACGTACTCTTCTTCTTTAAATGATTAGTATCTTATGATTTATACTTTATCTCTTAATCGCATTTTCATTCACATTGAGTATGGGGCTCCATTATTCTTAATCTAGTAGAACAAATTGATGCATCTCTCGAAGGCAACACACCAAAGCCACTATTATTATCTGGTGGAACGGACCCATATAAACACCTCAACCCGACTCACATGATCTTTTACTTTAAATGATTAACACCTTATTTAGAGTTAATTATATATTATCATGCTAGACTCATATAAATTCACAAGAGATACAACTGAACAACATAAGTATGACCACGTAATTATCCTCAGATGATTATAATACCCTCAAGGTAGTCAAGAAAATCGAATTCTCCCAAAGGCCTTAAGAAATGCAATACTAATATATATAAATTTCTATTCATTATCCGAAGTATATATCCTCAGTTTTCCATATATATCTTATATCTAACATTATACCCAAACACATACTTACATAATTTTATTACTCTCAAGAATATCATTTCCGTAAATACATTACTCAATACAACATACTCAACATAAAAGCACATACAAAAATACATGTATCACATAAAACCCTAGCTACGATATGTATCCTTACCAATAAAGACACTAGGCTCCATACACGTAAATCCTAGACCTCCTCTGAGATCACTGAAAAATCATATACAAAAATAAGATAAAAATACATTTAGGATAGAAGATTAAAATTAAGGAGAAAGTTAAGGTAGAGGAGGGTAAAAATGAAAATAACTAGAGTTAAATGGAAGCTTGAATTATATGGAAGTGTAGAGGAATGTGTGGTGGAGCTATGGTTAAAATTTGGTGGTGTTTGGATAAGGTTTGGGGATGAAAATATGAGTGCATGACCAAAAATGGGAAGTTGCACCGCTGTGCAGCAGGCAGTGCAGCTCCTGATTGAGAGAAAATATAATACACGAACAAGCGGTGCAAAAGTTGCATGGTTGTGCAGTAGGAGATTTTAAGTGTTACACGGGCATGCAGCAGGTGGTGCATAGGTTGTGCACTCTACAAAACTACGACAAACAAGGGAAAGAAGAAGGAAAAAGAGGCGACGGTCGATGGCGATGGCTAGCAATGGTGAGGGGGAAGGTTGGGGTGATCTTGGTGGTCGGTCCACCAACCAATTGGCATTGAGTGGTGGCCGAGGTGGTGCCCGGTGGTGGAATGGGTGGTGTGAAGGCCAAAAATAGGGAAAAGAGGAGGAATAAGAAGAAGAAAAGAGAAGGAAGAAAGGAGAAGGAAGGGGGAGCTCAAGCAATGGATTTTTGACACAGAAAAGATAGAGTGGAGGCCAAACAAAGAGAAAAGAAAAAGGGTATGGTGTGTATATATATATGGTCATGTGTGCACATGTGTATGGTGTGAATCAGGCTGAGGAAAATAGAGAGGGGGGGAAGGCGTGCGACAGATGTGCAGGGCCATAGTGCAAGTCACTACGGTGACAGTGGAGGTGATGGTTGAGTGTAATGATGAAAGATGCAGGTGATGGCAATGGTTATGAGTGTGGGTTGTGTAAGGATGAGAAAGAAGAAGAAGAGTGGCAGGGAAGGTGATGGTGGTTAGCTTGGCAGGGGAAGAGAAGAAGAAGAAGATAGGCACGAGGGATGATGATGATAGTCAGTAAGGGTGGCAGGGTGATGATGAGAGGATGCATGTGGGAGGCAATGTGATGGTGTCATGGTACAATGGCAAATAACTCCTTCACTCCACAAGGAAAAATGGCATAAGAGAAGAAGGAAAAGAAAAGACAAGAAAAAGGAAGAAGAGGTTAGGGTTTAGGATTAGATTAGATGATTTTGGATTAGCCAAAAGAGTTAGGATTAGTAGAAATTTTAGCAGGTTTTGATTTTGGTTTACAAATTATGGTTTATCCAAGTCAAGGTTTCGATTTCAGTTTTGGTTAAAGTCTTGGGATTAAAAAATTAGGTTAAGGCTAAAAATAAGATTTTTTTGAGATTAAAATCAAATTAGTGCATTAATAAAGTGGGATTAAGCCAAGCAAATTTTCGGTGAATTACAACTAATCACAAAATTCTTATAAAGAAGCGCTAACAACCTATTCAAAACCCTCAAACAAATAAAACTTTTACAAAAGGCGTAGCTAAGTTACTAATTAAGCACACTAACCCTTCCAACAAAATTAATAACTAAGTACCAAGACCTAGGGCTACAACTTGCAAGGCATACTTCTTTCCTAGAAGCTACAAGAAAATCAGGACACCAAAAACCAACAACTCAATATACAATGCTATATTCCAAAGCAAAGACAAAAAAAAACATTAAACCTCAAAACATAAAGCAAAAAGAAGATCATACATATGAGATAAGCAAAGACTATACACAAAAATAAAAAATGGAGCAGATGGACAAAAAAGACAGATCATACAACATACAGAAGTATTGACCTAAAATCGAACGAGTAGCAAATGGATAAAAATATTAACTCTTGCTGCCGATTGCATACCTGTCGACAAGAAGACTATAAAATCAGTAAAAATTACTTAAAATCAAAATAATTAGAACAAACTACAACAAATTATTGAAATCATTTACCTAAAATCATAAGATACTAGGCAGCAATAAGATGGATAGTGAAGAAGAAGAAGGCATTGGGCTGAGCATGGAGTAGAAGGGATGCAGAGTCGTAGATATTCAATGGAGTTGGCCCTAGGCGATGGTCGTCGACTCACCAAAACCTTAGCTCAGACTGCTCAGCTACAACCATTGGGTTAGGGTGTTTGAAAATTGGAAGACTAAGGTTGTGAACTATGTGCAGCAAAAATAAAAGAGGAGATAGGAAGAGGGAAGGAGGAGGGATTGTTTTGGGAGATGGACCAAAAATGCTCAAAGTCTCTTGCGGCTCTTACCTGGGTCAAAGTCTCGAAGACTCAAAGCCCTATCAAAGAATTGAAGCCTCGATTCTTGATCGGATAAAAGAGTTTGTGAGATGACTCCTAAATTTTTTTATAATTAATCTCATAGTAACTATTTTAGAGAGTCAGAGAGAGGGTGTGGCGTCTGGGCTCGAGGAAGATTGCAAGAGAAAGTGGGGATTTTAATCGTAGTCTATGAGTCTGTGAGAGTGAGATTGTGACAAAGTGGGTGGGGAATGGAGAGTGGGGACAGACAGATAGTGTGGGGACTGGGGTCTAGTATGAGAGTATGACAGTATGAGACTAATACTAGTAAAGTATTACTATATGAGTGTATGTTGTATGATATACCAACAATAAAGTAGTCGGGTGTAACACCCCTAAATTTACTGCGGAAAAATTTCGTTTAATTAAAAGGGTTTAGCGGAAGCGAAAAGATAAAACTGTAAACTCGGGGGCATTACCGCCACACTTAGTACCAGATCGGTTCACTCCTACCTTCCTAGTACCTAAGGCTAAATAAAGTTAACATTAAACACGAATCATTAAACAAACACAAGTCATATAGAAATCAGAGTGCGATTTTGGGTTACAAACCAAAGAGTACGTGACTAGAGTTTTTCAAAACATAAAGCATAGTACGATAACACAACTAAATATGATAATACAAGGTCAAATAAAGGAAATAGAGTCCGGCCGAGTCGCTCTCGATCCCCAAGTAAGGTTTCGGCTCAACGCTCAGCCCCACCCGATGCCTCGTAGGTGTTGTAGGCATCAAAGACATCATCCCCTACCTGCACAAGCTCAGATGGGTCTTCTGCTCGTGGGAATGAGCAGCACCCATGAGACGGGTGATCAGTACGCTACGTACTGAGTAAGGTAATAGATGCGCTAAGGCCAACACATAGAGCATATAGCATAAGAATGAGCATGTAGGCAACATACAATGATATATGTAATAAGGCCTGGTTACTTTTCAGGTAACTTATTCTTTATTCTCCTTAATAATGCATTCATTCCACACATACTCTCTAATAGTCCATGTGAGTGCGGGAATCCCACTATTATAGCCGGTGGACCAGAATACATACATACAGGGCAGAACGCTCCTGGCCACTATTATTCGCCGGTGGACCGATCTGGCCCCGACTCACATGGTGTTTCACTGTAAGTACTTAGTGTATTTCCCATGGCTTAGCTTATTTACTTTGGTTTGTTGAGCATGAGATCCCCCACTATTATAGCCGGTGGACCGGAAATCATACAAGGCAAAACGCTCCTAGCCACTATTATTTGCCGGTGGACCGGTTTGGGCTTGGCTCAACAATCTTCCACTTTAAGTGATTAGTATCTTATCCGTGTCTTATTAGATAACATTCCACCCTTGACATGCATGTCATCAACGTTCTACCCCTTTCTTTTCAAGGGGGCCCGTCCCATATTTTGAGACTCTTGCACCCCTTATCACGCCTCGACATCCATTCCCCTTACACTTACACATAATGAAAGACCAACTCCTAAGAGTGTAGGTTAAGACCCAACACCTCATGACCTCAAACGCCACCTATTATCACCCTCTAGGGCTTTCCCCTTGAAAACCCTAATTGGACCTATGTGGCCCAACTTCCTCTCACTTACACTACCATTACTTCATTCATCGCCCCACATCTCATCTCAATTAGGTCCAATTGTAACACCCCCAAAATTCACTACTGAAAAATTTCGTTTTATTAAAAGATAATAGCGGAAGCAGATAAACAAAACGTGAACTTTGGGAGTATTACCGCCACACTTAGTACCAGACCGGTTCACTCATACCGTTCCAGTACCAAGTGCTAAGGCTAAGAAAATGAAATACAAATCGAAAGACATTCAACATGCATAAATCAGAGTAAATTGCAAGCTTCAACATATTTAAATCAGAGTAGCGCATCAAATCGTTTTCTGGAATAAAATCCACCAAGGGTGGTTGCTTTAACAACGTTAACATTTAAAACCGAGAAATTAAATGAGAAAGAGAAAAGCCATGATACCGGAAAATTCCTTACTCTCCTTCCCGTAACCCACTTGAGTAGCACCTGAAAATACCTGCAAGGGCACTGCCCATTGAATAGGCAGGGGCCCCATAAAGGGAATCCCTTCAGTACTACGGTACTGAGTAACCCTTTAATACCACACTTAAAGATAGGCCCGCATACGGCACATAATGCAAGCCACACACATATAAATAATGAGAGATGCATACATAACAATGACAAACACAATACTTTATAAGTCACGATCGATACTTTGGGCCTTAAGCCATTATTCTGTCATTAACCCATCAATATCATCTTTTGTATCCATGTGAGTACGAGAACCCCACTATTATAGCCGGTGGACCGGAAGTCAACACACAGGGCAGAACGCCTCTGACCACTATTATTGCCGGTGGACCGGAAGATAAACACACAGGGCAGAACGCACCCGACCACTATTATTTGCCGGTGGACCGGTCTGGCCCCGACTCACATGGTGTTCCACTATAAGTGATTAGTATTTTTCCATAATCTTATTCACATACATAACTGATTTTATTGATCTCGGGACCCCCACTATTATTGCCGGTGGACCGGAATATATATGTAATCATCATCCAGGGCACAACGCTCCTGGCCACTATTATAACCGGTGGACCGGTACTCATAATCACACACCAGGGCAACACGCTCCTGGACCACTATTATAACCGGTGGACCGGTACGCAATATCACATACCAGGGCAACACGCTCCTGGACCACTATTATAACCGGTGGACCGGTACGCATAATCACACACCAGGGCAACACGCTCCTGGACCACTATTATAACCGGTGGACCGGTACACAATATCATAAGTCACTGGGCCCGGCTCATTAATATTCCACTTTCAATTATCGTATCTTTCCTTTTGTTAATCAGCACATCAATCATATTTATTTGCCTCGATTGGGAGATCGATAACCCGGGACACAAAGGTACACCGGTCATACCGGTGCATATCAGCTACTCAGTACCCTTTAACCATGAACCCAAGGACGCAAAGGTACCCTGGTCGTACTGGTGCATAAAGCTAACTCAGTACCCTACCGACAAGGACACCTAATCCATAAGTATGCATACCCCCTAACTAGGTCCGTAGAGCTAGGAAGAGTAAGATATAGGGCCTGGCTGGGGCACAAAGGCACACCAGCAAATACCAGAATAATCGTGGACTAAACCACGTCCTTAGGGTAGCGACCCCTAAGGAGTCACCATTCCCGATCTCGAGGTCTTTCACTTTAAGTAATAGTGTCTTAATTAAGGTGATCACAGAAAGCACGATGATCCGATACTTATTCACTTTCAATCGTTTCGATATCAATAATCGTTTCTTATTCAGAGGGTTATCAAGGATGTCACAGAGAAACCATCAAGGCCATACTAATCATTAGATACTCTTACTTGGCTAATCAGCATTATTTAATCATATTAATATTCCACAATATCAAAGGCATGGCAGGTACAAACCACTCATTTGCCATTTACTCATATAATTGTTAAGTATCCGTTCCTTACCTGATAATTTACCACATTACCCTTAAGGTTGCATAATTACCAAATTGCCCTTTGTCCGATTTAGATTACTAAATTATCTCATACATTTTTTTGATCATCATTCACCCCTCATAATTACTATACTTATCATATTTCCCTTTTGGTTGGTTATATTACCAAATCGCCCTTCTCCTTTGTTATAATTACTAAATTGCCCTCGAGTTGGATAAATTACTAAATTACCCTCCTTCATTATCATGATTACTATTTTGCCCCTTTAGTTGGTTAAACAATTATCACTTTACCCTTTTATCGGCTAAATTACCAAATTGCCCTTCTCCTTTATCATAATTACCATTTTACCCCTCTCAATTATTTTAATTGTCATTTACCCTTTTTAATTATCACAAATCCCAAATTACTCTTCTTCATAATTACCAATATTAATTTACCCTTTTTCATAATCAAAATTACTATATTACCCTTCTCCATTATTAAAATTACCATAATGCCCTTTAATTGGTTAATTTACCAAATTGCCCTTCTATAGTATCATACTTATCCAATTGCCCTTCTACAACCATAATTTAATTGTTAAATTATCTTTTGTCGTTATCATAATTACCAAGTTACCCCTTACTCCCAAGTTTACCATAATATCCTTTCTTTTACAAAATTACCATTTTACCCCTTACATCCAATTTACCATAATATCCTTTTATTTATGAAAATTACCACCATACATCTTTTACTTTACGAATTACTATTTTACCCTTTTACATCCAAGATTACCATCTTTATCTTTCATTACATAATTACCATTTTGCCCTTCTTTTCCAATTTACCATATTACCCCTTTACTTATAAATTTCCACTTCGCCATTCACTTATAAAATTTACCATATTGCCCTTTACTTATGAAATTACAATTTTGCCCCTCTACCTCCAAAATTATCATAATGCCCTCCTTCATCCAAAATTACTATTTTACCCCTACTTCCAAAATTACCATTTTACCCTTCTTTCTCACAACTTACAATTTTATCCTTTACTTGTAAATTATCATTTGGCCATTTAATTATAAAATTACCATATTATTCTTTTATCTCACAAATTACCGAAATACCCTTTCCACTTATAAAATTTCCACTCAACCCCTTTATTCACCATTTTTATGAATTTTCTAACACTACATAAAATAATGGTATTAATACTTCATTTTTATTATCTAAGTCCACCAACTTGTCATTTTTCAACATAATACTCATTAGCAACTACACACATTGATTTATATACCTCATAAGCATAATTACTAAAATACCCTTAAACAATAACATCATTCATGCATTAACAACATGGTACATCATAAACAAGTATTTAACATTTCTATCCATATTCCAACTCCTTCTTTATTTAACCTACCTACATATGGCATAAAAGTTATCATGCTATTTCTTTTTAACAAATAATATAAGAAACCATAAACATATCATGCTAAGCATACAAAACTTGCATAAAATCATACTAAACCCTAAATGTGCTAGCATGCGTTTTTCCATATATTTAAGGGAGGATTAACGGTTACCTTAATCCCGCAAAATATCAATCTTACCAAGCTTAATTAGCAACTCAACACCTAAAAATAATATCCATCATATTTATGTTAGAAATAAGAACCAAAGTATAAAACTTTATAAATTTTTAATTAATAAAACACTTAACATAAAATACCATTTTACCTTAAAAATTATCCAAACAATTTTTAAAACCAAGGGGAGCTCATGCTGCATGAGCAGCATGAGTTTCATGCAAAATTATGGGGAGAAAAGGGTTCGATGGGGGTGAAGGGAGAAAAATAAACCATTTTCGGGTTAGGGTCTTTAGGCTAGAAAAGAAGGTGGTTAGGGGAGGTTCTAAGGCAGGGGAATGGTGCAGGAGTTTAGAGGGGGTGTAGGTGGAGGCAAAGGACGGTTTCGAGGCGGCTCAAGGCGGCGGAGACGGCGGCGGCAAGGCGGCGAAGGTGGGCTGCCGAGGAGGGTCGAGGGAAAGGGTTGAGAACGAAGGAAAAGTGGAGGAAAAAATGGAGGGGTTCAAGGGTCGGTTTCGGCCAACTAATGGATGGCGGTTGTAGAGGGGGTTGCAGGGTGTCGAACGGTTGGTTGGGTGGCGGCAGAGGTGGCCGGAAGGCGGCGGTAGAGGCGGTTGCAGGTGGCTCGACGGTAAGGAGAAAAGCTGGGAAGAAAAAGGAAAAGGAGGAGAAGGGAGGAAGTGTAGGGCTCGAAGGGGCTATGTGGTGGTGCAGGGTGGTAGCAGGCGGTGGCAGAAGGCGGCGCAGGGCTGGGCTTGGTGGTTCAGGCGGCGGAGGCTGGCGGTGATAAAAAAAAACGAGGAAGAAAAATGGGGAAGAAGGAAGGAGAGAGGAGGGAGCTCGGGGGGGGGGAGAGAAGGGATCGAAAATGAGGGGAATGGAGGTCTGGGTAGATGGAGAAAAATAAGAGGGTGAGGCAGGGGGAGCAGGCGGCCGATCGGTGCTGCGGTGTGGTGGCAGGCTGTCGGTTGGCAGGGGAGGACAGGGAAGAAGAAGGAAAGAATTCAGGCGGGAAATGGAGGGTGCAGGGGGTTAGTTTGGCTCGAAATGGGAAGGAAAAGGACGGGGCAGAGAGAGAGGGAGAGGGAGGAAGGCACGGGAGCTGCAGGGCTGAGGTTGCAGGCATGCTCGACCATGGCAGAGAAGAGTCGGGCGTGGGAGATGAAGAAGGGAAGAAGAAAGGGACGGGGCGGTCGGACCGGCGCAGGAAGGGAAGGAGCCGGCCGGTCCAGGGGAAAAATAAGGAGGGACGTTGGGCTGCTGGAGGGACGGGCGTGCGAGGGCGAGGAGGGGTGAGGCGGGTCGAAGGCCCAGTGCGCGGGGAGAAGGGAGAGTAGGCCGGGCGGGCGGCCCAAGGGGGAGAAGAAGGAAAAGAGAAGAAGAAGAAAAGGAGAAAAGGAGAAGGAAAAGAAAAAGGAAAAATGGGAAAAATATGGGAAATAAATTAAATTAATTTATAAAATCATAAAATGTAATATTCTTGATAAATTATTTAATTTAATAATTTAGTTTATTATAATGCAATATATTAGTTTAAAAAGGATAAAGTTAGTAAAATATTAGTTTGGAAAATTATTCAAATAAAATAATATGATGAATAGAAAAATATTCATTTTTAATTTATTAAATACTTTTATCCGAATTTACATACTCTAAAATCCATAAAATAATTAAAATAAATAATCTAAAAGCAATTCTATTCCAAATAAAAGTAATTTATTAAAATATAGGTTTTCGAAATTTTTGGGGTATTACACCAATCCCAAAACATATCACTTTACCTCTCGACTTGGCATGTGACCGGAAAAACCCTAGTTGGCCACTTCAAACCCTCGTACCTTTCTTCTCCCACAAGTAACCTCTCTCTTTTCACCCCAAAATCTCTCCTCTCCCATGGAACCCATACTCATCCCTTATATAATAGATTCTCACTCTTAACCCGTACTCCACTCTTCCTTAATCATTTTTACCTTTGTACTTTCCAGATTACCACTTCCTTCCAAAACCCTAATCGGGTCCCTTATACACCCTTACACCAACCTACGTACTATTTTTCATCCCAAGTCTCCAATCACTCCACAACTCTCCTATTAGCTTGTTTACACCCTAAATCAACTTTTCTCACGTAAGGATCACCCCCATGCAAGATTTAACCATCCCATGCAAACTCTCGAAGTCCCCATGCAACCCTAACATTTCCATGCATGGTTCTCATCTCTCGTTCATTTTGGTCAACCTCATAGTCCCCTTAGCATCTCACTTCCCATTTGTTTATTTTTGTCCTTTCATTTCCCATAGCATGATATCATTTGTCCTAGCATACATGTCTTAGAGGGCCATATCATATCACACCACAATCACCACATATACATGTCATATTCATGCCATAAGAACACATACAAAACATACCTCAACTCCAAGTTGCGCTACACATAAGACAAGTTAAGGAAAATCATACGATACATAATATAACATAAAATATAAAGCATCCAAGGCATACAGTCACATAACATGCATGGGCCTTAGCTACATCCTTACCTAAAGCGACGCCGGGCTTGGAGCACGCTCCTATAACTTCTTAGGGTTTTGGTTTGATTCACCTATAAAAGGGAAAATGCTAAGTATTAGTTTCTCTCCTACCGAAAGTACTAATAATCCTTATTTTAGTCTATGACTAGGGTTATTACTTTTAAAGAGAGTATTATATGAAAACTAGGGTTTTTACCTTAAAAATAGTGTACTAAATATTACTAGTCAAAATATGTTTATTTTAATATTTATTGCTACACTTGTTTTTATTAAACCTACTAGCTTTATTCTTATAATAATAGTATTCATGCTAACTATAGCAAAATAGTGATAATAATAACAAACGCAATAATATTAACGCTAATGCTTATCGTGATAGAAACCCTAGCATTTTTAAGGCTAAGTTTAATAACAGTGTTAGGGTTAAAATAATAATATAATAATTGAAATACCAAAAAGTACAAATATTCCTAAAAATAATAATGATAAAAGTTATATTTTGAATAATAATAATATAAGGGTTCAAATGCTTTTGTCACATTAATAGAAATAAACTAATACTAGTACCAATAATAATAATAGGGATAGTAATAGTAATAGTAGTAACTAATAATGCTAGTGACAAAGGCATTAGGAATGATATTAGTAATACTTGAATATTACATGGTAAAAATACTAAGGTTGAGTATTCTTCTTCTTTAAAATGATTATATGTCAACTTGGTTTAAATAACACTAACAATGATAATAGTAGTAGTACTAACAACAACAACAACAATACTAATAATAATAATAAGAATAATAATAATAATAATAATAATAATAGTAACAACAACAATAATAATAATAATAATAATAATAATAATAATAATAATAATAATAATAGTAACAATAATAATACTAATGATGGTAATAAGGTAACCATATTAATACTAAAGTTGTGAATAATGAAAATAAGAGTAGTAGTATTAGTGGTAATAGTGATAACTATCTTAATGTTAAAGTTGTAGCCTTTAATTAGCTTAACCTAGTTATAAGTATTTTCCGAAATTAGGTTAGGAAACAAGGGTAATACATAGTAATATTAATAATGTAAAAAAAAAATAATAATAATAGTAATATTAAGGATAATACCATTAATGTTAGATAAAATTGTTAACACTTATAAAAAAAAATAGTTTAGGGGCTGGAGAAGTTGGAAAACCACCTAAGGTCAGTGGTGGAATCGGCGGCGGCGGTGGAGGAGGAAGAGAGGTGGAAAGATCAATGTGTAGGCTAAAGGAGAGGGGATAGAGGGGTGTTTGAGGTGGAGGAAGATGCAGCAGGTGAAGAGGGGTGGAATGAGGGTGGTGGCGTGGCTGGGAGTGGCGGCGCACTGTGGTTGGCGCGGCGGCCGAAGGTGGTGGAAGGTGGGGGAAGATGGGGGAGGTAAGAGGAGAAGGAGGCAGGGGGAGATGGTGGTATGGGAAGGTAGGGGAAAGTTCCTTGGGTGTTTTGGAGGGTGGAGGAGGTGCTGGTGGCGGTTGAATTGGCGGCGGAGGGTTGGTGAGGGTTGATCGAGGTGGCGACTTTGCATGACTGGGGCGGCACGTGTAGGGCAAAGCAGGAGGTGGTGGTGGTCTGGTTTCGTAGAGGAGGGTGCGGGGAAGGTTTCGGTGGGCGGCGTTTGTCGCGGCGATCACCAGCGGCGGTGGAAAGCTTGACTGTTTGAGCGGTGGCGAGGGTAGGGTTTCTGGGCTTTGCGAAAAGAGAAGACCGGCTATGGCTGCTAATGGGGGTATTTATAGGCTAATTGGAGGGGGAAAACGACGAAGGAGGGAGAGGGCACGCGGGGCAGGTGCGGCAGGTCGCCGACCAGCGGTGGCAGCCGGCGCAGGCCCTGCGAATTGCACGGTGCGTTTAGCTTAGTGCGGGAAAAAGAAAAGGAGACAACATGCGTGAGGGGTAGGACGGGTAGGCTGTGTTGAAATTGGAAAGGAAAACGACGGAAATGGCAGGGGAGGACAGACGGATGGTGCAGGCTGCGAGGTGGCAGGCCTGCGCGAGGAAGAAGATGACAGCGTGGGTGGACCGGCGGTCCAAGTAGAAAAGGAAAGGAGGGGGAACCGGTGGGTTGGCAACGGTTATATTTTTATTAAACGAGACGCGGCGTTTCGGCGAATAGAGGGGCAAAACGCTGCGTCGTGTTGCCAGTTTGGCAACTGTTATATTGCCACTTAACGCGATGCGGCGTCTCAGCGAATCGAGGGACGAAACGCTGCGTCGCGCTTCTGCGACGGAGGGCCGAACGACGCTGGGCCGCGGGGAAGGAGAAGGAAGGAAGGGAGAGAGTTGGGCCGCGGGCAGGCCCAACTGGCAAAAGAAGAAGAAGAAAAGGAAAAAGAAGAAAAGGAAGAGAAGAGAAAAAGAAATTTTAAGTGTTTTTGGATTTTGCATAAAATATTTCGAATATTTTTGGGTACCTAGGATATAGATATTTAAATAAAAATATTAAAACCCCCTGTTTTAGGCTAATTAGGACCCCTTTTTTAAAAAATATTTCTCTTGAATCCCCTTTTAATTAACAGAGGCCCAATTTTTCTCCTTTATAAAAGTATTTATAATTTCCTATTAATTTGCCCTAAATAACCCCTCTTACTCCAAATAAAATGATAAATTAATTTAATTTCCCAAATAAATCCTTATTTAATAACATACCTCGAAATAATTAATTCTGGGGTATTTCATCGGGATTGGGATTGGATAAAGATATAAAGCAGCCAACGTCCAACGATACTATCAGACTACTACTACACCGTAGTACTAGACTACTAATAAAGTAGTAAGCTATTAGTAAATATAAAATAGTAACTACAGTCTATAGACACCCAACAGGTCAATACCTCAATCTTGGGTTGTTAAGATTATTAAGAAATAGTTTTCATTTCTTTTTAAAATTAATAATTATTTTATTATTATTATTATTATTATTATTATTATTATTATTATTATTATTATTATTATTATTTATGAGAGTTACTAAAACTTTGAGTTTTATTATGTTATATCCCAAAACTAGTAATAAAACTTTGAGTTTTATAAACAAGCCCGTAAACGAGCCAGCTCGCGAGCTCTACTTGTTTAATAAACGAGCTTAAAAATGTTGTTCAAACTTGGCTTGTTTAGCTATATGAATGTGCCGAGCTGGATTACGAGTCGGCTTTGTTCGCTTACAACTCTACTCGGAATACCCACTCATCGCCATCCCAATACTTTTCTTCTTTTTCCCCTCCATGTCACGATCTGCTTTATTTTCATTAAGGTGCATAACCACACACCCTCGCACACCCCACCCTTGCCTCTCTCGCACAACCCACACAAGATTCATGCATAACTATGTACACCTCGCCCATGTGTGTTCCATGATTTCAACCCGTACATGCGTTCCATGGTATGCAAGTGCCTTTTGAAGTTCCTTAGCACAACTGATGCTCCACTCTAGCACCACCATACATTCTCCTATAGTCCCACACAACTCGAGCTTCTCCACTTGTTTTGGAAACTTGTTTTGGTTATCCCCATTTCCACCCTTTTTTACCTTAAAATTTTCTTGGATGTATGCTTTAAGTTCTAATTGTGTTTTATTCTCATTTTCATAGGTGAAATTTGGTGATATAAGAGGAGACGGGTTAGACTCACATGCTTAGAGATCCGTGTCCTTGTTGGTAAGAATAAATGTCATAGTTGCGGTTTGTATATGCAAATTGTATTTGTATGTGATATTCTATTTGGTAATGTTATTTAGATAATGTTGATAACGACAACGCTATTACATGATATATTGAAAGTGAGAAAAATGTGAAAGTATACATTTGTATACATTGTTGCATGACATGAATCTAGATACTTGGTACCTCTATATAGAATTGAGGTTATGTATTGCATATGAATATTATAGGTTGAAATTCATGAATATTGGGATTCGTAAGGTTTTTGAGAAAATATGAGCATTTTAGCTAACGTAAGAGGATTATAGTCATTTGATGATAATATAGAAAATAATCATGGCATGATAAGTTTTTGATGGCGTTATCAATCATTTCATAAGTAATGTGATTAAATGATGGTTGAATAATACATAAGTTGCCTGATATGATATTTTGAGGTTTTTAGTAAGTGAATGATATTTTGGTCAATAAGGGTCAAAAATAAAATTTTGGTGATTTTAAAGCGGAATAGACCTTAAACATGCTAAGTATGATAGGAATATTCAGGATAATGATGATTAGCATAGGTATAGTAAAATGAGAAGTTATACTGACCTTGTGAAATCGAGGTTTCTTAGAGGAATTATGGACCATTTCCTTGAAAAATGCCCGATAACTACGTGGTTGTGCTTTATGTATTTTCAATTATGTGTTGTGCATATCTACATGAGTCTTGCATGATGATCTTGATAAAAAAAACTCTAAATAAGATGCTAATCATTTAAAGGGAAAGATCACGTGAGTTGGGTGAGGTATATTGTGGGTCTATTCCACCGGACGATAATAGTGACTCAACAATGTTCTGCCTTGAGAGGGGCTTTAGTCTGTTCTACCATATTAAAAATAGTGGGTTCCCTAAACTTAATGTAAATAAAATAATGGACCTTTTTTTATATCTAATAATGAGTCATATAGTTGGTGCTTACGTTGCATCACTTATTATTAACTCACATGTATGCTTTTTCTCTTTTATACTTTTACTTTAGCTATATGGTTACCTCATTCCTTACATAGCATACTGATTATTCTTTTTATGAGTGCTACTAATTCCCATAAGCATATGACCCATATGTTTTTGTCCAGGTTGATGATGACCATTTGGATGATTTTGCTGTATATGATGCCTTATATATGGAAGAGTGGTTATTATATATCAAGATTGGGTTTATAGCTATGTTACCTAATGATTAGCTTTTACTTAAATACCTTTTTAGACTCTTGATTCCATGTAATCCATTTTTTTGTATTTTGATATTATACTCTGAGTTAATCTCCATTACGAAAGTCCTCTTATCCTCTATTTTTCATATCTCAAGTCTTAAATTTTTTCTTTTTATTACGTGTAAGGATGGTATGGTAAAACAGACTTATGTTGATTATGATGGTAACACCCAATTAATTTGATATTATAATTTTGTTACAAATGAAAATTTTCAGTAGTAAATTTTGGGATATTACAATAACTATAGTTATTGGAGAAGTTATTGACACCAACCAATCAACTTTTGTTCCTAACAGATGGATTGGTGGTCATGTCCTTCTGGCTCAGGAGTTATTGAGAAAGCACATGAGAAAAGGGATTAGTTCTTGAATGATGATGAGGGTGTATCTTAATGGAGTTTCATTAAAGTTGTCCTTTATAGTTTAGGTTTTCCTCACAATTTTGTGCATTAGACTTTATAATGTGTTACCACTATTAGATTCTATAATGCCTTACAAGGCTCTTTATGAACCCCATTCAAAGGACAATGAGGTATCAAGAAAGGATATCCTCTCTCTTCATACCTCTTTTTACTTTGTATGGAGTACCTAACTAGGTTAATGAAAATCTTATGGAGGAATCTTAAGTTTAAAGGCCATCTTACTTACATTAGAGATAATATTGTCACTCTTTGCTTTGCAAATGACCTATTATTATGCTATAAAGGACAGTTAAAGTCTACCTCATGAATTAAAATGAAGCTTTATCAATATGCTACTACCTTTGGCCTTATTGTTAGTTCCAAAAAAGAGTAATATTTACTTTAGAGGGGTTTCTATTAAAGTTCATCATCATATCCTTCATTATTTGTAGTATCAAGAAGGTAATTTTCCATTTAGATACTTGGGTGTGCCTTCACATATCTCTTCCTTGAATTTAAGTCATTGCATATAATACCCTAAAATTTTAAAATTCTGAATTTGATTTATCAACATTTTAACTTACCCCAATTTCTAATTTTTGCCTTATTTAGTTATCTTAAATTAATTATAGGAGTTTTTTTAATTACTACTAATAAAAAAAATTTCAACTCTAAAAATCTAACATAAATCTCACATCCAAAATTTTCTTTTCTCCCCTTTTTTTTTCTTCCTTTTTTTCTTCCTTTCCTTTTTTCTTTTTTTTTTCTTTCTTATCCCTCCTTTTAGCTTGCGTTGTCCCCTCCCTTGGGCGAGCCCAGGCCTGTCACCCTTCTTTTTTTCTTTTTTTTCCCCTTTTTTATTCCTTCCTTCCCCCACCCATCTTCTTTCTCGCGTCGCCCTCTCCCTTCCATTTCTACACCAACTGTCCTCTCCCCTACACATCATCTGTCTCCCTCACCTTTCCTCTTTCGGCCATGCAATGCCATGCACACTGGCTTGCCCCTATCCTTGTCCTTGAGTTTTATACCTTGCCCCCTACACCCTACCTTGTACCCACCAATAAACACCACCTATAGCCATGCATGCTAAAGCTACCATCCCTTCCCTTATTGTCTCCCCCTCTCCCTCAACCTCCCCTGTATATCCTATAGCCTCTCCTTTCTCTTCTCTTCCACTTGCAAGCCTGCTGTCGCTCTCTATTTTTCTTCCCTCCTCCATCCTTTCTAGCTCTAGCGCCATTGCCACTACTATCGTTGTCACCCAACTAACCACCCTGCCACTTCCTCTCTCTGCCTGTATCCTACTCTCACTTGCCGTGCCACCTCCTTCCCCTTTCCTCCTCCCTTTCCCTTCTCTTGTGCCCGTAGAAAGGGATGGCAATGGGTCGGGTCTAGCTACACCTAGACCCATAACCTTTTATATTACTTAGACTCAGATACGACCCATACTTGCCTAGTCTCAAAAGTTCAGACCTAGACCCAGATCTATTAGGTCTAACGAGTAAACTAGTCTTAAATAGGTCCATCTATTTTTTAAATAATAATAATAATCTATATAAATACAAATACATTTATGTTTTATATAGCTTAATATGTATTTTTTGTTAAAAAAAATCCTCTGAGTGAAAAAATAAGTATTTTAAATAGTCACGTTAACTTTTCAAAGTGTGTTTTAATGCTTTTGAAATACAATATTATACATATTACTTATAAAGTAGATATACAAAAATAAAAATAAAATAAATAAATAAGGAGTTCAAATAAGATTATGACAATGATGACAAACATAATATTAGTATGTATTTATACACACAGACACACACATACACACACTAAACGGGTCTAGCGGATCGGGTTTGGATCTGGAACTACTGGACCCAGACTCATTTAGATATATATGAACCCAAACTTATCAGGTCCAAAAATCATAGACATAGACCCGCTAAAAATAAGGCGGGTCTAGCGACTCTGGGTTAGGTCCGAGACCTATTGCTATCCCTACCTATAGCCGCAGCTGGCTGCATTTCCACCACCATCATTAGCCCTTTCACCTCCCTCTTTAACACCACCACATTAGAGCTGCCCTATGCAGGCATCCCAGCCAGTGCAACCACCATCGCAAGCCCCCTTATCCCCCCATCTTCTTTATCCTTCTCGATTGATCCTCACCTTGCACCACCATTAGCTTCCAGCTCCACCACTACTAACGACCACCAACTTAATCAATCCTAGTATCACCGCCACCTAGACCCTAAACTACCAACCCTCACCCACTTCTCCAAACTCGTCGCCATGCCGCCAACCCATACCATTTTTTCTACTTTGGTACCTCCATTTCCTTTATCCTCTTTTAGCTCTCTTTAGGTTAAAGTCTTTTAAAAAAAAGATGGGAAAGTTTAAACTGTGTATATATCTATTTCTAGGTAATATTCCAGTGATAGTGGAAGATGAGGCATAGGTCGTGCATATTTATAAATCGGAGCCACTTCGATGAGGATAAAATCATATATAGAGTTTTACTGTATTATAATATATTTCCTTGATGTGTTGACATGTGATGGCATGCATGAAATATTAAATGACTCTAGTGTTGTCTATGTAGTTTTAACTTGACATCAACAGAAAGGTAAGAAAGCTATGTAGTCATGATTGTGTTGACTTCAAGTTCTTATGTATATTCATGTCCATGTTTTTGTGATATTGTATGTGTGGAAAGTTTAATAATTATTTGTATTGGATGTCTTGTGACTTAAGGATGGTAGAAGTAAACTTAGGGACATTTTGGTCAATATTATAGAAAAGTGGCATGTTGGGTACTTTAGGGTGTTAATTGGCACAAAATATGTTAGATATACTACATGAAATAACTGGGATAAAAATAAAGAAGTTTATGGTAAATACAATATGGGAAGAAAGACCATAAATGTGACGAGTAAAACCTAAGGGAAAGTTATGATCATAGGTGAGTAAAGTGGGGGATTAGTACTAGGGTGTGGGTACAAGATTAATGATAGCATCTTGGGTAGTCATATAAATTTGGGAAGTCATTTGTGCACCAGGGAAGGAGTTATGACCAAAGTATGAAATTAGGGTTTTGGGAGGCCAAAAAGTAACCTTAGGGCTAGGCTATTATCGCATGTACATGATGGGGGAGTTGGATTGCACCTTTAGAAAATGATTTTAAGCATAGAATTTTGGGAATGTATACCAAATTTGGTAGCCATGAGGGGTAGAGGAAAGTAGTTGTGGCTAAAATGAGAAATTAGGGTTTTAGAGGGGACCTAAATTGTCAGGGTATTATCACATGTGTAAAATGTAGGAGTTAGGCCACCATATTTGAGTTAATCATTAACAATAACATTATATACATGGGTATGGAATTTGAGGACTAGATAAGTACTGGAGAAAGGACTATGCTAAACAGAAGTAATTAGGGTTTTGGAGGAGTAACCCTAGAGGCTAGTTATTATCATATGTGTAAAATGTGAGTAACATGCCATAACTCTTGAATATGGGATTTCTAATGACATGCTGAGATTTTTTGAGTAGTGAGGACTACAAGGGAAATTGGAGGAGAGGATATGCCAGGGTTGTGAGATTAGGATTTCTAAGAGGAATAGAGTTGTTTTGGGGTAGTAGTTGGGATAGTGCCTTGCATGAGTAGGTGTACATGAATGTGTGATGACCTTAAAATAAATAAAATATGAATAATACACTAATCACTTAAAGTGAAATATCACTTGAGTTGGAACCAATTGTACCTGCCGATCTATCGGCGAGAATAGTGGCCATGAGCATCTTGTCCTAGAAGTTATACCTTGTTACCATTTCACCGGTGATAATAGTGGGGTCCCAAAATCAAGTAAATTAAACTATTGAATAATATTATTAAGATACTAATTACTTACAGCGAAATACCACGTGAGTTAGGATCGGTTGTACCTTGATTACTGATCCACCGGTGAAAATAGTGGTTAAGTGCGCTCTGCCCTGGGTCTGTACTTTAACTACCAATCCACCTGTGAGAATAGTGGTCAGGAGCGTCCTCCTCTAGAAGTTGTACTCTATTACCATTCCATCTATTGAAAATAGTGGGGGTCCCTAAACCCAACGTGAATAAAATCATAAAATAGTTACCATCGCACTAGTACCGTATGTTTGGAGAATATTAAATAAGTCGGGAAGATCAACTTATGCACTTGTCATCTTTTATTGTGGTGTTATGAATTCATGTGACCTTCTTGACTGTATTATTACCTTACTCAATACATAGCGTGCTGATTATCCTCATTATAGGTGCTGCTCATTCCTATGAGTAGAGACCCCTTCTGAGTCTATGTAGGTAAATGGGGAATTATTAGATGACTTCGTTACATACGATGCTTT
Source organism: Tamarix austromongolica (assembly GCA_039764185.1). Taxonomy (NCBI): domain Eukaryota; kingdom Viridiplantae; phylum Streptophyta; class Magnoliopsida; order Caryophyllales; family Tamaricaceae; genus Tamarix; species Tamarix austromongolica. The sequence continues at coordinate 107,108,030 of CM077817.1, forward strand.
GATTAGGGTGGAGTGATACTATTATGACCTAAGCTAAGGACTAGAGAGTTGTGTTACCTAGTTGTTATTTTGAACATGTTTTCTCTTTGTTATTTTCGCATGAACATTTATTTATATATTTCAATTCTAATTTCGAAATGAACACCTAACTCTTATTTATGATATAGATTGTACTTGTTCTATATTTATCATGGTTCATGTTCTATATTACCTTTGCTTTGTAATTGATATGATGATGGTTTGTCGCCAGACTTATATCTATTACGGCGGTAACACTCCTCTTATGTTGGAATGTTTCTTTTGCTAAAACGAAAATTTTTAGAAGTAAATTTTGGGGGTGTTACATTGCATCCGTCTTATTGAAAGAATCACTACAAAGTTGAAAACTTGAACCATGAAATTTCCTAGCTATGCTCGAAAGATACATTTGTTACAATAAGTAATTTGTGGCATTATCAACCACTAGATGCAAATGTTCATGATTCCCAAAGAAATTCTCCATCAAATTGAGACTCTTTATAGGAGGTTTTTTGGGAGAACTTAGATCCAAGCAAGAAGAACTCCTTGTTGCTCGGAGAAAAATTTGTTTGCCTAAGAAAGAGGGTGGATTGAACATAAAATAAGTTATTAGTTTACATTTCCAAACTATATATCCAAAGTAATATGACCAGCAAAGGTTGGGATCAATCTATAGTTCCTTGGACTTCCAGGACATGGTCCAACCAAGTACCAATCATCCCTTAGGCATATGCCTCATATATTAGGTATTACATCATCATCCTCATTGTCGCTACTATCGTCATTGCCTTTGCCTTCATTTATAGGTGGCAGAAAATATACAGGGGATTGAGATAATGACTAACCCATGCAGGTTAAGGATGGTGGACCATTAAAGGATGATTGACCCACTGTTATCATCTATCTATAATTTAATCTAAAATTACCCTAAATGGCCATGTCAGTTAGAGACGATGATTGTCCCCTGTGATTTGATGATGATGGGATAGCTGAACCGACTCTTAATGGTGGACCATCCGCATAGTCCACAAGTATTGGCATCAGGCAGCTCATAATCAATATTAGTTTGTTGCGAACCTTTATCTTGGACCTGCTTTAGAGTTTGTTCACGTGAAAACCTTGTGTATTTTTAGCTGCATCATATTCCACTAATAAATGATTTTTTTTTATATTTGTTAAACTTGTTAAAGTCAGTTGTGGTGCTTGTTCAATTTTATTTATACGTTGTGATGAAGCATAACTCCACGATCCTCGATTCTATCCAATGCCTTTCCTTACCTACAACTCATCTAAATTTTAATAAAAAAAATAATTCAATCATGATTATATCAACACCATGCCAACAATATGTTGAGATGTGCATGTACATAAATATACTCAACCTTATAATTATATCAAATAAACCATGATTGTGGAGTTAATAAATTTGCTCTATATAGTCAGCAACACCTAACTAGCCAAGTTTATGAATCCCCATGTTCAAACTCGCTATATAAAACTCTATTTACTGTCTTACCAATTCCTAATTCTTACACATTTTAAATTAATTATTAGGAAATGTTTTATTTCTAGATCTATCAATCTCCAATTTAGACCTACTAGTCTCTGATCAAGATTAAGATCTTCTAGAACTATAACTCTCCGATCCAAATCAAAATAGATCTACCCATCCTCAAGCTACAAGGCCACAATTGCACTAGGCATTCAAGTTGTAAGGCCTTAGCTGCATCAGCTGCGGAGCCACTACTATTTGAGCCTTTGTCAGTTAGGGTCAAGAACAAACCGGATCCAATTAAAAGTTAGAAAAAAATGTAGGTGTTACTTTGCACGAATATTGATTGATATATTTGTGTAAAATGAGTTAAAATTTGTAGTGTTATGACGAGAAGGAGAAGGGTGAAGGCTAGAGGGTCAAAGGAAGGGAGAGGGTTAGGGGAAAGATACGGAAAAAATGAGAAGTAGTGGCTAACTAAATCAGATGCATTATATTTAGTAATTGATTTAATTTTTGGATAAATTTTTTAAAATTTACATTCAAAAAGTTATAGTCAGAATTTATATAGATTTGTACTCATTTTTTAGTTGTCACTAATTATCCAAATTTCATTTAATTTTAATGACTGAGCTAACAATGAATTTAGTTTGTTATTTTTGATCACTTAGGTCACAATTAATTAAATGTTATTATATTAACAATTGATTAATTGTTTCAGTGTATTATTCTTCATGTCTGAATTTTTTTTTTCTTGCACACCTTTTTAGCTATGCCGGTTACATTCTTTATGTCTAAATTTGATTGCCTGCGACTTGCCATAGCCGGTGAATTATTACTCGCTCGATATATAAAATAAAGTATCCAACTACAGTGTTAATTTTATCTTAATTAATATATCAGCTCCTTGTCCTTCCGTCATTTCATGTTCCGGGCTGCCGGTATTCGTTTCAGCCCTTCTGTCACTTCCTCATGTGTGACGGTCTAGTAATGCTGTTGCGGAACAAAATCCCGTCGATCTAGTGCTCTATGAATCACACTTTGACTTGATGACGACGAGAATTTCGTTGTATACCGCTTCAAGATCACTGGGTTCTCGAGTTCGTTAATTAGTACCGAAGTAATTTCGCACAGTTTACAGGTACGTTGGATCCATTATATATTTGATACCCCTAAAAGTTTTGCCGATGATTTAATAATATGGTATTTACTTGCGTATTTGATTTTTGGTTTGGAATATGATTCGGATTACAATACAGGGAATGGGCATATAGTTTGCTAATTTGGGTTTTTAGTTTACTGCGGACCTTCATGCTCTTTCTCCCCCCACCTTTTTTTTTCCTTCGATGAAATGACTTTGATGCTTTCTTGGGAGGAATTTTAATTGATGAAATGTGTGCATGCGTATCTGCTTGATGATTTAGTACAATTTTAATAGTATAAATAACTGCGTGCCCTGGATCAATGCTACTCTACCATGTCTTGGAACTACATTGGACATTCCTTTTGGCTGTGAAGTGTGTAAAGAAGAACTGTCTTCAAAAATCAATTAAAGCTGAAATTCAGTGATGGCAGTCTAAAGCGCCATAAATTAGATTCTTCTTCTTCTTTTTTTTTTTTACCAAAATATATTATAAACAAGTAGCATATGGTGAATAAGAGTTAATCCCATCAGGATATGGAATTTCTAAATTCCCAAGGGAAATTTGATGTTCATTGCACATTAGGATGCACAAACTTCTTATTAAGCAAAATTGGCAAAACATTTTACATATCATTTCTGTACAATTATCCTATTCTAACTAAGGTTTAAATTCCAAACTGACTTATCAAATTTGTCCGGAGAAGTACATCCACTTAATCTGCATGTAAAAATATCAATTTTGATGTCCAGATGGCCTTAAACTCATCCCTAACTTAGTTGTATGTGCGCTGAAGCATTTGTACTAACTTATGCCAAGTTTTGACCTTTGAACCATGTGAAAAACAGCAGATAACACAGAAAAATAAGATCTGGCTGCAGACTTGAGCTCAGAACTTGAAGATTTTATTTTCAAAAATGCTGAAAAACCTAGCTAAACTTATGCCATTTTCTTCCACTTTTAATGTACTGTATTTCCAACCATATGATAGGTCTCTAAACATGTTTATGAGGCAAAAACAAGCTCTTTTCTGGTCTGAAATCAGGTCTGCAGATCTGGTGCAAAAATCTGTCCCAGTTATAAAGAAATCACCTCCGAAAGTGCATAAAACTTATCCTACCTAATCTAACTTGATCCAGCAGTTTGTATACTGTATTCCCTATTATGTTACTGGTCTATAATAATGCATTTAGTGCGGAAATCAGTCCGATTTCAGTTCTGAAATCAGAACTGCAGAGTGGTTGCAAAACCAGTACAAACCATGAAGAAAAATACTTCTATGGTGCATGTAAACCTATCAAAACTTAGCTAACTCTATTCTCACTTGGTTCACTGAATTTTCCATCATTTTTTAGGTCCATATGCACGCAATTCGTGAGGGGAATAAACAAAATTCAGATCTGAAATCATATCTGAAAAACAGTAGGCAGACTTGCCTCCATTTATCATAAACCACCCATAAAGACAAATCCAGCTCAACTAATTTGAATCTACACTCTTCAATTTCTTTTTTCCTTCTTATTATCTAAACCCTCTATGGTCTAAATAGCATGCTTATAATATTTAAAACAACCCATTCTCAGTTCTGAAATTGAACTTGAAAAACTAGAACAGAAAGCTATTTTTCAGGTTGCCTACACTTCATAGAATAGACTATGGTCTACATGCTTATATCCATGACATTTCTAACTTTGTTCTCTCAATCATAAGGCCCATAAGTACTCAAAATTTGTAGGAAGACTGAAGAAATTAGTTGCTAACAAAAAATTCCAGCTGCTGAACAAAAGCAGATTTTGTGCACAAGCTCTGCAGATTCGTAATCAACCCAAGATAGGATTTAACGTCAGCTGTGGGTCCTAAATTAAGGTTGATTAATTGCCCTCAACTTCTTCATTTATAACTCAGGTTGTAGCAGCTCCTACGTAATTACTAAATTAACAATACCAGATGGAAAAAAATGTAGACAGAAAGACAGGACAACAGCTACAATGAACTAAGTAGAGTTCCTGTCCAGACGTATATTAATTATTGTTTGTGCTCAGTACCTGCTGAAATTCACACAATTAAAATTATTTTAGGCATATGATACAACATACTAAATTTTCAGGCATTAGTACATGCAATTCAAGTAGCTGCAGGCAATAGGAATTAATAGAACACCAGTAGCAACTACTAATTCAAGAAGAAATAATATGAGAAACCTGTTTTTAGTTTTAATCTGGACTTTATTTTTTGTTTTGGGGTGTTGATGTGTCAAAAAGATCAAAACTAATTCTAACTATTTAAAGTTGAGTAATCTTTGAAAATTAAACAGATAGGTTCCTTCCTAGTTAATTTAGCAGGTTAATTGTAGAGAATCTATTGGCAGCCTTCTTCCTATTCTCCTTTACCAGCTAGAACCAAACCAGCTTGATTATGATAGGCCCATTGTCTGATACACTTATGTGAGGATGGGAAAGGGTGAGGCAAGGCTTACGACATGATTTACTAGATGGGCTTGGGCTGCTACAATTGAGCTGGGTTGAGTCCAGTAGAAGTTAGTAGGAGTCAGTTGGTACTGTTTGGATTCATTCTCGATTTTGTTATGGTATAGTGGGAGTTAGCTAATTCTGTTAACAAGTTGGATTTACGCTATGTTAAAAGGGGAAGGTTAGAGAGAGAATAGTAGGCAGGGAATTAGACAGTGCAGGGGAGGGGCTAGGACCTCGAATACCTAGTTGTTTTGTCTCTATTTTTTCACCATTAATACAGTCGCTCTCTATTTTTTTTTTCTCTCAACAATTGAAATTACTTTACTGTGAATCCACTTGAAGTTGTAGGGTCTTAACATTTTGGTATCAGAGCCTTCGATCAAGGGTTATGGCATCAAAGAGGACCAAGGACTTGGAAGAAAGATTGGTTGTAATCCAAGAGGAATGGCAAAAGGAGTTAGATGAGGTGAGAGAGGACACTAGGCGCTTATCGGCAGTAGAAGGGAAGCTAGGAACCATAGAGAATGCGATCAGTGAAATATTGGGAAGGTTGGACTAACTGGTGGGGAAGGAGAGAGGAAACCCAACTGCAATAGGGATGGAATAGGAAGCTTTGACTAGAGAGACTCACCTATTGACAGAGGGAAGTGATGGTTGCAAGCTAGGGAATCTGGTGGGGTGACAACTGGAGTTGCCAATATTTAGCGGAAGTGATTTGGATGGCTGGGTTTTTTGAGCAGAAAGGTACTTCCTCCTAAATCCAATAGTTGAGCGGGAGAAAATGGAGGCAGTGACCATTGTTATGGAAGGCAAGGCTCATGCCTGGTTACAATATGCAGAAGATAGAAATTCCTTCCCCAATTGGCGCGAATTTAAGTTGGCTATGCTATCTCGATTTCGGCCAAAGCATGAAGGATTCCTCTGTGAAAAATTTCTTCCAATGAAACAAACCGAAATTGTGGAAGAATTTTTGGAGGAATTCAAACTATTAGCAATGCTACTACAGATGAGGTTATTGGAGGAGGTTCTGAAGAGCACCTTCTTGAATGACCTGAAACGGGCAGTGCGAGCAAAGGTGCGAATGATGAGGCGTGGTGGGCTGAGGGAAATAAGCGAATCGGCCCAAATGGGGAAGGATAAGAATCGGATACTCCAAATGGGCTGGGTTGAGTCTGACGGATCCGGGTACAAATCTAATTTAATAGAGTAGACAAGTAGCAAAAGTTCTAGCAACTCTTCGACTACTCCAGCCATGGTTAAGACAACTGTGAGCAATCTAATGCCCAAATACTTTGTGATGCCACCAAGTTCCACCCTAGAAGAGATGCAAAGGGTGGCGACCGCCTAGGTACCAGCGGTTGATTGACTTTGAACTCCAATGTTGGTGAGAGAGAGGGATCTGCTATAGGTGCGATGAAAAATTCTCCCCGACCCATGTATGTAAGAATCAAATGCTATAGGTTCTACTTTTGGATGAGTCACGAGGGATGGAGGAAGGAACAGATGAGATCAGGGTGGACCTAACGGAGGAAGCCGAATAGGCGGAGGGTTTGGTGGAGCTAGTGATGAACTCGAAAGTGGGTTTTACATCTCCGTTGACTATGAAACTGAGAGGTAGTGTAAAGGGAGAACTAGTAGTGGTGCTGGTCGATTGTGGAGCAACCCCCCTTTGTGACCACTAATTTGGTTACCAAACTTAAACTTCCTGTAACACCTATGACATCCTATGGGGTTCTTATGGGCACATGCAACTCCGCATAGACCGCGAGCATTTGCAAAGGACGTCGACTGAGCTTATAGTAGCTCGAAGTTGTGGAGGACTTCTTACCTTTGGAATTGGGAAGTGCAGATTTGATACTAGGAATGTAATGGCTAGAAAAGATTGGGCTTATGTAGGTAAATTGGAGGATGTTGTCTATGAAATTTATGTTTTGGAGAACCTTGGTGACCTTGAGGGGGAACTAGAATTGTGTTGTGTAGGTTTTCTTGAAGTTAGTGGTGCGCATCCTTGCTTGAGAGAGTCAGGGCATAGTGCTCGAGGGCTGTTTGTTAAATGAGCTACAGGCTGGAAACCAGAACTCTGTAGGGTAGAGGGAGACACCCGTAGAGGTCTAGGATTTTCTAGTTTATTCCAACCATCCATGGAGTGACCACCCTAACGGTCCTTAGAGCACAGAATAACCTTGAAACTTGGAACTATGCTAGTCAATGTGAGACCCTATAGATATCTTCAAATTTATAAGGAGATAGATAGACTGGTAAGAGATATGCTAGTCACAGGGGTGATTCAACCAATTCACAACCCTTTTTCTAGTCCACTTTTATTGGTTAAAAAAAAAGGGATGGTAGCTAGAGATTTTGTGTGGATTAAAGGGCTCTTAATAAGGTCACCATGGCTAACAATTTTCCGATTCCGATAATAGATGAGCTGCTGGATGAACTAAATGGCGTAACGATGTTTTCAAAATTGGATTTACAATCGGATATCACCAAATCAGAGTCTATTAGGAGGATGCACGTAAGATCACTTTTTGTACACATGAGGGGCATTGCGAGTTCTTAGTGATGTCTTTTGGGCTAACTAATGCTCTAGCCACTTTTCAAGCACTTATGAATGAGGTATTCAAACCATATCTGCGTAAGTTTGTGTTAGTATTCTTTTGCGATATTTTAGTAAATAGTCCATCTATGGAAGAGCATGCAAAACACCTTAGTCAAGTGTTTCAGGTGTTGTAGGTGCATTCCTTATATGTGAATGAAAAAAAATGCTTATTTGAGAAGCCACAATTGGAGTATTTGGGGCACATTGTGTCAATTGCTGGGGTGGCTGCAGACCTAAAAAAATTAAGATGTATGGAGGAGTGGCCGATAACTAAGAACCTGAAGGAGTTGAGGGGGTTTTTAGGTTTGTCAAGGCATTATTGAAGATTTGTACAACACTATGGTCAGATATTTGCCTCATTAACAACACAATTAAAGAAAGATTGTTTTGGATCGAATGAGGCGGCCCAGGATGCCTTTGATCAGCTCAAGCACGCAATGATTATAGTTCCAGTGTTGGCCTTACCAAGTTTTAAATCTCTTGTTGTGATTGAAACTGACGACTAATTGCTTTTTTCAGCCTAGCCATAGGCCAATGTGCACGTCTTAAGTCTGTGTACGAACAGGAACTCATGGTGGTGGTGTTAGCAATCCAACGTTGGCGTCACTAGACTCACTACTTGTTAGGGCAGCGGTTCACTAGAAGATTTGATTAAAAAAGTTTGAAATATTTGCTGTAACAACGTATTCTTCCTGAAGAACATAAAAAATGAGTCACTAAGTTGTGGAGCTATAGCTTTTCCATCGAGTACAAGTCGGGGAATGAGAATCGAGCAGCAGATGCACTGTTTAGGTTGGGAGAAGTGGCAACTTTGTCCATCCTCATAGCTGCTTGGTTAACAAACTGGAGCATCCTTCAATCCAAAATATACGATGATCTGGATTTGAGCCTACTTAAGCATCAATTGTAGCAGGGGAGATCTGGAGTTCTAGATTACAACTTGCATAAGGGCAATCTATTTTACCAAAATCCGCTGAGTGTTACCTTCCCAATCCACCTTGAAGTCACAACTGCTAGTTGAGTTTCATGGAGGGGCAGTGGGGGGCCATTCCGTAGTGCTACAGACATATTAGCGCTTAGTGAGGGAGGCTTATTGGGTGGGTATGAAGAGGAATGTTCAGAAATATGTGACCGAGTGTGTAACTTGCCAGCAAAACAATCATTCTACCTTATGTCCAGTTGGGCTATTGCAACCCTTGCCAATACCCCAGCGTATTTGGGAGGACATTTCCCTAGATTTTATTGAAGGGTTACTAGTGGGGTATAATTGTGTGTTAGTGGTGGTGGATCGCTTGACAAAATATGCCCTTTCTATTCCCCTAAAACATCCATTCAGGACTAAGGTGGGTGTGGCTGTGTTTGTGAGGAAATTGTGCGCTTGCATGGAATACCCAACACCATCGTCTCTAATCGTGACAAATTATTTGTGAGCAATTTATGGGAGGAAATTTTTAAACTTCAGGACACTGTCGTTAAGTTCAGTTCTTCATACCAGTCCCAAACAGACGGGCAACGAAGATGGTCAACCGAAGCCTTGAGACTTATCTCCATTGTTTCATTTATGATAAGCCTAAACAGTACGTAAAATGGATTCCATGGGCAGAGTATTGGTTTAATACCTCTTATCATTCTTCCACCAATACGACTCCTTTTACAGTAGTTTATGGAAGACCTCTACCACCACTATTGTGTTATACTCAGGGTGGTACAACCTTGGCAGCGCTGGATCAAGATTTACATCTTTGAGATGCTGTATTAGATGAATTAAAACAACATCTTATTCATACCTAGGGCAAAATGAAAGCACAAGCTGAGACAAGAAGGAAAGTCAAATTAGAAGTGGGTAGTTGGGTTTAGGTGAAGCTCAAGCCCTATTGTCACAAGTCTTTGTATTGGCGTTTGAATGAAAAATTGTCCCACGTTTTTTTGGACTGTATCAGGTTGTGGACATAATAGGATCAATGGCCTACTGCCTACAACTTCCTGATTCTGTGGCTATACACCCAGCATTCTATGTCTCCATGCTCAAGCTAGCTGTGGGAGTAAGTCAGCAAGGACAACTCACTTCGGTATTGATCGCGGATTTGGAATGAAAGATGGAACTAGAGGCCTTGCTGGATCTTAGGTATAACTCTGCGACATACAATGAAATATTGGTATTGCAATTGCGTATCGGCTTCAATTTAGTGGTTTTTGGGTCAACCGCGACTCAAAATTCCGAAAATGCGGCTATTTTAGAAAATCACATATTTATTGCTGTGATATCAGCGAAATTTTGGATATCTGCCGATATTTTACTTATATTAGCCGATATTTGCCGACATTTACTGATATTTGCCAATATTTGTTGTGTAAAAGAATTAAAAAATCACGCCGCGACAATTGCGGCATGTAAGATATCATTTGCGACATCCCGATAGCGCGATACTGCAACCGCAACCGCAATCATGACCGTAACCGCAGTTTTATTGCTTACTCTGCAGGTGTGTTGGAGGTCCTAATCAGTTGGAAGGCGCTACCCGATTTTGAAGCTTCTTAGGAGAATTTGAGCTAATCAATGAGCAATTTCCAGATTTCCACCTTGAGGACAAGGTGAAAGACTGAGAGGGGGGTAATGATAGGCCCATTGTCCGATATACTTATGCGAGGAAGGGAAAAGGGTGAGGCAAGGCTTACGACATGCTGTACTGGATGGGCGTGGGCTGCTACAATTGAGCTGGGGTTGAGTCCAATTAGGTTGAGTCTAGTGGAAGTCAGTTGGTATTGTTTGGAGTCATTCTCTTTTCTGTTATGGTATAGTGGGAGTTAGCTAATTCTATTAGGGAGTCAAACATATGCTATGTTAAAAGGGGAGGGGTAGAGAGAGAGTAGCAGGTGCCAGGTGGGCAATTAGACAGTGGAGGGGAGGGGCCGGGACTTGAATACCTGGTTGTTTTGTCTCTACTATTTTCACCATTAATCCACTTGCTCTCAATTTTTTTTCTTTCAACAATCAAATTTACTCTACTGTGAATCCATGATAGTAAGAATGAAAATTTCTTAGATTATGTAATGTTCTAATTAAGACCCAACCATGCGATTGATTAAATATCCTTTCGTTGTTATTCGTAAAATTCTATACAATTATGGACTAAAGAGCAACGATAGTAGTAGATTCATAATCCAACACAACAAGATGTCTGAAACTATATTAGAATATGAATCATACACATAAAATAAAACCGCGGTTACGGTCGCGATTGCGGTTGCGGTCGCAGTGTCGCGGTATCGAGGTGTCGCGAATGATATTTTCTATATCGCAGTTGTCGTAGCGTGATTTTTTAATCATTTTACACAACAAATATCGACAAATATCGGTAAATATTGGCCAATATTGGTAAAATATCGGCCGATATCCGAAATTTTGCCGATATCGCGGCGATAAATGTGTGATTTTTTGAAATAGCTGCAATTTCGGAATTTCGCGTCGCGGCTGACCCGAAAATCGCGAAATTGCGGCCGATACGCAATTGCGGTACCGATATTTGATTGTATGATCATACATCAATAATCTCAAGTAAGGCATAAAAACTAAAACCAACTCGGGAATTAAATATATATTGGTGGGGATGTAAGGATATGTGCTACTTTCGAGTAGTCGCAGGCTTCAAAATTTTAGAAAAGGAGAGAGATTGCATCAATTTGGGAGTAATAGACCATCCTTTTCATTGGTGCTGGATTACATATTTATGGTTATCTGTCGTAGGCTATCGAATATAACAAATCCATTGAGGATAGGACACGTCTATGGAAATCATAATAGAATGCAAAATGGAAGGAATATTCTCTAAGGATAATGATTGTCATAATGGAAAGAAAAGAAATGAAGAAACATCCAGGTCCACCACAAAATCAGCTGGTGATGTAGTCTAGTAGCTTAATAGACTTTGAGGTTGTGCGTTTGGGCCTATGATCTACATCATATATAATTGAAAGTATTGTCTCAAATTGTCAAAATTCGAAATCACTAAACTAACATTCGAATAGTTAAAAGTTAATTACTCAGGAATCAGATATAAAGAGGTATAGGAGTGAGAGAGGCTCATTCAATTTCAGTTCGAATTTGTGAACTTGGACACCAATGCGACTCGATGCATCAAGCTTTAGATCCGCCTTCAATGGAGCTTGATTCCATTGGCTTGTATCTCCCTTCGAACTTGCTTGCCACCTCGCACTAGCCCCTTCATTTAATTTCTCTCAACCTTTGAAGAATTGCTCACTTCCGAGAGTTGTTTGCTTGCTATCACGTTTGATTGCTCTCCCACACACACACACACACACATACATAGCCTTGCTATCGATCTTTTCTTCCAAGATGTTCTGTGTTTTGCTTGTGGTCAATGGACTTCGTTTATATCTCCATATCTATTGGGTTGTGTAGAGTGATAGGTGATCTTCAAACTCATTGATGTGTTTTATGCGAAAGAGTTGCGAGGAGTTTCCTCAACTCTTTAGGCCCTCTTTATTTTGTTGTGTTTTGGTCTGTAGGTCACAGATCTCATGCTTGGTGAAAGAGGGTTTGTCCACCCAACCCCTTTATCTTCTATCTTCTATTGCTATCTTTATTCACCTTTCTCTTTCTCATGTGATGCTCTTTTCTTCTTCTATAAACAAAGCTCTAATAATTGGGGAATAAATCTTACATATTTCTAGTTGTAATATCAAGCTAATTTTAGACCATGATAAAATTAGATTTATGAAAGATAGTTGGAAATAGAAGCTATATTTGATTTTAGATTTAACAAAAATCTATACTTAAATATGAAAATTTATGGTTAAGATACGATCAATTGTCAAAAATCATATGAGTTTCATCATTTTGCTCGTTTTTAATCAATTATATGAAATTATTAAATTTAAGCACATGATTATAAGTAATGTAAACAACCTCATCCATTAATTAAATAATTGACAAAAGAATTATGAAAATATGTGTTCCTCATCCAGATATGGAGTTGAAGAAGAGAGAGACATTTATGTGAGTGTCCTGTGCATTATGGTCTCATAGAACTATGCCCAGATGCATACCTCACTAAGTACATGATTTTACAAAGAAGAATTGGTTGCATGTGTCTTAACTGCTCTGCGTATTATAAGCTAGAAGGAAGACAACTGGTGATGCTTAGAGATATATGAACAAGACCTAACTTGGGCCAAAAAAGGGGAGGAAAAGATGCTATTGTGCTCTCACGAGTTTGGTCATTAAGTCAGCTAGTGAAGGTTGGACTTACATTGTGGTGTTTGAATGAAGACTGCTTGTGCTATATCGTGGACGCCATTCTATATTGAGGTTCCAAAGCTTGGGGATGATGGGGTTGGTAGCTATGTGTTGTGCAACTTTATTGTCACAATGCAAAGTGAACTGTAGGAGATAGGAATTTCAAGGTCTTTGAGAATGGTTACCAACCAAACAAAATCAATAGTGGTAGCAGACATGCTATGATACTTTTAGCAAAGGATTCAGATTATTTCTTGTGTTCCTTTGTCTTCCAAGAAACCAAAAAATGACCAGGCAACATACAAAAGCTAGTAAGGGATCAAGCATAACTTCCCAATTAGCATCAATATAAGTAGTGAGCTCAAGGAAAGAATCAGTGGGATAAAATAACCCTTTAGTAATAGTGCCCCGAAGGTAACACATGACATGCAAGACAACCTCCATGTAAGGGATGCGAGGGGAAAAAAAAAGAAATTAAGGTGTTGAACGACATCCAGTAAGAGGACTATAAACTCTAGGGTTTTGGATTAGAGCTCGCTAATAGAGAGCTTCTATGACTCATTCAATTATAAAATATGACTAATAAGGAGCCTATGGACTTTAGGAACCAAAAGAAGAGATCCACATAAAGCTTTGAAACACGGGGCAAGGGAAATAGAGTGGCCTTATGCCAAGTTGCACTAATGTCATGGAGAATGACTATCATGTATTTTTGGATAAGGAGCAAGCAACTTCAAGCCCCCCAAAAAAATACTTCATAAGATCTATATCCTTGGTGGTGAAGGCTTTATCCTAGGAATGCATCGCATAAGTGATGGAGGCCTCATGATTCCCAATTCCCAACCAATAAGAGATCATTGAAATAGATCCATGCCAATGTATGTGCCCTTGATCATTATTGACAAATAGAGAGTAGTTCCTCTTAGGCTGAACAAAACCAAGAGCAAGTAAAATTTTGTTAGCTCTAGATTCCATTTCCTAGAGGCTGGTTTCAAGCTTTATAAGGGTTGTCTGATCTTACAAACTTGGCCATGCAAGGCTTTAGTGTAACCTTGTGGACAATGCATTTATAATTCTTTTTTAAGGAAATTGTGGAAAAATGTAGCGTTGATGTCGATGAAGTTCTCAACCCTTGGTTGTAGCAAGAGCAAGAACAACATGCATGGTAGCAAATTTGGCAACAGCATAAAATGTATGCTTGTAGTCTTTGTCCTTAACTTGTTTATACTCGCCCTTTTTTTTACTATTCAAGCCTTATATCTTGCAACCTAAAGTTAATATTATACACCGATCTAGGGCTAATGGTCTTCTTATCAACAATGAAGATGAAAGTTCCCATTTTTGGTTTTACTTGAGGGCATTGAGCTCTTTGTTCATGCCTTTTGGTCCTCCACCCACTTGGGATCATCTTTAGTTTTGCATACAGGAGGCAGGTTTATGAGGGCCAATACATGAGAAAGAGAAGCAATGTGGGTTGGTGTAGGAAGGTTAGTATCCACAATGGAATAGTGAGAGGAAGGAGAGATATGGGAATTAAGTTAAGAACCATGATAATCTTGTAGTTTTGAGGGAATAGTTTTAGGTCACTAAGAATTGGTTACATGCGTCTTAACTACTCATCGAGCTACAGCCTAAAAGGAAAAAATTGGCGACTAGTTGTCACTTAACTCATAAATTTGGAATGCAAGGGTGTCCTTCACGACCTATTTGATTAACTATATGTTGAATTAAGAGTTGTTTTCATCCTGGAATGAGTTGTACACTTTGTTGGTTACTGTCAAGTCTGAGGTGTATGGTTAGATTACTGGCCATGGAAGCCTCCTTTTCCACGTATAACCTTTCATTACCAATGTGGTTAGTGTTTGAAAAGGTATAAGGTGCGCCTAGCAATACGGGTTGTAGGACCTAGGATTAGGCGCAGGGTGAAGGTGCGTGCCTAGGCTAATTGAGACACCAAAGTTGTCTAGTATAATATTGCTTTTGATCTTCCTAGAAATATGTGATTTTTTGACACTTCTTTGTAATAAATAATTTCCTTTCATTTTCTGCTCAAAATTATGTATTCTGGTATTCCTTAACATTTTTTCTCTCTTCCTTTCTTTCCCAACAGAAAATTTAGTTCACATATTTATGAAAGTAACGAATCGGAGTTTTCTTCAAAGTAGTAAATATCTTTCTTTGTTTTTTTTCCCCATTTAAAACTTCATCTATTCCTAAGACCTTTTTTTCCTCGTCTCTTTTCTTTCCAACATGAGAATTAATTACTTGACTGTAAATTTTTCTGAATAAAATTAGAACTGCGAAAGAGCTAATTTTCAGTGAGGCGTGTGTGTGTCTTAGATCCTTGTGTGCCTTAGCGCTTTAGCTGCGCCTTGCCAATGTCATTTTCTTTGGATAAAAAAAGAAAAAAAAAAAACTCTCGAAGCCTCAGCCCCTTGTGAGGCGTGCCTTTTCAAGCGCCTTGTGTGGTATGCATGACCCCAAACCAGTGGGTCTGTCTGGTACTAAAAAATGGATAAAGCCAAGTATGCTAGTGATAGAGATTTGTAGGAGAGGAGAAGTGTCAAGGAGAGAAGAGACGAGGGAAAGAAAATGGTAGTCTTGTTTCTCAATCAATACTCATAGTTCACCTATGACTAATAACTCCCTCACACCACTCAACTCTCAAACTTGATTTGAACTCTAATTGATGTGTATTGTGCATATTCCTCCAATCTCTTCTGAATTGACCCTAAGTGAATTTTGGGGTTAAGGTTTCGATCTAACTGATTGATTGAGGTGAACCTTGGCTGAAGTAGTGTGATTGGGGCTGAAAGATTTTGGTTTCAATTTGAAACTTGTGATGAATTGAAGATTTTGTGGATTTAGGATAGGTTTTGAATTGGGGCTTTTCATCAGTTTGATTTTTGGACCAATTAGCACTGGAATTGTGTTTGGCAGTGAAGTATAGGGATAAAACTTAGCTATGATACCAAGTTGACAAACATCCGTAGTATGTGAAAGAAAATTTATGGAGAGAAGAGAATGGGGAAAAAAAGCCAGTAGTCTTATTTCTCAATCAATATTCATTGTCAGATTTGCCTATAATAAAAAAACATAACAGTTCTTATATAGACCAATAATTGCTGAAGATAAGATATTCTACTAGATAATAACCTATTAAGATAATAGAGCAAAAGATAAAAACTGACGAATTAATATCTGATTAGCAAGAAAAATAAAAAGATAAGTAATTCCTAAAATGTTCTTTTCCCTTTCTCACTTGTCATGGCGCTTGGTGAGATTTAGGCAGCTTGACCAAAATTTGTTATATGGGTATTCATGCTGCTAATGGTAAGAATTGTCAAGCTTTAAGTATTATCTGGTCATTCTGTGTGATTCAGTGCTTTAATCTTCGAGAATGATCTTATTTGATGCAAGCTACAAACAACGCACACTGAATAAATTTTATGCAGTTCCTGTGCTACTGCATTAAGTTGGCTTCACCGGAATCGGTCTTATGCAAGGTTGTTGCAATGAAGGCTTTTCTTTTTATTCAACAGTTCTTATTCTGGACAACAGTTTTGATATATTTTGGGACATTTCTCCCCACACTTCAGTATTGCTTGTAGCTAAGATATTGAGTGTGTGCGATCATGGCTATTCCTTTATTTTTCAGCTGGATCTCTACCAGGAATAGGCCCTACCAATTCCTGACCACAATGGACCTGACATGGCTGGGAGCACTTTTAGTTGGTACGGGCTGCCTAGCATTGGGATACTACATTGGTTCACGTTATCATACCCATTTCATTGTCTCAGCGACTTCATCTAAGCAGACCATTTTGCATGAAAACAAGAAAACTCAGGTCAAACCACCCCTTGAGATTGAAAAGTTAGCCAATATTCTTGAAGATTTTAAAATGGTAGTGATCTCTTATCTTTTTTCTGTTCTAGTTCAAATGCAAAAACTAAGATGCATGTATACTCTAGTATCTGAAAAGGGATGTGAACGGTAACAATTGTACACTTCTGACTTTTCTGTTTCCCATCGCTTGAGTTGAAGGTGTTGGTTGTGAGAAATGACCTAAAGATGGGCAAAGGAAAGATTGCTGCCCAATGCAGGTATTTTTATTGGTTCAACTGTAATAAGAAACATTATTATGGAAAATCAATTATATAACTAACATATGAATTTGAATATAAATTGTCTTCATCCTCGGTCAGTCATGCGACATTGGGTCTCTACAAAAAGCTTCTTAATCGAGCACCTAAGGCTCTAACTAGGTTAGTTTAATCTGTAGAGAAGTTTGCTTGGTCAAGTTCTGCTTTTGAAGCCTTATTTTTGTTCATTATTTATCTCATTGTTATTTCTTGTATACAGGTGGGAGATGTGTGGGCAAGTGAAAGTGGTTGTGAAAACTGAAAGTGAAGACGACATGCTGGTATTTCAGGTTAGTTTGGCGCAATCTTTCTGGCAGCTGGAATTGTAGGGCAATTTCATCAGAACACACTGATTGTCTTCCTTTTCCCCTTTTATCTGCATCTTTGTTATCCAATCTTCTTGTATAGAGGTGATACGCTAGTTTCATATCCTTCCTCCCCCACCTTTCTCATTTGAACACCAACATGTCACAGAGCAAATAGGGAAAAAGGTGAGAGAAGAAAATAATGGATAGGACACGTGAAGCTGTTGATATAGCATAGGAAATTAGATAGTATCGTTGATCACCTCAACAAGTAGGAAATATTAGAGTAGCAGTTAATCCTTCTCTGATGGAAAAACTTCTAATTCAAGTCATGATGTCTAATTATAGCGTAACAACCTTGTGATTAATTGTGGAAAATGCTTTGAACTAACAAAATCTGGTTGGTCAGGTGTTTTTAAGGTTCTAGCCTCTGTTCTGAGAAGTGAGTGGTAACCTTCTTCAATATGAGTAGGACTGGCTTGGAGAAACTGTTGATTTGCTGGTTCATTATGTACTCTGATGTGGCTCAGTGATTTTTGCAGCATGTTTCAAGCTCCAGTTGGGTCTTTTGGAGGCCATAAGCCCCAGAAGTTTTCTCTATAGTACAGTAGATTGCTCTTGGTGGCAATTTATGTTTCTCTTGCTACACTGAAGACTTTGGAATGTGTTTGGCATTGATACATGCTTGATCCCCATCTTGCTGTTGTTGCACTGGTCAAATATCAGATTTTAGTGCTTGTTTGCTTCGGGAGGAATAGGGATGGAAAAATTGCTTCTATATTTTACGTCTCTCGTAGAGTTTATTTAAAATAAAAAGAATATTTTATGGGATGAATATCCATTTTCGATGTTTATTTAGATTAAAATAGGTATTTTGTTGAAAATATTTTTGCTGTTTGTAAATGCAATATATAAAAGGCACAAAATAAGAGGGAATTGTTTCCACCTTTATTATCCCCGTACCAAATAAGCAGCTATATAGTTTCCCCCAGCTCATGAATATCCTGCTCAGCTGCAACGGACTGGTGCCTTATGTAACTTCATCTGGCACATTTTTTGTGCGATTTCTCACAAGGAACTGGGTAAACCTTTCGAATGTGTGGATCCAGGGCTGGAGAGGTTTCGAATTCGATCGACAAAGTTGATTTCTCTTTATCTTGAATGAGATAACTTGTTTGATGGTTTGGTGTTTCATGGCCTTGCTATCCCAAATCCTGCTTTGCATTCACCAATGGGACATAATGTTCTTGATTATAATTGCGAGTTTTCACTCTGCTAGCAGGAAAGGGCAAAAGCAGTTCAGTTACCCACACATATTACAGTAGATGCTGGGAGAACACAGATAGCACCAAGTAAGATGCAGACCTACTGTCACTTTCTAGTTTGTAGATTGTTTAATTACCTGTTTGGTTGTGGGAAAATATGGAATATATTGAGGCTGTTTGTTCTATATTTGTTCCCTGTGAGGGAATCATACTATTATTTAATCTATGGCAAGGATGGCATTAGATTGAAGAGGGAAGAATTGTCAAATATATTTTTTCTGGAAAAGAAACGTGGCCAATGATCTATTCCAAAAAAAAAAAAAAAAAAAATTAAAATTGGGGTTCTTGTAGTACAGGAGAAGCTCCCACCCTCATGTATCAAAAGAAGGTTAAGTAGGGAGGGGAAAGGGACTCGTCAGCCTTATGGAATTCACTACTGTTGCTGTGCAAATATCAATCAAAAGCTATTTCTTGATAGTTTAATGCTAATTATACCACGGCTAATTATCTAATGCTCTTTTGCTTTTCCATCTACAGATTCAAGGACCGTAATGGCCATCCTTGGTATGTTATTCTTTACAATACCAAGTACTATATTCAGAAATAAAAATCAGTAGCTAATTCTTGCTGGTCCGTTGTAACTGGTCTGCAAAATTCATTTTTGCAGGACCTGCTGATATGGTTGATGAAGTAACTGGTGGATTGAAGCTGTTGTGAGTGGCTGCCTCGGTGTGTAGCAACTTAAAGTGGTTCTATACGTCCGTCTCTTTTTTGGTGGGGGGGGGGGGCATAGTTTTCATGGTTGTACTTGGGATACGGAGGTCAGAAAAATGGACGCTGCAAGTACCCCAAAAACTGCTAAAGAGAATGTTGTTAATTCAGACGAGCAGAATTATGGATGGTTAGTGTAGGAATTGGTCTTCTTTTATCCCTACCCTTTCATTCATCATATGCTGAAAAAGAAGCATAATTATTGGATAGGATGATTTGCTATTGAGGCATAAATAACAGCATTGCAATTTTCTTTGCTTTTAATCAATTTCTTTGGTTGTGGCTGAACTTCTGAATGTTTTGTTGGTTGTCTTGGGGCTTAGAAAGAGGAAAAGAGAAAAAATCAACAAAAAACAGAGGTTTGGCACTGGCCATTTACATGTTCGTTATTGGATTCTAGTGTATTATGGATTATTAAGCCGATCCACTGGTTTTTGTCTCTTTTTTTCACTTCTCTTTAAACTTCTGTATTCGTTAAACCATCTGTACCGGGAGCACCTCATTTTGGGTGGTTTAACCTTCTCCCACGCAATAGTAAATAGTATTAATAGATTAATCTTCTGCTCCCCATTTTACTTTCTACTCATTTTGCCTCAACTTCAGCACTCTCTAATGTAATGTTAAAATATATAATGTTATATTAATTTATACCTATTGAAATATTGCCGAAATGCATTCCTTCGACCTTTTATCTCCTGCCGCTTCATCTATCCCTTCTCTTTCTGTCCTACTTGGGTCGCTCCCCAATTTTGTTTTTGAGAAACTTAGTTAGTGGATCTGCGTGGCCAAAAAAAAAAAAAAAGGCAAAAAGAAGAGCCCAGCTCCCTTTCCTCCTTGCAACGTGGAGTCTTTTGAGCGGCTGCATTTTCTTTGGCAGATGGTCATTGGTTAGGCAGCCAGCCAGCCTTGCCTAGCTAAGGGTCGCAGTTTGCTGGATTGAATGGTTGGTCATGAGTCTCATGACTCTGTTCTAGTGCCGAACTTTAGTATGCGAGAACGAATTCCTTGGTGGTTTTCAGGGAGACTTTGGCCTTGTGCATCCCGTCTCGTTTTTACAAACGATATCGTAGATGGGCCAGCTACAAAGAAATTAAGTCTTTGTTTGGATGAAATAGATTTTGGAGTAAAAATTTCTTCAGTTTTCATATTTTTGAAGTTTTTTTATACTAAAAATTTCTTTTCAAAATAAAATTTCTCTTAGAAATATTTTATCCAAATGAAGTTTAAAACTTACATCGATATGGAAAAATAGATCTGATTCGTTCTATGAAGAATGGTTATCATATTTGCTCCTGTGATTCAAAAAATTACTAGAAAAGAAAATATATGAATAAATTATGAGTAAAATAAAATAATTTTTTCTTTCCATATCTAATGACATGGATGGATGGATGGATACATCATGCCCTCCCCCCAAAGCATCGTAGCACCACCTTCCACCTAACCGCCAGTTTATCCAACTACAGCTACAACATAATCTTTACTCTTCACAAACACAGCTCAATCTTATCTTTAAAAAATGAAATATATGGATGTGGTAATTCATAATTAGACATTTTTCAAAGCAGATTGATACTATTGGACCATACATGTATGAACGTAAGACATACTGAACTAATGAAACTTAATCCATAAAATTTATTGGTATAAATCAATCTCTTTATTTTAGGTCTATTTAATTATGAACCTATTTACAAAAGATTATGGGTACATATAAACTTTAACTAATTTAATTATTTTTTAATTTGATAAATCTATCTATTAATAAAAATAAAATAACTATCATTTGACAGTACTCTTTTTTTCCTATAATGATTTATATTTCAAAATTACCTTTGTTTTTTTTTTTTTTTTGTAAGTTAATTATATTTTAGACAATATTAATAATGATAAAGTTGCGGTAAATAATACAAAATTTTACTTACTTATTTATTTTTTTAATTTAAAGTATAATCAAAATTTTGAAAAAATAAAATAACACCAAATTTATTTTAAGTCAAAAGTATTTTTTTATATGAAAAATAGTGTTAAATGTGGGTAGTGACTTAATAACTATTATCAATCCTATACAAATTAATTATATTTTAACATACTATTTAGAAGTGAGAATTTAAAAAAAGTAAAACTTTCTATATATTTATCAATAAACACTCACTATGATAGTATTAGAATAAGTATATATATATAGTAATTCTATTTTTTTTTCCTTATATAATGTATTAAAAATATTTGATTCTGCGTGCGTGTGTCAGTGTGTGTGTCTATATATATATATATATATATATATATATATATATATATATATATATATATATTTCAAAATAGATTGACACAACTCGTTAGCCTATACCCATATCCCTCTGTAACACCCCCAAATTTACTACTGAAAAATTTCGTTTAAATCAAAGGTTTAGCGGAAGCGAAAGAATTTAAAACTGTAAACTTGGGGGTATTACCGCCACACTTAGTACCAGACCGGTTCATTCTACCGTTCCGGTACTAAGTGCTAAGGCTAAATCCGATCGTCAATAAGCACAAAGTATCATAAAACGCAAAACGACATTATCATAAATCATTAATAAGATATAAGTCCAATAGAAGTTTGAATACGCTTTAGGATTACAACCCCATAATATTTTTTTTCCTTTTAAAACATGAAACGTAATACAAAATATAGCTAACAAAGCAATTCCCAGAAAGGGTTAGTATCCGGATCACCTACTCACTCAAGTCAAGCCTTCCACCCAAATTAGTAATCGATGAAACCTGCATAGGAGGTCTGCTCCCCACCATTGGTGGATCATCACAGGACCCAGTCAATCAAGGTAGTATCAGTACGGGTCCAATACTGAGTAAGGACGCAGGTGCGCTAAGGCCAAGCATACAATCATACCACATAGCATTCATAGCACATTCACATAGGCAACATGCGATAACACACAAGATAAGGCCTGAGTATGTTCCGATGATTTATTCTTTATCCTCATTAATAATATGTCCATTTCACGCATATTCTTTAGTAGTCCATGTGAGTGCGAGAACCCCACTATTATAGCCGGTGGACCGGAAAGTATACACTCAGGGCAGAACGCTCCTGACCACTATTATTTGCCGGTGGACCGGTCTCCAGGGCAGAACGCTCCTGGCCACTATTATTTGCCGGTGGACCGGTCTGGCCCCGACTCACATGGTGTTTCACTGTAAGTACTTAGTGTATTTTCCTTATTTTCATTAACAGCATGTTCAATCCACACACATTCTTTAATAGTTCATATGATTGCGGGAACCCCACTATTATAGCCGGTGGACCGGAAGGTATATACTCAGGGCAGAACGCTCCTGACCACTATTATTTGCCGGTGGACCGGTCTCCAGGGCAAATTGCTCCTGGCCACTATTATTTGCCGGTGGACCGGTCTGGCCCCGAATCACATGATGTTTCGCTGTAAGTGCTTAGTGCATTTTCCATGGTTTAACTTACTTTGGTTTGTCGAGCACGAAATCCCCCACTATTATAGCCGGTGGACCGGAAGGTATACACTCAGGGCAGAACGCTCCTGACCACTATTATTTGCCGGTGGACCGGTCTCTAGGGCACCCCGGCTCCTGGCCACTATTATTTGCCGGTGGACCGGTCTGGGCTCGGCTCAACAATCTTTCACTTTACATGATTAGTGTCTTATCCGTGTCTTATTGAATCACATCGCACCCTTGACATGCATGCGGTTGATACTCTATCTCTTTTCCCTCCAGAGGGACCGTCCCATATTTTGAGACTCGCACCTCTTCTCACACCCGACATCCATCCCCCGTAGACTTAGGTAAAGTAGCATATAGTAAGACACAAACCCCAAGGATATAGGCCATCCCAACACATATGATATCGCCTCTGCGTGTTCTCATCCCTCTAGGGTTCCTCCTCAGATACCCTAATCGGACCTATGTGGCCCAACTCTTTCTTACTTACCCAAACGCTACGTTATTCTCTATCTCGCACCTCATTCTTTATTAGGAAATTCCCCAAGTGTATTTCTTTATCTCCCAAGTTCATATGTGACCAACAAAACCCTAGTTGGCCACTCAAACCCTAATCGACCATGCCAACCCTGGTTGGCTGCACCAAACCCTAGCACTTTACTTCTTCAACAAGTAACCTCCCTCCTTTAGAAAACCCATACTCATCCTTTATATAAGTGAATTCTCACTCTCAACCCCCTACTCCTTAGGCCATTAATATCACCGTGTAATCATTAATACCACCATACAACCCTAACATCACCATGCGAATCATAATACCACCATACCAACCATAATACCACTATACAAACCCTAATACCACCGTGCAATCATGATTACCACCATGCAACCATTAATACCACCATACAACATTAATACCACCACAAAATGGTAAATACCATCATATAAACCCTAATACCACCATGCGAACCCTAATACCACCGTTACAACCATAATACCACCATACAACATTAATACCACCAAGAAATCACAAACACCATCATACAAACCCTAACACCGCCATGCGAACCCTAATGCCACCATACAACCATTATACCACCATACAACATTAATACCACCATAAAATCACAAATAACATCGTACCACATTAATACCCCATAAAATCACAAATACCCCCATCCAACATTAATACCTCCATAAAGTCACAATACCACCATACGAACCCAGATACCGCCATAAACCATTAATACCATTATGAAATCATTAGTACCAACATGCGAGCATTGATGCCACCATTCAAACCCTAATCCCACCATACAAACTTCAAGACCCCCATGATGGTTCCCAACTCATACTACCATTTATCCTAACATGCATGTCCTAGAGGGCCATAGCATAATACGTCGTAAACATCATACATATAAACGTCATGCTCATGTCATGGAAGCACAAACAACATACCTCAATCTCCAAGCTGCGCTACACATAAAACAAGTTATCCACAAATCATACAATACATGACATAGCATGGCATACACAACATTCAACACATCAATGTCACACATAGCACAAGGCCATTAGCATCGTCCTTACCTAAGGCGACGCCGGGCTTGGAGCACGCTCCTCTAACTCCTTAAGGCTTTGGTCGGGGTTACCTATAAAAGGGGAAAATGCTAAGTATTAGTTTCCCCTATAATTACTATCAAACCTCATTTTAGTTTAAGGTTAGGGTTTTTATTACTAAAAAGGGTTTTATACAAAAACTAGGGTTTTTACTTTAGAATTAGTATACTAAATATTAGTAGTTAAAATATGCTTATTTTTAATACCTATTGTTACACTTATATTATTAGCCCCATTAGCCCTATTCTTATAATAATAATGTTCATGTTAACTATAGAAAAATAATGATAATAATAATAATAATAAAACTAATACTCATGACACTAATGTTTATAGTAAGAGAAACCCTAGCCTTTTTTTAAGGCTAAGTCTATTAATGGTGTCATATTCAAAATAATATTATTATAAGGTCACAATATTACAAGTAACTATTCCTAAGGGTGATAATGACAATATTTGTATATTCTTGAATAATAAAAGGGTTTAAATGCTTTTGATTACAACAATAAGGTAGTGATAGTAGTAATAATAATAATAGCTGATAATAGTGTCATAGTAATAGGGTTAGGGTTAATGTTAAATGGTATGGTAATAAGGTTCAAGTACTCTTCTTAGTTAACAACCAAATGATATTTACTAGGTTGAGTTAAGTAACATGGGTAAGACAAGGTAGTATTATTATTAACAATAGTGGTAAATGTGTTAAGTGTAATAACAGTAGTAATAATAATAATGATAATAATAATAATAATAATAATAATAATAATAATAATAATAATAGTAATAATAATAATAATAATAATCACAATAGCACAACCAATTAAGGCTAAGCAATACTAATAATAACCATAGTAAGGATAATAGAATAATAATAATAAAAATGTTAATACTAATACTCATAAAAATAAGACCAAAGTTAAGTATAATATACTTTAGGGTTTAAAAGAGATGTTAGTATTAGTAAGAAACAAGAACATTAATAATAATGAGGACAATAATAATGGTAATAATAATAATACTAATAATAATAATAATAATAATAAAAGTAATAATAATAATAAAAGTAATAATAATAATAGTAATAATAAGTATATTAGTATTAATATTAGTAGAAAATAGTAGCAGCTATATACAAAGGGGGTTAGGGTTTGGATGGGTGGAGAACCACCTAGGGTCGGTGGTGGTCCGGCGGCGGCGCGTGGCGGCAACGGCGGCGGCGGTGGAGGAGGAAGAGAAGGGAAAAGATCAAGGTGGTGGTTAGATGGGAGGAGAAGAGAGGAAGTTTGAGGTGGGGGAAGAATCAGCAGGTGAAGGGGAGTGGAATGAGGGTGGTGGCGTGGCAAGGGGCGGCGGCGCGCGGCGGCGACGACGGCGGCCGAGGGTGGTGGAGAGAGGTGGAAGATGGGGGAGGAAGGAGGAGAGGG
This sequence comes from Tamarix austromongolica, assembly GCA_039764185.1. Classification (NCBI taxonomy): domain Eukaryota; kingdom Viridiplantae; phylum Streptophyta; class Magnoliopsida; order Caryophyllales; family Tamaricaceae; genus Tamarix; species Tamarix austromongolica. Next base: position 107,134,020 of record CM077817.1, read on the forward strand.
AGGCAAGGGAAATCGAAGGCAGGGGAGGGTAGAGGGAGGTCTGCTGGGAATTTTGGAGGGTGGAAGAGGCCCTGATGGCGGCCGGGATGGCGGTGGGAGGCGGCGCAAGGGCGGCGAAGGCTGGAGGTGGTGGTTTCGGGTTAGGATTTTTGCACAGCTATGGCGGCACGTGCAGGGCAAGGGAAAGGGTGCTGGTGGTCTGGTTTCGTAGAGGGCGTTGCAAGGATGATAACGGTGGGGAGAGGTGGTTTCGGCGGTGGCTAGAGGCGGTAGAAATGGTGTCTGTTCCGGCGGCGGCGGAACAGGGTTTCAGCAAGGTCCAACGGGAGGACTTGCTGTGGCCGTTCGGGAGGGGGTATTTATAGGCCAGGGGGAAGGAAAACGACGAAGGGAGGAAGGTGGCACGCGGGGCAGGGGTGCAGGTGGCCGGCCGATGGCAGGCGGTGCAGGTCTGCCATGGCAGGCTGGGTCGGGGACAGGGAAGAAGAAAGGAAGGAGAAGGGCACGCGGAAAAGGGAGAGAAGGACTTGGTCGGGCCGAAAAAAGAAAGAAAGCGACGGGAGAGAGGCAGGGAAGGACGATCGGGTTGGTGGCTGCCGGCGAAATCGACTTGCAGGTCGATTGCAGGTCGGGGGGGGGGCAGGTCGAAGAAGAAGAAGATGGCAGGGTGGACCGGTGGTCTAGGGAAAAGAAAAGAGGAGGGGAACCGGCCGGTTCGGCGTGATTTATTAAGTCTGCAAGTCGAGCGCGGCGTTTCGACGTTATGGGCGACAAAGCGCCGCGTCGCGTTGCCCGTTTGGCAACGGCTATAAGGCCATTAATTGAGGCGCGGCGTTTCGACATTTATGAGGGTAAAACGCGGCGTATGGGGCGCGCAGCAGTTGGCGTCGCGCGACGCTGGGCCGCGGGCGGGAAGGAGGAAGGAGAGGCCAGGGCCTGGGCTCGCGCGAAGGGAGAGGGGAGGCGAGGGGTCTGGGCCGGTGGGCTGGCCCAGCCGGGGGAGAAGAAAGAAAAAAAAGAAGAGGAGGGAGAAAAAGGGAAAAAGAGGGGAAAATAGGTAATAAATAGGATGGGAAAATTAAATAAAATAACTTATGGGTAAATTGGGGTATTTTTGGGTTGTTTATAATATTAATATTTATGAAATATTAAATAAATTCCTTTTTGCTTATTTTAGACTATTTTAGATAAATTCCCTTAACCTTCATGCTAATTAGAGAAACACCCAAATTTTCTTCCAATTAATTTTTTTATTATTTTCCTCTTAATATACCTTAATTAACTCTCTAAATTTTAATAAATAAATTTATATAATTAATTTTCCTAATAATTCCTTATTTGGCCATAATTTCGGAAATTAGGATTTTGGGATATTACACCCTCTTTGTCCGGTACCAGTAAAATAAGGGGCTAAGCTAAATGAGTATTAGGATTTAATTATATCTCATTGTCAAGCTGATTGGCCGGGAGCTGAGAAGATTTGGATCTTCAACACCAATCAATCAAAGTCCAAATAGTTCAGGACCAATAGTTGAGGACGACTGGTAGCATGTGGTTTTGTGAGGGGGCAGCTGCAGGGTGAGGTGTGGTTTTGCGGTGGAAACCAGGACACCGGTTGATCTAGTGTCGGCTAAGATGATGGTGATCGGCCTTTTTGTCCCCAGCTTCGGCATCTTATCCGTTCAATTTACCGGGTCGCATAGAACAATTGCACTAGTTTTCGCTATTTGTACGTTCGGCGTGACATTGAATAAATTACCCCCCCCCCCCCAAACCAAACTTTTTCTAAATTCTATGTTTGATAAAACAAACTAAAAAGAATTGGTTTCTAATTTATTGTGAGGTAACTTTTTATAATTTTTCTTCTTAAATCTCATAGTAATAAATTTTCTTTTAAATTTTCTATATATATTAAAATATCGTCTAATATATGTCACTTGGTATATATAAGAACCACTTATGTCAAATACTTATAATAATATCGGCTAGAACATTACATTTTTTTCAACCACCAATAACTAGCTTTTTAACTCACAACTATTTTTTATCCGCTAATGTTATCAAACACACAAAATTTCGTCAAAGAATACATTCTCTTTTATCTTTGATTAATATACCAAATCATGCTTATTGATGTAAGGAAAAAAATGTGAATAGAATGTAGTTTAAGCCACAAAGTTGTGTGTATACATATTTTCTCTTACTAGGAAGAAGCTTCAACATTAGAGCAATTCAAGGCATATATGTGATCTATACATATTGAAGAAAATTGTGAGTCCTATATCTGTATCTACCCGCCTTCATTGCCTTGGTTTGAATGGTAGCTAGCTAATGCTTAATTGATCACACAAGTTCTACCTACCTTAATCTAGTTTAAGAGGTAGCTAGCTAGTGCTTAATTGATTGTGACTAATCTAGTTTGAGAGGAGAATTCCTAATTCATAAACAATTGGTAGGTGCTTGTTTCAAATATGAAAGAAATATTCTTGAATTTACAACAAAAGCATAAATGTTTTTCTCTTCATTCCACTCAAGGAAAATATCTATTAAAATAATACTATTTTTATTCAACATATAATATTTTATAATATATATTTAATTCAATATTTATCTAATACATAGATTAACTATAAAATAACCAAATGAACTATTATTTTATATTTATACAATCTTTTTAATAAATAAATAATGCATATAAAACTTATTCTCACTTTCTAGTTTTTTATATTTAATTCAATATTTATCTAATACATAGATTAACTATAAAATAACCAAATGAACTATTATTTTATATTTATACAATCTTTTTAATAAATAAATAATGCATATAAAACTTATTCTCACTTTCTAGTTTTTTATATTTAATTCAATATTTATCTAATACATAGATTAACTATAAAATAACCAAATGAACTATTATTTTATATTTATACAATCTTTTTAATAAATAAATAATGCATATAAAACTTATTCTCACTTTCTAGTTTTTCTTTTCTTTCTACGTACCTTATATATATATATATATATATATATATATATATATATATATATATATATATATATATATATATATATATATATATATATATATATATATATATATATATATATATATATATCACAAGAACACGAGGAGTGAGATTTAGGTATAAGATGCTTATTTTTTAAATATGCTATCTTAGATTGACAATAGTTTTCTAGTTTGACATTGATCTAAATTGGTATAACTTTTGTAGGAATATTATTTGAAAGGAAAGAATCTTCATATAGAAGGTTAATAATGTGTTGTTTTCTATATCGGAAAGCATTAGGAAGGTTTGAACAGATCTCTTGTTCAATTTGTTTTTGAAGATTAGTTATTTTATTTTTGATAGTGTCATATTCTAACTAGTTTTGAATTTTTTAAAAGAGAAACTCCTTGCTTGAGAAATTAAAGGTAAGTTTGCTTGATTCGAACAAGAAGATTGAGTTGTTTATGATAGATGGATTTAGCTATGATAGATGGAGTTGGCTTTAAGAAGGTTTGGGTTTCTAGCTTTGGGAATTTTTACTCCTTTTGTTTTGAAGAAAATACTAGTATGGTTAACCTAGTAAGGGGTGAAAAGATTTATAAAAGGTGTGCCCAATATAATACTATGACTAATATTATGTGTTATGAGAAAAGTTGATCTAATTTGGAGATTATTGCAGATAATACTGGCTTTTCATTTGTTATTAATTTTAAGCTTGAATTATTTGCTACAAATTTTTTTTCTATGGTGAGAGAAAGAAAATGTTTTGTAATAATACTGTCTTTGATACAATTAAGATTAACACTTGTATCGAAGAGGGCTATAGTATTAATTTGGAAATAATCTGAAATTTTGAGCGTGATATTTATAATATATTTTTGAAAGGTAATTTCTTTTAGAACATCAAGAAAATATGCAAGAAAAGGGAGGTTTTGGAAGATTTGTTCTTCAGAGCCATCATCATCTTTTTCACCAAGGATCAGAGAAGAGCTTTCCATAGATTTTGAAAAGAAAAGTTGGATGATGTTATCGTTGTTTTCTGGTTTTTGTTTTAGTTGTTTTAACTCATTTTTGATTCCTTTGATTTCTTATTGTAGCAAAAAAGTTTTAAGAATAGTGTGTTTGGATTTTTATTATTGTTTGAGAATGAAGGTTAGGTCATCGGGATTTTTTTTTTGCTTAGTTGGAAGTTTAGATGAAGGAGAATTGGTTTCATTATTTTGAAGATATGCACAAAGTCTCTCTAGGTATTCTTTTCATTTGAGGAAATCCAAAATATGTTGAACGACTTTGACCATGAGTTTTTGTTCTTTAGTAATAACATTTATTTGTTTTGGATAATCTTCATCCTCATGTTTGAAGGAATAAGAGGAAGATGGTGATGCAATTTTATCAATCTAGAGACCAAATTCAAAAAGATCTTCTTCTTGGGATTCATTTTCAGAAGATTCCATGAGAATGTTTTGAATTTTCCCTAATGTTTCTTCATTAAGATCGAGTTTATAGATTTGTCTATTCGAACCGAAAATTTTTGATATGTGGCCTTTTCTTCCATATTTGTAACACATAATATCTTTTTTTGAAGGTTATTGGAAAGAGGTTTGAGGTTGTTTTCTGCAAGATCGGGGTTTCTTATAGTATGGTAGTTGCTATGGAGGAGGTACTTATTTCTTTGGAGGTTTCTTGGAGTAATGTTTTGAGTGATACCTTGGTTTTCAAGAGCCATTACATGGTTTGGTTTTAGTAAAAGTATCAAAAATATCAAATTGTTGACAAAAAGAACTAAATTGTTGCCTACCTTTGTGCATCCCACTTTGAGATCTCTTTAGAGTTTGAGGTTCGGGGCTGTGTTTTTGGGAATAATAACCCCAAATGAGGAAGGTTGCATATTTCTCACATGGAGGTGAGAGAGTATTGGTTCTTTACTAAGCTCATCTTCTATTTGATGGGCACGGATGAGAGATCCAAGGTATTTATCTGGGATTTTTGTTCAGGGATGTATAAAATTTACATGTGGTTAGAGGAGGACAAAGCAGGATTAATTTGACTAAGCTGATATTTAATTGCTTAGAGGAATTCTATTCTCCCAATTTGTTTATATATTGATTTTTGAAGTTAAATCTAACTGAAAATGAGACCAGAGAAGGAAAAATGATAAGAAAAATTGAATATGAAGACAAAATAAAGGAAAAGAATTAAAGTACCTTTAAGGAAATTAGATATAAGATTCATATATGAAAAAAGGGAGACAAAGGAGACAAATGAATCTAAAATGGAGATAGATGATGATATAGTCCTTAATAGACGAGCCTACCACCTGCATTGCACATTGCTCCCTTCAATTCAAATTAGATTAATGGTTGGAACTTATGCGTTTGGGTATTAAGTTCGGTGTTTTAATGTTTTCCATTGTAATAGATTCAGGTCATCTGTATTTAACTCTTTTCGGAGATTTCATTCTCTAATTGTAAATTGAGCTGGTGTAAATGCCATTGTAATGGATTGAAAATAATAAAAAAGAATATTTCAGTATCCTCTTCCTTTTAATTTCTCTTTGTTACTTGCTCTCATTTTGCAGCTGCCTTTAAAGCCCATTCTATTCCCTAGGTTTCATGGTTAGCTATCATAGGTATTAGAGCCACACGTTCCTACCATGGTAGATGGAACTTAGGCTAACAAAATACGGTGGAATGTTGACCACCTCAAGCAATGTGTGGAGGAGCTAAAATCTTCATTGCAAGATTAGCTACACGAGTCTCAATAGGAAAATTCATCAGTGTTGCAAACCATCCTTTCGTAGGTTCAAACCCTATTCATGTAACACCCTAAATTTTACTACTGAAAAATTTTGGTTTACAGCGGAGGAATAATGCAAAATATTGGATTTTAACACCGTAATTGAAATAATTTTGGTTTACCAACCCATCTTTCCCTCAATTACAAGGATAAAAACATCCTTAATAAAATAAGGTAACTATAAATTAAATAAACTTTTATAATTACAAATATGAGTTTGAAGATAACTCAAAATTACAATAATAGGATACAAACTAAGGTATATCAAGGAAAAAAGAGTCCAAAAGGTATCCGAGTAAAAACACTATCTACATAGCATAACTCTTTACCCAAATACCCAATAGATAAAATATCACTCTTCCTCATAGATTTCATCAAAAGCAGCAAAATCATCCAACTGGTCCTTAGAGACTTGCACAAAAGTATCATGGTCCCCTACTCTTGCAAATGAGAAGCAAATGTAAGAATGGTGGTTAGTACACTACATATTGAGCAAGGTACAATACTATCAAAATTAGGGATACAGATAACAACATGCGTTCATAGTAGATGATGAGTACACATATAATTCATGAAAAGTCTCATAAGGTAAATATTGATATAGACCTCTAATTAGATATAACCATTTTCATTCTTTTATATACATAGAGTTCAGGGATCTCACTATTTTTAAATTGATGGAACGATTTGAAGCGTCTTCTCAAGGATAACACACCTGAGCCACTATTATTATCCGATGAAATGGATATAAAACATCACATTGGCCCTACCCACATGATCTTTTGCTTTAAATGGTTAATGTATTATTCATGATTAATTTACAGGTATAGAATACATTAAAATATGCCAGCACATCCTATAGATCATGAAGTTATTCTCCAAAGTTAAGGTCCTTACTTCTCCAACCCTAATTTTACACTTTTGACATAACTTCTCCTATGTCGATCATTTAACCACCAAATTTAGTATTTATTCTTCAAATATTATTATTAATAACATAACCAAAATTCAAGGTCTAACTTATACATCTTATACATGCGATAATAGCCCTATATCAAAAATTACTATTCACATAGCTCCCAAAACCCTATTTTCATAAGTAAATCATAACTTTTCTTAGAAGACTCATAAAATCACCAAAATTAGCATACATATCTAAAAGGATAATATTAATGAGCTACTATAATTTTGTGGAATAAATATAATGTTTCACTAATGTGATAATAGGTTCTTCAGTTTAAGGTTACTATTCCCAAATTTGCCAATTTTCTTACTTTATTTATCTTAAGTTATTCGCAACTATCCCAAGCACTTCATAAAGACTAATCAGAACTTTTTGGGTTATATCACACCTCATATTACCATGATTCTCTTTTTTTTTTAACTTACATTGACAAAACACCTATACTGGTAAAATAACCCTTAATTTTATGTGAATCTTCTGAGTTTAGTAACATCATTTCCATAGTCCATGTTTTTACCCAAATATCTTACAATAATCATTTCTTATTCATCATACCATAAATAAACCTCATGATACAATCATAATTCACACAGAAGGTTTCTCCACATTAAATAACATTATCACAATACTCTTCTTACTTTTTCCTATCATAATACCACCCACATATCATAGTGTTATTGATCACATATTAAGTAACATAATCACAATAAACCGGTACAACATGGCATCATATATAACACTTAGCAATTAAAACCCTAGATTACGACAATTATCCTTACTATATAACTTCAGTCTCTAAGCTCGTAAAACCTATTCTGCCCATTCTGGGACCATAGAGAAATCACCTAAAGAAGCATAAATAAAAAATCATTAGTATTAATCCACCTAATTAAGTGAATGCTTAGGGAAATAGGGGATAAAAGGAGGATGAAAAACCTAACTAAATAAGGGTGTTGTTTGGGAAGAAAGTTACAAAAAAAGGAAAGGAGAATAAGTGAGAAGGCTTCGTCTAAAGTTGCTGAAGTGAGGGAGGGGGTTTTGGCCAATGCTGCTGAAGGCAAGGTGGTGGAGTTTCAGCTAAAGCTACCAAAGGAGGTTCTTAGGGTGATGGAGAAAATGGTGCAGCAAGGAAGGGAAAAGGAGAAGGGGTTAGGAGATTGGAGGGAGGAGCTTTGATTGGAGCTGCTAAAGAGGTGGTGTTGGTAGTGGTGGAAGACACCAAAAATAGAGGGGATGGACTAGTCGTGCCTACTACTTCCAAGTAAAGAAAGAGAGAGGGGTGCTTCTATGCAAGGATATCAAAGGGAAATGGGGACATTGGTGGTTTTGGCTGATGGCTAAGGGTAAGTTGTAGTGGCTTTGCTTGATGGTGGTGAGGGAGAAATGACAAGGGCTACCGATGGAGGTGTGGTGGCTTCGGCTTGGCTTGCTAATGGAGGGTAATGGTGGTTTTTGCAGTAAGAGGTAGTGAAGGAGGGTAATGGTGGTGTATTATCTGTAGAACAAAAGAGAGAGAAGGGGGTATGAGCATTTAATGTTGAGGATGTATATATATATATATATGTACCCATGTACCTGTAGAGATGACGAGAGGTGAGGAAAAATTTCAACCCCAACCATCATGCACAAGGGGTGGGAGTTGATGGGATTAAGGGATGGTGTTATAGGTGGTGGGGTGTGATGGGTGTAGGCTTTGTCTGTGGCAATATTCCACGCAGGAGAAGGGAGGAAAAGAAAAGAAGAGGGAGTCAGCCGAGAGGGAAAGGAGAGAAAAAGGAAAAGAGAAAATAAATAGGAGTTGGATGTATATTTATTATTTGATTCGAATAAGATCTATACAATTTAGGTTAGGATAACATGATAGATTAATCATCGATAAATTATAGGTTTGGAAAATTAGGATAAGGTGGAAATATTTATTTTCCAAGATTAGGATTAGGTTATAATATTAGTTACTTGAGATTAGGATTAGTTGAAAATTCAGGCTATTACAATCCATGGGTCCTTCATCCAGTAATAACCCACCTCTACTCACTACACCCCCATTTCCACCAATCCACCCAACCTATAAAAGACTACACCTAACCGCACAGTAACACCCATTCCTATGCCAAAAATTACCCAAAAACCTTGAATTGTTTCGCCTATACCATGACCTCCTCCCTAAATTGGTCACCAAATTCCTTGTATAGTAGCTCTACTTGAAATTTCTGAGTTTTAGGGAAATGACATCAAAGGATGGCTATATAGGATAAAACAATTATTCACCATTGACATAACACCTAAAGATATCAAGGCGCGTCTTGTTGCCATCCAACTCTAAGGATTGTCCTGACAATGGCATCAAAGGCTATAAGAAGACCCTATTGTATCCCATGTACCTTACCTGGCAGGAGTATGTTGAAGCGATCACTATCCGCTTTTGCTTAGTGCCATTTGACGATTCTATGACAGAGTTGACAAATCTCAAATAAGAAATGAGTTCGATAGAATATCAAAACAAGTTTGATGCTTTATTCACCCGCCTAAATTTACTAGAGGAACATACAATGAGCTATTTTTTTGGTGGGTTGCAGCTTAATGTGCAACACAACATGAGAATGTTCATGCCTTCTATGCTCAAGACCATATAAGATTTAGCTAAGTTGTAGATGGTTGTAATTCAAAGCCATAGTAGCTACTGGAAGATAATATTATTGGCTATTCCATACTCTAACGTATAATATCTAACTACCAACAATTCGCCATTCCAGAGGGGAACCCCTACCAATCTTAACATCGATTTGAATCTAATGGGTAGAATGATGAGGTGTCTATCTCATGAAGAATTAGAGGCCAATATAGCTAAAGGGCAATGTTTCTAGTTCACAAAGAAGTTTATCTTGGGGCACCATTGCAATAGGAAGCATATTTTTATGATTGACTTGATGGAAGAGGCAGATGAAGGGTTGGATGAGATTTTTGGTACACATAGAGGTTTATCTCAAAAATAAGAGGTGGCATTAGAGGCAACCATAGAAGAGTCTCCTCACATCTTTATGCATACCTTGAATGAGACATCCACTTACCAAATGATATGTGTTATGGGGTATATCAAAAAGAAGCCCATCAATGTGTTGATTGACATAGAGAGAACCCAAAAATTCCTTGAGTTGAAGATGACCAAACAAGTGGGATTCCACCTCTTACCTACACCACCCTGATAGTAGCTATGGTTGATGGTAGATCTCTAAGGAGTTCTTAAGTATGTAGAGGGCTAGTTTGGAGGATCTGATAGCACGAATTCTAGGAGGAAGTTGATGTCATCCAAATATACCTATCAACAAGTATACCGGTCATAAGTAATATAGGGTACTAAAAGTACTAGATTATCATTCTCACAGAGACTTAATACGAACATAAAAATTCTAATCACTCTAATTAGGCCTAAGAGATTGAAATCAAATACAAAAAATAAATAATTATAAACTTAAAAAATTTAAATAAACTAAATTAAGCTAAAACAAAATCAAACAAAACCAAGAAAGGTAAAATCAATTAATAAAAGCTACTAAGAAATTTGGATCTGCTACTATCTAATTATATTGACCAATTAATTAATTGCTCGATATTTTCAATTACTAGTTAGGTGTCAATAGGAATATTTAACTAGAGCACTTTCTCGAGCTATGCAGCGTATTGCCAATTATTAGTTTCGCTATCTCTAGTCAAAATATTTACATAAAAGATGATGCTTTTGGTTCAATTAAGTATTTATCCTTTCCTATTGTTGTAAAAATCATGCAACTATTCTCACAACCCTTTCAATTCCTATTTATGCTATTTAACTAAAAGTTAAAAGTTAGCCACCGCATCTTTTCTCAACTTGTGAAATATCAATTAAAGGTGATCAGTCTATTAATCAGACATAATTCAAGACAATAACATAAAACACATATAGTTTTAGTATAAAAAATATAATTTCACCATACCCTTGGTAAAATAAAATTAGAACATGATATTAATAAAAATAAAAATAATCAAATTAAATAAATAATCTAAATTATAAATAAAATATTAAATAAGAGAATATTTAAATATGAAATCACAACACTTCATAGTTAAAATCATAACACAAAAAAATACTATACTAAATATTTTTTGTTGGCGATGTTTTTCTTCTACGACTCTTGCCTTAGCCTCTACTTTTTGATTCGTTTTTCTCTGTTCATTTTTTACTCCTTTTTTCTTCCTCCACCTTTGTGCCCTTTTTTTTCCTACCGGTTGTGGCTTCTTGTGTTGTCTTCTCTATTTTTATTTCTTTTTGTTCTCCTCGGGATTTGTGCCATATCTCTCTACCCCCTTCTTTTTCTTCTGATTATGGTGCATATATATACACCTTGTCTCCTATTTTTTTTTAATTAAGTGCATGCATGCATGAGTTTATATATATATATATATATATATAAAGAATTATTGACTCTTTCTTACGTATGCAATATTAGCTTCTTCTTCATCTTTTTTTCTTTTCTCTTTTCCCTATCAACGTGTAAAATAAGAAATAGAGGTTTAATTAGAGTATCATAAAGTATTTATTTTTATTTATTTATCTAATGCAATGACTAAAGATATAAATTTAAATTAATTTATGACCCTAATATTATCAAATTTAAAAAAATGACTAGAAATAGAATTTCTAGATCTTAGTTTTTATCATTACACTAAAATTTTAATCACCTAAATCCAAGTTTGTATGTGAAAATTATGGTCAAAATATGGCAAGATGTTAAAATCATATGAAAATCAACTTTAAATTTTAAATTAATTAAATACATTAGATTATTATAAATCAAGTAAATAATTAAAAATAATATAAATAACCTCACATATTATTCCCATAAATAATCAGAAGCTTAAAGTAAAAGGTATAAAATCACTAAAAATACACGTTCATCAATACCCGCACACTTAGCTTCTTACTTGTCCTCAAGTAAGACATATCTCTGAATAAAAAAAAAATAGAAAAAAAATAACTCTCGTAGGTTTTACTATTGCATTTAGCATGTGTAATAAACTATTTAAATCCCTAGGTCACCCTTAGAAGATGAGTAATGTCTCGTGAGGGTTTCACAGATTATATACCCACAAAATCACATAAAAATTACAAACACACTTATGATACCCTTAACTAATGTTATATCATAATCTTCTACTTTTATAACACCACGATTAACACTCAACCAATATTTAGTACTAGAAAATTTAAATGATTAATTTCAACATATGGTTCATACATAAAAATAACAAATATGAATAGAACAATAATAATGAATGAAAACTTGACCATGCCTTAGTCATATCAAGATTCATCCTCACAAATGTATACCCACTTATTTTTACTTTTTTCGTATATTCATGGATACATATATATAAGCACACTTAGATATGTGAGATAAGATGATAAAAATAATAATAATAACTCACATAATAATGAAGGCTCATATTTTATGAATAAAAATCTCATAAAAGATATCAAATACTTGTTAAATGGACCAAACCATATGCTTGACTTATATGACTAATCTGCAATAGATCAAGTTCGTTAATATCAAGAATCAAATATGAAATGCCCCCAAAACCCTAATTTCTATTATTTATTATTAAATAATATTTTATTTTGAAAGTTAATCAAATAATTTACTTTTAATAAAATAAAAGGAAGTTAATTAGGGC